>JASJET010000062.1:5557500-5877698 GCA_034092305.1 Diaprepes abbreviatus
GTCTGACAGAAAAATGCAAGTAGGCTTAGAAACCAAACGGTTTAATGACAAGATTCATAAGTTTCTTTATATTGAAAGGACCTAAACTTTATGACCTTGGATTTTCTAAATATTTATTCTGTTAATCTTTAGAGTTTATTTACGATGCTTATAAAAATTCCAAACTTGTTGTTTAGAAATAGTTGAAACTTACTGTGGATAAAGTTGAAGAAGAAAAATGTGTGATTTATGATATT
The DNA here is from genome assembly GCA_034092305.1 of Diaprepes abbreviatus. Lineage (NCBI taxonomy): Eukaryota > Metazoa > Arthropoda > Insecta > Coleoptera > Curculionidae > Diaprepes > Diaprepes abbreviatus. The sequence goes on from JASJET010000062.1 coordinate 5,557,737, forward strand.
TAAGAGTGGCGGCTTTTCCTTAGGTTTACAGGTTTGCGCAATCTCCACGCTCCATGTATCAAATGGGAGCCATAGTATTTTTATAAAATATTTATAAAGTCTTTTCTTTGCTTATAATCAGTGTCAATAAGATTTTACCTTAATTGGTTAAGTAACTATTAATCAACGTAAACATTTGGCAATAAAATCAACAACAATCATTAATAACACTGGTCAAAATAGATACTTAAGGATCAAAACAGAATAAACATATATAATCATTTGGACTTTTACTGCCAGAACATTCTGCATGTGACCATTTTCAACAGCTTCTGCAGCGATACCAAAGTTTTTTTCCTTTGTCTGTGTCGAGACAAACGTTACACAGATTTTCTTCACATGAGTATTCAGATTCATCATCGCAAATTTTGTTTTCATCAACTTCTTCATTTGATGACCCATCTTCATCACTGTTGAATAAATTTTTCTTTACTCTTTTTCGTTTCAACTGTATTCTTCTTTCGTTTAGAACCTTTGGCTTTAGCACTCGATTTTTTGTCCCCTTTTTCTTTAGTACTTTTACCTTACCTTTGGCAACTTTATCACTTTTTTCTTTGGTACTTTTACCCTTGGCATCTTTTCCGATTGGTTTAGGATTTTTGGCATCCTCTTCCATACGTTTCTTCTTCTTTTCTTCAAACAATACTTTCATTGGTGTACTCGTCAAAATTTCAGAATGTTGTTAGGTAGTGATCGTCGAAGAAATCTGGGGGATAGGTTTCGGGCTTAAAACAGAGAGAGTAGAAACAAAATCAGACGATGTGCTCGGCTGTGGTTGAAAGTTTTCGGAGTCATCAATCGTATTTGGTAGATCAGTTTGTTTCTGCTTTTGTAAATTATTCGATGCAGTCTGAACCGGAAAAGAATCCACCAGAGTTTGCAGTGGTGTTTTATTTGCTGTAGATTGGATAATATCACGGTTAACAGAAGCTGGCTCTTCGGTGACAATATTATCAATGAAATCTTGATCATCAAAAACCGCCGGGTTTATGGGAAATATTCCCGTTGCCTTAAAACTCGAAATCCCTTTTTCTAAACTTGCAATCCTACTGTAAGCTTTATTAAACAGTCCCGTAATTTCATATGGTGTTATTTTTATCATATTTTTTGATATCATGTACATATCACACTCCTTGTTATATGCTTTTTTAGGGGCCCATCATCCAACGGTTGTAAATGATGGGATGGATGTGGGGGGATAGTCAACATTATTACGTGATTAGTTTTAGCTAATTCCCAAGCTTCTAATGTGGCATGACTATTGTGATTATCCATTACAAGCAGGACGGGTTTTTCGGATGTAGGTTTGAGTGCTCTATAAAATGTTTTAACCACAGAATGAATATGTTTTCGTTTGTCCTACCAATATGTGTGCAGGCGTAAATAGCTCCTGGTGGTCCATTTTTTTTTTCCAGTAGGGGCGAGTGGCGTTGGCGTGGAAATATAAAAAGTGGTGGTATGAACAATCCTGAAGCGCTCATGGCACATATTACTGTAACATTTTTTCCCCTCTTCCAAGATTTCACTGATCCAACACGTTTTGTCCTTTAGGCGCAATAATTTTTTCAGTTTCTTGTACTGTGATGACTCATCCGCATTGTAAATGTTAGTTGCTTCAAATTTGTATTTAACCATAACTGTCTCTAAATTTTCAAAAAAACGTTTTATTTCCGCTCTGTTGAATCCAAATATTCTGTTAATACTTGTGGCTTCGAGCTTTCTGATACTGAGGCCGGGATGTCGCTGCAAAAATCCGTATAAGAAATCTTTACCAGCAAGTTTGTTGACTTCATTACATCGATTTGACACACCGAACTCCACATCCAAGTCGTTACATATTTTACGAAATTGAGATTTTGTTAAGCCCTAATACATATTCGACATTTGATGAAGATGATCGGCCAGCTGTTTTTCTTGTTGGTCATTGAACACTGCACCTCTTCCCAACTTTGGAGAACAGCTGCATTTATCATTATTCACTTTAGCTAATCTGTATCGTTTTTTTTAGCGTACTGTAGGGTATTCCTGTGGCCTTAGCTACTTTGTTCACATATATGCCACCGTTTTGAAGGCATTTTCTAATGTTTCTACAGTCCAAGAAGCTTTTGACGTCGTACGGGGTCTTTTTCATGGCACCTGGAAAGGTTAATTAAGTCATGTAAGTCAGTGAAAATTTAATAAACTGCAATGGGGTAGTGGGAACCAAATTCCAATAATGCAGGTAATGGGAGCCATGACTAGCTCTCATTACCCGCATACTAACCAGGAATATCAAAATTAAAAATATAACAAAAACACGTTATCCTGAGTAGCAATTTGAGAAGCAGTACTGTAAATTAGATAGATATTGTGATATATTTAGTGTCAATACAATACAATATGAATATATTTTAACACTTACCTTGAAAGATGAAATTTATAATTTTTTATAACCAAGGAGCCAAAAGCACACTTCCGTCTCGTGCGACTGATCCGAACATTGCCGAACACACTCGAGCGCCATTTGCACGAATACGATCATCGGATAAGTCTACACAGACACGCTCTCATTACCCGCTGGCTCCGATCCCCCCCCCCCCCACGCTCCCCTACGTGCATTGTTATGCACATCAATTAAATTTGGTAATGTTAAACCTTTACATGTCTTGAAAATTGTTCGAATGCTTGATTTTCGGATCAATCTGGCAATCTTGTCGGCGATTCCGTGTATCTAAGGTCACTGTACATAGATGCGACGGCGGATCCAGCCACTCTTTTTGGAGTGGCGGTGATATCATAAAAATGCAGTATGACATGTGAAAATTCGTTGTCGACAGGGGAAAGACGTCAGCAGTTCTGAATTTAAAGCTCTTGTGGGGACGATCGCAAGCGAACGCGAGTTGTCGACGAGGGGGCGGGGGGAGATGCCAACAGCATTCATATTCCTAGTGTAAGAGACAGAGTCTGATTTGTTGTCCTGAATCCCAAGCACCCAGAAGAGCAGCAAATAAGGCATTTTCTTCAAAAGCTTCTATGAAGATGTTAACTACCACAGGCGACAGCGGATATCCCATGGCCGCTGTACAGTCCGCAATAGCTGAACACCAGCATGAGTCAAGTCACACTTTTAATGTACAAGAAACTAAGGTGCTAGCATCAGGGTCTGGTTTCTTTAAACGTAAAATTAGAGAATCAATTTAAATTTATAAATATCCAAATAATATTTATAGAGATAAAGGTTATAGTCTACATCATACATGGAAATCGATTGTAACGCTGGATTATGGTTCACACCAGTCGGATATAAATACCATGCTGTTGCTCTGTGTGTCATTCAGTGTTCTAATCTAGTGGATTAAAAATCCCTGAAGATGCCTCTTGCAATCGTAGGCGAAACGTCGGATGATAATTCGAATTTGACACGTTCTAAACCTAAAAACCATGATTTTCAACTTAACCAAAGCGATCAAAGCTTTCGTGTTTTTATTTACTTACTAATGTCCAGTTTTCCAGAGTTTTTGATCCATATTCCATCGAACTGAATATAAATTTAATATACCTCCTATAGCTTTTATTATGGGTGACCAAATGGAAGGTGCATAGTCTTCATTCTTTTTGATTCTAGTTCTTCCTCATTAGCGTAACTGATTTTTACAGTAATCACAAAAAATTATTTCAAACAAATTACAAATAAAAAAGGCCCAGTCTTAAGGTTATATTTGGAAAAAGTTAACACAACGATGATAGATAAGGAGAGAAACTTTGCACGGTATAAAGACAAGGATAAATGCCAAAGAGACATATAAATTTATTTCCCTATCTCTTAAGTTCAGACGTCATACCATTCAGTTACACTGATGACTACCGAGTTAGCTTACAGAATAGCAAAGTTCACAGTTATTAGCAATTAGAATTCCATAACTAATTCAGCGATTTAAAATAAATATTAAACATCACCAATTTGGTAAACACCTAATAAAATCTCTAAGTAGTTTAGTTTTCCACACTATATGTAGGTACTTACCTATAGAGACAATTCTAGATGAAATAAAAATTCTTACCAAGCCGGCAAAATTAAACTCCCTAAACCAACAATATTCACCGTTCCAAAAAATAGAAAAAACATTTTTAAGTGACGAATAAAACGTATTTTTACGAATGCAAATCCCTTAAAACGCAGGTGCTTTTAACTTTTATCGTCTACCCAATACGACAGAAATCCAGAAGTTTTTTTGCGCTGCTTTCATTTTCCGAAGTTGTGAATTCGATTTGTTCGAATTACTTTTAGGGCGGCATTATTTTTTAGCTAAACAAGAAAAGTTTTTGAATTCCAGTGTGTTTGCCTTTAAGTGTGTGTATTTTTTTTTCTTAAAGTAATATTAAGTAGAGAAAGTTTTCTGATTTAAACACTAACCTTCCAGAAAATTCGTTAAGTGTTTGGGATGTTCTAAATATAAGATCTAGCGCTCGCTTAGCCCAGAAAATAAAGAAGATATAGAAAAAAGTTGTATACAAAAGTTTTTTGTTTGTGGTTAAATTTTTTATTTTAAGTGTACAGGGTGTTTCTAAATGAATACGTCATTTTACATATGGAAATATATAGACTTGAATTGATTTCCGCATTCAGCGACTTCCAAAATCGCTAAATACAAAGTTTCAGTTACAAATTTAGGTTTTTTAAAAATTTTAACACCTCACTTTGAAAACTACATTTTTGAAATTCTGGCTATATTTTCATTTTCACATACCTGGAAAATCTCCGATCAAAATTTGGGTCTCGCTTCGACGTCGCTAACGACCTAACTTGGAGCTCACTATTTTTGCCTGGGTTTAAAAGTGTCATTAGGATCCTTAACTTTTAGCTAGTAATTGCTATACGTATTATTCTTTCAAGCAGAGAAAAGGAAGGAATATATCCAAACAGTTTGTTTCCTGCAAGTGCAATTCTGGTCCTCTCTCCATACGCGTTTCGACCACCTTATGGGTATCTACAAACATTTAGGGTACGAAACTTTTGCCACATTTATTGATCAAATATTAACTAAATACTTAGGCAGAGCACAGCACTCAACCAATGACCTCATTACAGCGTTTTATAATATCATCGCCACACCACAACAGTGATACAGATTTGCCAGAAATTGGTTACTTGACCATCAAACGGGGTTGTTTTTCCAAATTAATTGTCTTAATAGCTAAAAAATTATCATTCTCATAACCTTAAATAGAAAGTCAGTGAAGTCTGTCCGATTTGAGCACCAGGGAAGAGCACAATAAATATGAATGGACTGATTTTAAAGAAGAATTGCATGATTTCCCCTGTATCGCTTGGTAAACTGGAAAATATTGGAACATCAACACTGCAATATTTAACAAAATTATTTAGGCAGAAACAATAAAGATTTGTTAATGGTCTTCTAACACTTTTATCAAAAGCAAATTTCAAGAAAGTTATAAAAAGAAGAAAACTTTCTAAATTTTTATTTATTTTCCAACGTTTTTTTTTCCTTTTGTCAAGTTAAAATAAAATAATATTTTCCAATTCAACAACTTTATCAAACAGTTTAGGAAAGTAAAAAAGAACATTTTTAAGTGCCGAACAAAAATGATTTTTTCGAATTCAATTCCTTTGAAATCAACGCAAAAGCTTCGAAATGATTTTAACTTTTATTGCCAACCTATTACGAAGAAAAAGTTTTTTTCTGCTGACTTTATTCCCCCAACTTATAAATTTATTTTGCGGGTATTCCTTTGAGGCAGTAATTTTTATACTAAACAAGAAAAGTTTTAAATACTGGCCGGATTTGTGTAGTCGATTTTATATGGCTTGAAAGGAACCTACTATATGGAACGTTTAGGGATATGTTTTTATATAACTGCTCACAAAAAAAGCTTCTTCTTGCGATTATTAAACATTTATAATTTACTAACAGTTACCCGTCGTGGTTTCGCCCCCTCATTCTATAATTTGAATATTTATTGTTATCACATATTTCATGTACACCATTTTTTTTAAAACAAGTCTTTAAATAAAAAACACAACATTATATATAAAATATTAAAGACTAGAGCAGCTAATTTTAGACGAATTATAACTTTTAGCTAATAACTTCAATAATTTCACCTGGAAATAAATAAATATATTATTAACTATAATTGAAAAATTAATTATTTGATAAAGTAAAAAATATTGTTTAGACACACACCTTTTTATATCTGCCTGAAGCATTATAAATTATGCTGTATATTTGTGATGGTGCCTTTAGGACTTTCAGAAAAATTTTATTGGACCCCGTTCAGCATGTTTTTTTGAATATCAAAAAGTATATATGAATAAGCAATTACGCAAAAATAAACCGATTAGCGTCATTCGAAATTCATTATAGTCCTTAATTAATTCACTTTTTAAATATTCACTTCATTGTACATTATATTTTTTCAGTTTATTAAAAAAATTGTACAAATAATAAAATATATCTTGTTTGAATATTCTAGATAATGTTAATGATTGACTAAAATGTGGTTGTCGGACTTTCATTGTCTTTATTTTTAACCGACTTCTAAAAGAATGAGGTTCTCAGTTCGTTGACTACGTTTTTTTTTATGTATATACACCTATTACTCCGGAACGGCGGCACCAATTTACGTTCAGGAAGTTGCTGCGATGGTCCCATATTTTTTTGGACAAAATTGGTGCAGTAATATCCAAGATGGCGCTGACAATATAGCGGCCAAAAAAATTAATTTTGTTGGATTTTCTCCAAAATTGGTATGGGGGAATTTTTGGGGTCGTACACAACGAATATCAAATTATTTTTTAAAAATTCAATATGGCGGACAAAAAATTTAATTTTATCTGATTTTTTTTCCAAAATTGGTATGGGGGAGTTTTCGGGGTCGTACATAATGGATCCAAAATATTTTTAAAAAATTCAATGAGACGAAACTTTAGAAAGAAAAGACTGGCCGTTCATATTATCGAGGTTTAATAGAAACGTTACTGTAGCCAACTTTCTATTTTAAATTTCTTAACTAGAAATTATTTTGGCCGTTTCTCAAATTCTAACCCACTAAGCCCATCAGGTTAGTTGGGACAGAAGATCGTAGGGAACGCCTACGCCCATTATTACCCCCACTAACTTCCGTGCAATACGAAGACTAGCAGTACCTTGAAACGAATGAGAGGGTGTAGTTACTTTTCGTCTAAATTTCTAACGTAATCGACGGAATTTGGAATATTTAATGACTATTTGATACATTTATTGTTTTAAATACATCACATAGTCGAAATACAAAAAAAAATGTTTTTGTTGGCCATTGAGCGTAAAGAAAATTGATATTTCTGTTACAAAATAAACATTTATTCTAATAGAAATACTAGTGAAACGCAACGGTAATTTCTAAGTAAATAAGCTAATAGACCACTTTAAAATTAAAGATCATTCTCAAAAATAAACTTTTATCCTGGTAAAAAATAAAAGTAACACGTTCAGTAATTGTAAATAAATAAACACCTAAAAGTCTACAAGAGGTGTTCAAACAGGCCTCCACTTTGAGCGAGACAATAACCCAGTCTATTGTAAAATACGGTTCGCGTATTTGCCAAAAGTTCAGGGATTATATCCCTTATTAGGCCTTTGTATCAGGTCCTTCCAAAACACCATACGTGTTTCCTGATCTTTCGGACAAATTTCTTGAGTTATTCGCAATTTGTAACAGCGATATTTGTTCCGCTTTAAAATATTCCGAACAGTTCGAGCGTTCATATCAAGTTCTTAGGCAATTACGGTACTATTGCAAGAAAAATTAATTTCTGCTTAACTACAAACGTCAGTCTCCCGATTTGCTCGGTCTTCTCCTTGTTCCTCATTATTATCAGTGCATTTTTTACAAATTTTTAAACAACTGGTTGTTTCAAATTTTTTAATAATTTCCGATATTCTAAATTTCCAAAGAACAGGATGATTTTCGCACGTAAATGCAAATCTGTCGATTATCTCATCCATATCTTTACCAGAAAGTACCACTTAATAATCTGCTCTTTTTGTTCCGTGGAATAAACTACCATTTCAAATGCAAAAAAATTTGGCGCGAAACACGGAAATACCAATACGCGGTACTTTCGCTTCGACGGCCTGAAGGAAAGCCAATGACTTGGAATCCTCTTGTGTGCTAGAGCGTGGCGTATGCTGCCGCCCGCTCTCACCGCGCCAGCATTATATTACCCCTCACCCGAGGGCCAAACTGGTAATTTACACGTATGTCGATGCTTACGACTGTCTCATTCTGATTTGATGAATAATATAGTATTTTCTTTACCATACTTAAGAAGCGTCGAGTTTCTGGTTTGGATTATCCAGACCTGTATGTATATGTACTAAAATGTGTTTACAGTATCAGCGAAAGCAATAATGGATTATGTGCACTAGGAGAGTGCCTGCAAGTAGACTTCCACTTCGGCGCGTACATTATAACTGATGAAACGCTATTTGCTTGTAACGTGAAAAGCAATCAAAATGTTATCTTTTTGCGTTGCGATTAATCCCAGCTTGTAGCTTCTGTCTTGAACTATCAACTGATGTGCTCAGAATTTGAAAATATTTATTAAATCAAAATTTCTATACATATAAAAAATTTTGATGGATCCAAGTCTCCTCATCAACTACGAAAACCTACTTGGCTGCCCGATTATCAACCAATAACTTTTATTGGTCACTTTCATTTTAACATATTTTAATACAGTTTTAAATTGTCATTTATCTTCATTTCAAATCTGTACACAAATAACAATTTTAAAACAAATAAAACAGACTGAGTTACACGCGAAAACAGCAACATCGGAAACTTTTCTTGTTTATCCCAAAAATTATTCTACCTCAAAGGTAATACGTATAAATGGAGTTTACAAGTTTGAAAAGATAAATCTGCAAAAAACTTTTGATTTCCTGTCGCGATGGAGCACAATAAAAGTTGGAAGTTTTTTCGAGCTTCGTTGGTCCTTAAAAAGACATTTGATTTATAAATATGGTATATTTTTTGAGTAAGTAACCTGATTTGTATTTTATTTTTACTTTGAAAGGTCGAAGTTAATCAAGGAGCCCAACAAACGTATATTACATATATATATATATATATATATATATATATATATATATATATATATATATATTGCACTATATGATTTGATAGGATCTAAGGTGGTTTATCGGAAGAAAGATATTTTTTATATTGACTTCACTACATTGAACAACTACAATCAAATTCAAATTTCAGAGCCTCAAAAATAATTGACAACATAAAAAGTAAATTAATTAATTAATTAGTAGCGGATAATTGAAAAAAAAATTGTGTTTGCGGCTGCCATATTGTATTGGCTATTTTGAAATTCGAAAATCATTAACGTGGCTTTCGTTGCCAAAATTTGCCGCAAGGCTGGTTACCTAGTACCGAATAATGCGACCCGTATCCTTTGGGTAGCGCGTTTCGTGTACTCGATTGTATAGATTTCTGTTTTAATTCACCGTCGCGCCACCACATGGCGGTTTTTACAAATGTTGTTAATTTGTGTGGTTTTTGTGTTATCAAGTGAACCATCGAGATGTCGCCTTTGTCGTCCTGTTTGCTGTTCTTAATTTTAAATTCAGCTTTATAAGATGCAAAGGCGAGATGATGGTTTGTACCAAATGCGGTAGCCTGACGAGTCCCATATTAGGACGAAACAGCGCTGTCGCTATCTGTCGGACCCGGAGTCTTTCCATACTTTGGAGTGTTCTGCACTATTTAAAACGAGAATAATGCAGATTGACAAATTTCACGTCCGCTAATCCAAGTTTTTTTTTTAATTTTCTTTATATGTATGTATATATATATATATATATATATATATATATATATATATATATATATATATATATATTATTTTCTTGTTTCTTGAACCATATATTATATCATTTTTCTTTTATTTTGTCTTTTCTTGGGTTTAGATTCTATATTTAATAAATACATAAAAACTATTTGACGTTTCGCCCTTTATTCAAGGCATTTTCAAAATATTTGCTACCTTGACATTCAGAAACAAAACAGCAAAATGTCAAGGTAGCAAATATTTTGAAAATGCCTTGAATAAAGGGCGAAACGTCAAATAGTTTTTATGTATTTATTAAATATAGAACCTAAACCCAAGAAAAGACAAAATAAAAGAAAAATGATATATATATATATATATATATATATATATATATATATATATATATATATATATATAATATACATACACATACACTAAACGTACTGAAAGAACTCGTCAATCTTACACCGATCACGTGATATGGAGAGTTCTAAATTTCCCTTCATGTGTAAATTATTATTGTTGTGTTCCGTACTAGCCCTTCTTCTTCTTTCTAACACAGTCAACCATGCTAGTAGCCTGTTGCCTGTTCATTGCCATCTTCCCCGGAAGATGAGGTCCAGCATTCTCGCCATCGTTTTGGTGGTCTTCCCCGTGATCTTTTTCCTACTGGGTTATTCATTTTTGCGCTTTTAACGAGTCTGCCATCCTCCATTCTCCCTATATGTTTGTTCCAGAATCTTCGCCTTTGTCTAACCCATCTTCCTATGTCCTGTGTCCCGCATTGTTGTCTGATATCTTCATTCCGCATTCTGTCGTGTAGAGTTTTGCCTTGTATACTTCTTAATGTTTTCATTTCGACTGTTCTCATCATTTGTAGAGTTCTGCCTATATCTGGTCTTGTTTCTACCGCGTATGTTATGGTAGGTCTTAGAGTCGTTTTATATATCTTAGTTTTGCTTTCGGTATTAAGGTATTTGTTCTTCCAAAAAATTTCTTTTAGGCATCCCGAAATTCTAGCCGCTATCATTGTTTGCTCTCTTACTTCTTTAAAAAGGTTTGCATGGCTCGTTATTTCTGCTCCCAGATATTTGAAGTGATTTATCTGTTCGATAATTTTGCAGTGCAGTAGTCTTTGGAGATTATCTTCAGAGTCTGCAATAAGAACGGCATCGTCCGCATAGCAGACGGTATGGAAGAATGTGTTTCCCATTTTGTATCCAGCTGTTCTGGGGAGATTTTCTATTATTTTATCCATTATTAGATTAAATATGAAGGGGCAGAGCGAATCGCCCTGTCTAATATACTGACCCAAAAAGCTAAAATTACTATTTTATTGTAGTGCTTTGAACTCGTTAATAATAATAAAGACCGACAAATTTCAGAACCAGAGAACAGACTATGTTTTTTCGAAATTTTCCGACACACTCAAAATAAATCTGAAATAAGAATCGACCTGTAGCTTTAGGCTTTTGGGATATTCTAACCTAAAAGTGCAAAAATCTATGTTTTTCGCTAGTTTTGAGGTTATATAAGAGGGTAAATTTAATTTTTATCCCTAAACTCTATACAGTAATTGAAAATACTAGTCTTCCCCTTCCAAACCTACTTAGATTTATGTTGATACCTTTTTTGTCTCGAAAATAAACAGGTTATTCAAAAATTTTAGTCCACCATATTGAATCTGTCACCTTAAGAATGTCAGTTTTAAAGTTCTACAGTACTTTTTCATTTTCACATACCTCGAAAAAACGCGATTTTTTCACTTTTATCTTAGAATATCCCGAAAAGCCAAAGCAACAGATCTATTTTGACTTCATATTCGGATTCGGTATGTCGAAAACCTTCAGACAAGGATAGTCTAGTTTTCGAAATGTAGATCTTTCTACTTTTTAGAAGTCGATTGAAAATCCTGGGATTGAAGAATTAATTTTTTCTCTAAAATTCTCATAAAACTAACAAAATAATAATTAATATACAATTATATAAGAGAAATTTAGTTCTCAACCAACTGAAAAATCTTTTTACTATAAGGACAAAGGTACACTATTCTAATACTGTTGAAGAGAAAGCACTATCTCTGATTGCAAGAATACCAGGAAAGCCTTTCCGATGGTGGTGCACCGCCATCTTTGGATCAGATTCAAACTTGTCGTTTCTCGTCAGACCAGAATAGGCCAGCTTACCTCAGCAGCGTTGCCAACCGTTTGATTTATGAATACCGTACCAGCCTTCTAATTGATTAAATTAAAAAAAAAAGATGGAAAATTTACTGTGTTTATCGGTTTCGGTATTTTGAGCGGGCGATTTTCTATCTTTGCATCTTTTTTTTTATAAACACATCACTCGAAATTTGACATTGGGTTTCCTTTCGTGTCTAAAAATGTTAAAAAAAATTTTACTTACAATAGTATCGTAATAATTATAATATTTAGAGATCGTAATAAAGTAAAAAAATTTCAGCCAGATTCACTAAGAAGGTTTAAGACTTAGATCCGATTTAGTTGCCATGGAAGTTAGACCTTCTAGTCGGCCAGTTTTGTTTTGCTTGTGACACTGTTATAAATTGGAATAACATACAATATATCAACAAATAAAAGCTTTAACAGGAATGTTAAAGAAATAGGTGGTTCAACTTTAACATAAACAATTTTTTTTTACGTGAGAATAGATGGCATCACTTATTACAAAAAAAAATTAAATGAAACATTTTTTCAAAAATATCCCAATAAAAGAAAATCACTAAGTATATCAATTTGCTTTCAGAAGCGTCTTTATTAATGAAACTCAAATTGATGAAATTGCCATACTCTTCGAGTACGGTAATAAATTTGGTTCGTATACCGTACAATGACTGAAATTACCGTACATGTACGATAGTTACCGTACGATTGGAAACGCTGGGTGGAAGCCTTTCCCATGGTCGTGCACCGCCATCTGTAGACCGGCTTCTTACTTATTAGTTCTCGTCAGTACAGAATGGGCCAGCTCACCTCAGCATCCGAGAAATAAGTCCTTTAAGCAACTTATATTAAACAAAATATGATATTTAATACAAGCAACGCCATCTCCCAGCATTTCATGCAATCTGAATATATAGGCTCGTAGAGATCTGTATATATACCAATAGTGGATACATTATACTTGCAGTTGGGTATGTAAAATGCAATTATATAAGATAAACTCAACCAACTGAAAAAACCATATACTTTAAGGATAAACGTACCCTGTTCTAACACAGTTAGATACAAAGCACTATCTCAGATTGTAAGAATACCAGGAAAGGGTGGAAGTCTTTCCCATGGTGCACTGCCACCTGTAGACCGATTTCGAACTTGTTGATTATCGTCAGTACAGAATAGGCCAGAGCACCTCAGCATCGGAAAAGTAAATCCTTCCTAAATCCTGAGGTGCGCTGGCCTATTCTGTACTGACGAGAACCAACAAGTTTGAAACCTTCTATAGATGGCGGTGCACCACCATGGGAAAGGTTTTCACCCTTTCCTGGTATTCTTGCAATCTGAGATAGTCCTTTGTCTGTAACTGTGTGAGAACAGAGTACGTTTGTCCTTATAGTATAAGGTTTTTTCAATTGATCGCGAACTAAGTTTCTCTTATATAATTGTATTTTATATACCCAACGGCAAATATATTGTATCCACTATTGTAAAATAATAATAATTTTCTCTAAATTATAAATTAAAAAGAAAATTACCACTAGTGTTAGTTTACACATAAATAGATTATTCTAATATAATTTTCTTACATCTCGTTATACACTAATTAAACTCCTGCCTATTCGCATCCCGTCGTATGCTAAAATACATTTACTGACACGACCCTTTTTATACATCGAAACTGACCTACACTAATAAAATAAAGTTTATCCATTACTTTCCACTCTTTTCAGTGCCCCCCAGATGGACTACCGAGCCGGCGGACGCAAGTGTCGCTGCGGGACAAGAAGCAATAATTCACTGCCAGGCTGACGGCTATCCGAAGCCTGTGATCACATGGAAAAAAGCCGTGGGTGAGTAAAAATAATTGTTGGGATACGCTCAGGACACGTTTCTGCTTTTATGTTTTAGATAAACTTCATTTGTTGTATTTTATTGGGGACAGTTACGTTACTGAAAAAAGAAAAAAAAAGAAATAACTGTTTAATTTGTTAAAAGTTTTGAAAGCGACACCTATTAACCAGTACAGGAATCAAAATTTATACGCCATTTTAATATTTCATCTTCTATATGAACACACACAAAAGTTTATTTCTATCTGTCAATTCATTCTTTGTTTACAAGCCATTTGAAGTTGACGTATCAGTGAATTTTTATACAATGGATAAAACCGAATATCGTGCAGTGATAAAATTATTTGTTTTGGAAGGATTATCCACAACAGAAATTCATATGAAAATAGTGAAAATGTTAAAGGAATCTGCTCCATCATTTCCAACTGTGCATCGATGGGTTTTAAAGTTTAAACGTGGTCGGACAAACGTTGAAGATGAACCACGTAGTGGCATTTTTAAGGTCACCCAGCACTCAGGGATTTTAAGAGAAGCTTTAAAAGAGTTTTAGGTATTTGTAAAAAATTCATAGATCAACAACTAAAACGCTAACAATTTATTTTAAGGGTGTACTTCCACTGACGTTAAAAAAAGAAATTTTCTTATTATTTTAAAAAATCACTATGCATTTTTAAGGCCATCCAACACTCAGGAATTTTAAGAGAAGCTTTAAAAGAGTTTTAGGTATTTGTAAAAAATTCATAGATCAACAATTATAACGCTAACAATTTAATTTAAGGGTGTACATCCACTAATGTTAAAAATTGAAATTTTCTTCTTGATTTAAAAATTCACTATGCATTTTTAAGGCCACCCAGCACTCAGGGATTTTAAGAAAAGCTTTAAAAGAGTTTTAGGTATTTGCAAAAAATTCATAGATTAACAATTATAACGCTAACAATTTAATTTAAGGGTGTACATCCACTAATGTTAAAAATTGAAATTTTCTTGTTGTTTTAAAAATGCACTATGCATTTTTAAGACCACCCAGCCCTCAGGGATTTTAAGAGAAGCTTTAAAAGAGTTTTAGGTATTTGTAAAAAATGCATAGATCAACAATTATAACGCTAACAATTTAGTTTAAGGGTGTACATCCACTAATGTTAAAAATTGAAATTTTCTTGTTGATTTAAAAATTCACTATGCATTTTTAAGGCCACCCAGCACTCAGGGATTTTAAGAGAAGCTTTAAAAGAGTTTTAGGTATTTGTAAAAAATTCATAGATCAACAATTATAACGCTAACAATTTAATTTAAGGGTGTACATCCACTAATGTTAAAAATTTAAATTTTCTTGTTGATTTAAAAATTCACTATGCATTTTTAAGGCCACCCAGCCCTCAGGGATTTTAAGAGAAGCTTTAAAAGAGTTTTAGGTATTTGTAAAAAATGCATAGATCAACAATTATAACGCTAACAATTTAGTTTAAGGGTGTACATCCACTAATGTTAAAAATTGAAATTTTCTTGTTGATTTAAAAATTCACTATGCATTTTTAAGGCCACCCAGCACTCAGGGATTTTAAGAGAAGCTTTAAAAGAGTTTTAGGTATTTGTAAAAAATTCATAGATCAACAATTATAACCCTAACAATTTAATTTAAGGATGTACATCCACTGACGTTAAAAAAAGAAATTTTCTTGTTATTTTAAAAATTCAGTATGCATTTTTAAGGCTATCCAGCAATTAGGGATTTTAAGAGAAGCGTTAAAAAAGTTTTAGGTATCTGTAAAAAATTCATAGATCAACAATTATAGCGCTAACAATTTAATTTAAGGGTGTACATACACTGATGTTAAAAATAGAAGTTTTCTTGTTAATTTAAAAATTCACTATGCATTTTTAAGGCCACCCAGCACTCAGGGATTTTTAGAAAAGCTTTAAAAGAGTTTTAAGTATATGTAAAAAATTCATAGATCAACAATTAAAACGCTAACAATTTATTTTAAGGGCGTACATCCACCGACGTTAAAAAAGAAATTTTCTTGTTATTTTAAAATTCACTATGCATTTTTAAGGCCACCCAGTACTCAGGGATTTTAAGAAAAGCTTTAAAAAAGTTTTAGGTATCTGTCAAAAATTCATAGATCAACAATTAAAACGCTAACAATTTATTTTAAGGGTGTACATACACTGATGTTAAAAATAGAAATTTTCTTGTTAATTTAAAAATTCACTATGCATTTTTAAGGCCACGCAACACTCAGGGATTTTAAGAAAAGCTTTAAAAGAATTTTAAGTATCTGTAAAAAATTCATAGATCAACAATTATAACGCTAACAATTTAATTTAAGGGTGTACATCCACTGACATTAAAAAAAGAAAATTTCTGGTTATTTTAAAAAATCACTATGCATTTTTAAGGCCACCCAGCACTCAGGAATTTTAAGAGAAGCTTTAAAAGAGTTTTAGGTATTTGTCAAAAATTCATAGATCAACAATTATAACCCTAACAATTTAATTTAAGGATATACATCCACTGACGTTAAAAAAAGAAATTTTCTTGTTATTTTAAAAATTCAGTATGCATTTTTAAGGCCATCCAGCACTTAGGGATTTTAAGAGAAGCGTTAAAAAAGTTTTAGGTAACTGTAAAAAATTCATAGATCAACAATTATAGCGCTAACAATTTAATTTAAGGGTGTACATACACTGATGTTAAAAATAGAAGTTTTCTTGTTAATTTAAAAATTCACTATGCATTTTTAAGGCCACCCAGCACTCAGGGATTTTAAGAAAAGCTTTAAAAGAGTTTTAAGTATATGTAAAAAATTCACAGATCAACAATTAAAACGCTAACAATTTATTTTAAGGGTGTACATCCACCGACGTTAAAAAAAGAAATTTTCTTGTTATTTTAAAATTCAGTATGCATTTTTAAGGCCACCCAGTACTCAGGGATTTTAAGAAAAGCTTTAAAAAAGTTTTAGGTATCTGTAAAAAATTCATAGATCAACAATTCAAACGCTAACAATTTATTTTAAGGGTGTACATCCGCCGACGTTAAAAAAAGAAATTTTCTTGTTATTTTAAAAATTCACTATGCATTTTTAAGGCCATCCAGCACTTAGGGATTTTAAGAGAAGCGTTAAAAAAGTTTTAGGTATCTGTAAAAAATTCATAGATCAACAATTATAACGCTAACAATTTAATTTAAGGGTGTACATACACTGATGTTAAAAATAGAAGTTTTCTTGTTAATTTAAAAATTCACTATGCATTTTTAAGGCCACGCAGCACTCAGGGATTTTAAGAAAAGCTTTAAAAGAATTTTAAGTATCTGTAAAAAATTCATAGATCAACAATTATAACGCTAACAATTTAATTTAAGGGTGTACATCCACTGACATAAAAAAAAGAAAATTTCTGGTTATTTTAAAAAATCACTATGCATTTTTAAGGCCACCCAGCACTCAGGAATTTTAAGAGAAGCTTTAAAAGAGTTTTAGGTATTTGTCAAAAATTTATAGATCAACAATTATAACCCTAACAATTTAATTTAAGGATATACATCCACTGACGTTAAAAAAAGATATTTTCTTGTTATTTTAAAAATTCAGTATGCATTTTTAAGGCCATCCAGCACTTAGGGATTTTAAGAGAAGCGTTAAAAAAGTTTTAGGTATCTGTAAAAAATTCATAGATCAACAATTATAGCGCTAACAATTTAATTTAAGGGTGTACATACACTGATGTTAAAAATAGAAGTTTTCTTGTTAATTTAAAAATTCACTATGCATTTTTAAGGCCACCCAGCACTCAGGGATTTTAAGAAAAGCTTTAAAAGAGTTTTAAGTATATGTAAAAAATTCACAGATCAACAATTAAAACGCTAACAATTTATTTTAAGGGTGTACATCCACCGACGTTAAAAAAAGAAATTTTCTTGTTATTTTAAAATTCAGTATGCATTTTTAAGGCCACCCAGTACTCAGGAATTTTAAGAAAAGCTTTAAAAGAGTTTTAGGTATCTGTCAAAAATTCATAGATCTACAATTAAAACGCTAACAATTTATTTTAAGGGCGTACATCCACTGACGTTAAAAAAAGAAATTTTCTTGTTATTTTAAAATTCACTATGCATTTTTAAGGCCACCCAGTACTCAGGGATTTTAAGAAAAGCTTTAAAAGAGTTTTAGGTATCTGCCAAAAATTCATAGATCAACAATTAAAACGCTAACAATTTATTTTAAGGGCGTACATCCACTGACGTTAAAAAAAGAAATTTTCTTGTTATTTTAAAATTCAGTATGCATTTTTAAGGCCACCCAGTACTCAGAGATTTTAAGAAAAGCTTTAAAAGAGTTTTAGGTATCTGTAAAAAATTCATAGATCAACAATTAAAACGCTAACAATTTATTTTAAGGGTGTACATCCGCCGACGTTAAAAAAAGAAATTTTCTTGTTATTTTAAAAATTCACTATGCATTTTTAAGGCCATCCAGCACTCAGGGATTTTGAAAGAAGCGTTAAAAGAGTTTTAGGTATCTGTAAAAAATTCATAGATCAACAATTATAACGCTAACAATTTAATTTAAGGGTGTACATCCACTAATGTTAAAAATTGAAATTTTCTTGTTGTTTTAAAAATGCACTATGCATTTTTAAGACCACCCAGCCCTCAGGGATTTCAAGAGAAGCTTTAAAAGAGTTTTAGGTATTTGTAAAAAATGCATAGATCAACAATTATAACGCTAACAATTTAGTTTAAGGGTGTACATCCACTAATGTTAAAAATTGAAATTTTCTTGTTGATTTAAAAATTCACTATGCATTTTTAAGGCCACCCAGCACTCAGGGATTTTAAGAGAAGCTTTAAAAGAGTTTTAGGTATTTGTAAAAAATTCATAGATCAACAATTATAACGCTAACAATTTAATTTAAGGGTGTACATCCACTAATGTTAAAAATTTAAATTTTCTTGTTGATTTAAAAATTCACTATGCATTTTTAAGGCCACCCAGCCCTCAGGGATTTTAAGAGAAGCTTTAAAAGAGTTTTAGGTATTTGTAAAAAATGCATAGATCAACAATTATAACGCTAACAATTTAGTTTAAGGGTGTACATCCACTAATGTTAAAAATTGAAATTTTCTTGTTGATTTAAAAATTCACTATGCATTTTTAAGGCCACCCAGCACTCAGGGATTTTAAGAGAAGCTTTAAAAGAGTTTTAGGTATTTGTAAAAAATTCATAGATCAACAATTATAACCCTAACAATTTAATTTAAGGATGTACATCCACTGACGTTAAAAAAAGAAATTTTCTTGTTATTTTAAAAATTCAGTATGCATTTTTAAGGCTATCCAGCACTTAGGGATTTTAAGAGAAGCGTTAAAAAAGTTTTAGGTATCTGTAAAAAATTCATAGGTCAACAATTATAGCGCTAACAATTTAATTTAAGGGTGTACATACACTGATGTTAAAAATAGAAGTTTTCTTGTTAATTTAAAAATTCACTATGCATTTTTAAGGCCACCCAGCACTCAGGGATTTTTAGAAAAGCTTTAAAAGAGTTTTAAGTATATGTAAAAAATTCATAGATCAACAATTAAAACGCTAACAATTTATTTTAAGGGCGTACATCCACCGACGTTAAAAAAGAAATTTTCTTGTTATTTTAAAATTCACTATGCATTTTTAAGGCCACCCAGTACTCAGGGATTTTAAGAAAAGCTTTAAAAAAGTTTTAGGTATCTGTCAAAAATTCATAGATCAACAATTAAAACGCTAACAATTTATTTTAAGGGTGTACATACACTGATGTTAAAAATAGAAGTTTTCTTGTTAATTTAAAAATTCACTATGCATTTTTAAGGCCACGCAGCACTCAGGGATTTTAAGAAAAGCTTTAAAAGAATTTTAAGTATCTGTAAAAAATTCATAGATCAACAATTATAACGCTAACAATTTAATTTAAGGGTGTACATCCACTGACATTAAAAAAAGAAAATTTCTGGTTATTTTAAAAAATCACTATGCATTTTTAAGGCCACCCAGCACTCAGGAATTTTAAGAGAAGCTTTAAAAGAGTTTTAGGTATTTGTCAAAAATTCATAGATCAACAATTATAACCCTAACAATTTAATTTAAGGATATACATCCACTGACGTTAAAAAAAGAAATTTTCTTGTTATTTTAAAAATTCAGTATGCATTTTTAAGGCCATCCAGCACTTAGGGATTTTAAGAGAAGCGTTAAAAAAGTTTTAGGTATCTGTAAAAAATTCATAGATCAACAATTATAGCGCTAACAATTTAATTTAAGGGTGTACATACACTGATGTTAAAAATAGAAGTTTTCTTGTTAATTTAAAAATTCACTATGCATTTTTAAGGCCACCCAGCACTCAGGGATTTTAAGAAAAGCTTTAAAAGAGTTTTAAGTATATGTAAAAAATTCACAGATCAACAATTAAAACGCTAACAATTTATTTTAAGGGTGTACATCCACCGACGTTAAAAAAAGAAATTTTCTTGTTATTTTAAAATTCAGTATGCATTTTTAAGGCCACCCAGTACTCAGGGATTTTAAGAAAAGCTTTAAAAAAGTTTTAGGTATCTGTAAAAAATTCATAGATCAACAATTCAAACGCTAACAATTTATTTTAAGGGTGTACATCCGCCGACGTTAAAAAAAGAAATTTTCTTGTTATTTTAAAAATTCACTATGCATTTTTAAGGCCATCCAGCACTTAGGGATTTTAAGAGAAGCGTTAAAAAAGTTTTAGGTATCTGTAAAAAATTCATAGATCAACAATTATAACGCTAACAATTTAATTTAAGGGTGTACATACACTGATGTTAAAAATAGAAGTTTTCTTGTTAATTTAAAAATTCACTATGCATTTTTAAGGCCACGCAGCACTCAGGGATTTTAAGAAAAGCTTTAAAAGAATTTTAAGTATCTGTAAAAAATTCATAGATCAACAATTATAACGCTAACAATTTAATTTAAGAGTGTACATCCACTGACATAAAAAAAAGAAAATTTCTGGTTATTTTAAAAAATCACTATGCATTTTTAAGGCCACCCAGCACTCAGGAATTTTAAGAGAAGCTTTAAAAGAGTTTTAGGTATTTGTCAAAATTTTATAGATCAACAATTATAACCCTAACAATTTAATTTAAGGATATACATCCACTGACGTTAAAAAAAGATATTTTCTTGTTATTTTAAAAATTCAGTATGCATTTTTAAGGCCATCCAGCACTTAGGGATTTTAAGAGAAGCGTTAAAAAAGTTTTAGGTATCTGTAAAAAATTCATAGATCAACAATTATAGCGCTAACAATTTAATTTAAGGGTGTACATACACTGATGTTAAAAATAGAAGTTTTCTTGTTAATTTAAAAATTCACTATGCATTTTTAAGGCCACCCAGCACTCAGGGATTTTAAGAAAAGCTTTAAAAGAGTTTTAAGTATATGTAAAAAATTCATAGATCAACAATTAAAACGCTAACAATTTATTTTAAGGGTGTACATCCACCGACGTTAAAAAAAGAAATTTTCTTGTTATTTTAAAATTCAGTATGCATTTTTAAGGCCACCCAGTACTCAGGAATTTTAAGAAAAGCTTTAAAAGAGTTTTAGGTATCTGTCAAAAATTCATAGATCAACAATTAAAACGCTAACAATTTATTTTAAGGGCGTACATCCACTGACGTTAAAAAAAGAAATTTTCTTGTTATTTTAAAATTCACTATGCATTTTTAAGGCCACCCAGTACTCAGGGATTTTAAGAGAAGCTTTAAAAGAATTTTAAGTATCTGTAAAAAATTCATAGATCAACAATTATAACGCTAACAATTTAATTTAAGGGTGTACATCCACTGACCTTAAAAAAAGAAAATTTCTGGTTATTTTAAAAAATCACTATGCATTTTTAAGGCCACCCAGCACTCAGGAATTTTAAGAGAAGCTTTAAAAGGGTTTTAGGTATTTGTCAAAAATTTATAGATCAACAATTATAACCCTAACAATTTAATTTAAGGATATACATCCACTGACGTTAAAAAAAGATATTTTCTTGTTATTTTAAAAATTCAGTATGCATTTTTAAGGCCATCCAGCACTTAGGGATTTTAAGAGAAGCGTTAAAAAAGTTTTAGGTATCTGTAAAAAATTCATAGATCAACAATTATAGCGCTAACAATTTAATTTAAGGGTGTACATACACTGATGTTAAAAATAGAAGTTTTCTTGTTAATTTAAAAATTCACTATGCATTTTTAAGGCCACCCAGCACTCAGGGATTTTAAGAAAAGCTTTAAAAGAGTTTTAAGTATATGTAAAAAATTCATAGATCAACAATTAAAACGCTAACAATTTATTTTAAGGGTGTACATCCACCGACGTTAAAAAAAGAAATTTTCTTGTTATTTTAAAATTCAGTATGCATTTTTAAGGCCACCCAGTACTCAGGAATTTTAAGAAAAGCTTTAAAAGAGTTTTAGGTATCTGTCAAAAATTCATAGATCAACAATTAAAACGCTAACAATTTATTTTAAGGGCGTACATCCACTGACGTTAAAAAAAGAAATTTTCTTGTTATTTTAAAATTCACTATGCATTTTTAAGGCCACCGAGTACTCAGGGATTTTAAGAAAAGCTTTAAAAGAGTTTTAGGTATCTGTCAAAAATTCATAGATCAACAATTAAAACGCTAACAATTTATTTTAAGGGCGTACATCCACTGACGTTAAAAAAAGAAATTTTCTTGTTATTTTAAAATTCACTATGCATTTTTAAGGCCACCCAGTACTCAGGGATTTTAAGAAAAGCTTTAAAAGAGTTTTAGGTATCTGTAAAAAAATCATAGATCAACAATTAAAACGCTAACAATTTATTTTAAGGGTGTACATCCGCCGACGTTAAAAAAAGAAATTTTCTTGTTATTTTAAAAATTCACTATGCATTTTTAAGGCCATCCAGCACTCAGGGATTTTAAAAGAAGCGTTAAAAGAGTTTTAGGTATCTGTAAAAAATTCATAGATCAACAATTATAACGCTAACAATTTAATTTAAGGGTGTACATACACTGATGTTAAAAATAGAAGTTTTCTTGTTAATTTAAAAATTCACTATGCATTTTTAAGGCCACCCAGTACTCAGGGATTTTAAGAAAAGCTTTAAAAAAGTTTTAGGTATCTGTAAAAAATTCATAGATCAACAATTAAAACGCTAACAATTTATTTTAAGGGTGTACATCCGCCGACGTTAAAAAAAGAAATTTTCTTGTTATTTTAAAATTCACTATGCATTTTTAAGGCCACCCAGCACTCAGGGATTTTAAGAAAAGCTTTAAAAGAGTTTTAAGTATATGTAAAAAATTCATAGATCAACAATTAAAACGCTAACAATTTATTTTAAGGGTGTACATCCACCGACGTTAAAAAAAGAAATTTTATTGTTATTTTAAAATTCACTGTGCATTTTTAAGGCCACCCAGTACTCAGGGATTTTAAGAAAAGCTTTAAAAGAGTTTTAGGTATCTGTAAAAAATTCATAGATTAACAATTAAAACGCTAACAATTTATTTTAAGGGTGTACATCCGCCGACGTTAAAAAAAGAAAATTTCTTGTTATTTTAAAAATTCACTATGCATTTTTAAGGCCATCCAGTACTCAGGGATTTTAAAAGAAGCGTTAAAAGAGTTTAAGGTATCTGTAAAAAATTCATAGATCAACAATTATAACGCTAACAATTTAATTTAAGGATATACATCCACTGACGTTAAAAAAAGATATTTTCTTGTTATTTTAAAAATTCAGTATGCATTTTTAAGGCCATCCAGCACTTAGGGATTTTAAGAGAAGCGTTAAAAAAGTTTTAGGTATCTGTAAAAAATTCATAGATCAACAATTATAGCGCTAACAATTTAATTTAAGGGTGTACATACACTGATGTTAAAAATAGAAGTTTTCTTGTTAATTTAAAAATTCACTATGCATTTTTAAGGCCACCCAGCACTCAGGGATTTTAAGAAAAGCTTTAAAAGAGTTTTAAGTATATGTAAAAAATTCATAGATCAACAATTAAAACGCTAACAATTTATTTTAAGGGTGTACATCCACCGACGTTAAAAAAAGAAATTTTCTTGTTATTTTAAAATTCAGTATGCATTTTTAAGGCCACCCAGTACTCAGGAATTTTAAGAAAAGCTTTAAAAGAGTTTTAGGTATCTGTCAAAAATTCATAGATCAACAATTAAAACGCTAACAATTTATTTTAAGGGCGTACATCCACTGACGTTAAAAAAAGAAATTTTCTTGTTATTTTAAAATTCACTATGCATTTTTAAGGCCACCGAGTACTCAGGGATTTTAAGAAAAGCTTTAAAAGAGTTTTAGGTATCTGTCAAAAATTCATAGATCAACAATTAAAACGCTAACAATTTATTTTAAGGGCGTACATCCACTGACGTTAAAAAAAGAAATTTTCTTGTTATTTTAAAATTCACTATGCATTTTTAAGGCCACCCAGTACTCAGGGATTTTAAGAAAAGCTTTAAAAGAGTTTTAGGTATCTGTAAAAAATTCATAGATCAACAATTAAAACGCTAACAATTTATTTTAAGGGTGTACATCCGCCGACGTTAAAAAAAGAAATTTTCTTGTTATTTTAAAAATTCACTATGCATTTTTAAGGCCATCCAGCACTCAGGGATTTTAAAAGAAGCGTTAAAAGAGTTTTAGGTATCTGTAAAAAATTCATAGATCAACAATTATAACGCTAACAATTTAATTTAAGGGTGTACATACACTGATGTTAAAAATAGAAGTTTTCTTGTTAATTTAAAAATTCACTATGCATTTTTAAGGCCACCCAGTACTCAGGGATTTTAAGAAAAGCTTTAAAAAAGTTTTAGGTATCTGTAAAAAATTCATAGATCAACAATTAAAACGCTAACAATTTATTTTAAGGGTGTACATCCGCCGACGTTAAAAAAAGAAATTTTCTTGTTATTTTAAAATTCACTATGCATTTTTAAGGCCACCCAGCACTCAGGGATTTTAAGAAAAGCTTTAAAAGAGTTTTAAGTATATGTAAAAAATTCATAGATCAACAATTAAAACGCTAACAATTTATTTTAAGGGTGTACATCCACCGACGTTAAAAAAAGAAATTTTCTTGTTATTTTAAAATTCACTGTGCATTTTTAAGGCCACCCAGTACTCAGGGATTTTAAGAAAAGCTTTAAAAGAGTTTTAGGTATCTGTAAAAAATTCATAGATCAACAATTAAAACGCTAACAATTTATTTTAAGGGTGTACATCCGCCGACGTTAAAAAAAGAAAATTTCTTGTTATTTTAAAAATTCACTATGCATTTTTAAGGCCATCCAGTACTCAGGGATTTTAAAAGAAGCGTTAAAAGAGTTTAAGGTATCTGTAAAAAATTCATAGATCAACAATTATAACGCTAACAATTTAATTTAAAGGTGTACATACACTGATGTTAA
This sequence comes from Diaprepes abbreviatus, assembly GCA_034092305.1. Taxonomy (NCBI): domain Eukaryota; kingdom Metazoa; phylum Arthropoda; class Insecta; order Coleoptera; family Curculionidae; genus Diaprepes; species Diaprepes abbreviatus. Next base: position 5,583,137 of record JASJET010000062.1, read on the forward strand.
AAATAGAAGTTTTCTTGTTAATTTAAAAATTCACTATGCATTTTTAAGGCCACCTAGTACTCAGGGATTTTAAGAGAAGCGTTAAAAGAGTTTTAGGTATCTGTAAAAAATTCATAGATCAACAATTAAAACGCTAACAATTTATTTTAATGGTGTACATCCGCCGACGTTAAAAAAAGAAATTTTCTTGTTATTTTAAAATTCACTATGCATTTTTAAGGCCACCCAGTACTCAGGGATTTTAAGAGAAGCTTTAAAAGAGTTTTAGGTATCTGTAAAAAATTCATAGATCAACAATTAAAACGCTAACAATTTATTTTAAGGGTGTACGTCCGCCGACGTTAAAAAAAGAAATTTTCTTGTTATTTTAAAAATTCACTATGCATTTTTAAGGCCACCCAGTACTCAGGGATTTTAAGAGAAGCTTTAAAAGAGTTTTAGGTATCTGTAAAAAATTCATAGATCAACAATTAAAACGCTAACAATTTATTTTAAGGGTGTACGTCCGCCGACGTTAAAAAAAGAAATTTTCTTGTTATTTTAAAAATTCACTATGCATTTTTAAGGCCACCCAGTACTCAGGAATTTTAAGAGAAGCTTTAAAAGAGTTTTAGGTATCTGTAAAAAATTCATAGATCAACAATTAAAACGCTAACAATTTATTTTAAGGGTGTACATCCGCCGACGTTAAAAAAAGAAATTTTCTTGTTATTTTAAAAATTCACTATGCATTTTAAGGCCATCCGGTACTCAGGGATTTTAAAAGAAGCGTTAAAAGAGTTTTAGGTATCTGTAAAAAATTCATAGATCAACAATTAAAACGCTAACAATTTATTTTAAGGGTGTACATCCACCGACGTTAAAAAAAGAAATTTTCTTGTTATTTTAAAATTCACTGTGCATTTTTAAGGCCACCCAGTACTCAGGGATTTTAAGAAAAGCTTTAAAAGAGTTTTAGGTATCTGTAAAAAATTCATAGATCAACAACACCGGAAATCATTGAGCAAGTCTATAATATTGTTTGTAAAGATCTAAGTGCGACTAAGCGTGAAATTGCTGATACCATTGGCATCTCGGACGAACGAGTACTCTATATTTTACACGAAGAATTACGTATAAAAAGTTATTCGGAAAGATAGTGCCGCATTCGTGAGCAGTTCAACAAGAACTGAATCAAAAACAAATTTGTAAGCCTAATTTGGAGCGTTTTAAGTAGAATAAAACCAATTTTGTGCATCGTTTTGTAATTGTGGATGATACTAGGATTTACCATCATGATCCTAAACTGAAACAAGAGGTGGAAGCCATATCTTTTCGGTATCTCACTAATCTCAAATAATATATAAAAATAAGCGCAAACAAGATAAATCACTAAAAATATACTGTAAGGTGTACTCTGCTCACTGACAGAAATTAAACTGAACTATGAGACATTTTATTGTTGCAGTAAATTTATAAAAGCTTATAATATTTAAATGTAATTAGATTTATGGCAGTCCTCAGTTACCTGCGGCACTGTAGCAGGTACGTCTGAGGTTTCGTTGACAGTTTTATTACTCTAATTCTTGAATAGAGTATAGAATTACTAATAAAATATTATTATATTCCCTTAAAATAATGTTATACTGTTGATATGGTTGCTTTTTTTCATTGTGTTTTTTAACCATAATGAATTTCAATAATTCCTTCACAAATTCAACGGGGAGCTGAAAATTTATTTGTTATCTAATATCATAAAACACGAGATAAAAGTAACAAATACCTAAAATAAAATATACAATACAATATTTTTGTCCGTATGTGTATAAATAAAATTCGATAAAATGAAGGGTAATATTTTATTTAGAACTGTTAAACAGACTGAAATAAAATGTATCGTCGTCGAACAAGAAAAGGTCAAAAATGCCGCTGGCAAGGCCCTATCAAAATAAGCAAAAAATAGTCTATCGGAAAAAGTAACCCCTTTAAAGAATAAAATATAAATGAAGACTTTAATATTAATCAAAAAATAAAAGGATAAAAAATATTTACAACACTGACCAACAAAAATAGACATATCAGCGTTGTTTTGTGTATGTAAATTTGTCATGGTTTTAAATGATACCTTTTTCATAATTAAAGTTTTAATTTTAGCTAAAAAAATATAATACTCAAATATTAATGGATGAATTTATTTGTCTTTTGTAACTGATATCTACAATTTTTCTCATCAAGATCTAACAATAATCTACTAGCAAAGTAGAGCTCTATAATATAAGACAAGGTCAGTCATTTCCAAAAATAATACTTTGTGCGCCATGAAAAATAGTCTTTTGTCAGTAACAAAAATGTAACATTGTTTTTTTTGCTTGCATGTGTTCATTTCGGTATCTTATAAAACATATCTCGAAGATAACTGTAGATGACCTGTGCAAAAAAAATAGCGGATCAAAAATGGTCACGATTTTCCGTTTTTTGAGTTTATCTCGAAAAGTAAAAGTTGTATCGAAAAATATTAGGTGGCGCCACTAGTTTTTGTTTTTTTTTAAAAAAAAGACAATGATTAACAATTTACCGATTTGAAATATAACATAAATATAGGTATTATCATTCTAAAAAATATGCCAAACACGGAATCTGTGAGTTTTTTATTTTCCGAGAAATTCGATGTCAGAGTTGAAAATCCAAACTCAACTTTCCGCTTTCCTAATTAAGATACAATGCTCAATTTTAATGGAAATTGTTTGTATTGTTTTATATTTTAAAGATCTATTAAAAATTTTTTTTTCGATCGTGGACCGAGAAATTTTGCAAAAACCAATTTTTGCACCAAAAAAATTGCGATAACTTTTCACCGGATGGAGATAAAATGTTTTTAATGCATGCATTGGATCTAAATTTATCATTTCCGATCTCAAAAAAAAAAATTAATTTTGGAAGAAAAAAATCTTTTTTTTTTCAAAAATTCATAATGGCGTGGCAAATGAATATTAAGGGCTCAAATTTGCAGAAGATGCCTTTTAATACTTGTACTTTACCTGTGAATTTTTTGAATCCAAGAAATACACTTACATACGATCTGTGAACCTTCGAAAATTGTGCCGAATCTAATCGAAAATGGCTGCTGTATGCCGCTGTCGGCGGGTTGCCACAGTTCAGGGCCCCTATCCTCGAAAGTGTGATGTGAAAGGTGATGTGAATGGCGGTGGGAATAGCGATGTGAACTTTTTGACAGTAAAAGCCGTATTCTTGAAAAGCCAATGTTCCCAGATATGAACGTGCTAAAACCCGAGAATTTCAAAAAATAAAATGGATGACAGATTGAATTGATCTGTCAGACCGAAAATGTTCGTAGTATATTTTGTTGCCATTTTAAGCAAAAAGTAGTTTTGGTACTTTAAATTAATCGTCCAAAGTAAAAAAAAATAATGCTGTTGTTGTTATTTTTGTGAAGTTACTGATTGCCATTACAATATTTGTACTTTGCCTGGATTAAATTTATCTTAAATTGACACTCCAGAACTGTTAAACAAACATGCATACAAAGAGCCAAATACTTGAAGATTCTAATATATAAAGAAATTGGGATATCAAGAAAAGCAGCAATCATATATACAAAGTAATATACTGACAGTAATTGCAGAAAGTCAGCACTGATAAACCTTGAAACGGTGGAAATTACAACTCTACGTAGTATGACTAAAAGCCATCCTCCCAATCCACTACGGAAACTATCCAATCAGTTATTTATTGTATGAATTCACAAAGTGTTCAGCCTATTACTGCAAGATGTCCTGTCCTGACAATTAAATTTGAAAGAAAACCTGAAACTTGAACAGTGATAGTGAAACTGTTTGTGATCAGGGACCGAAATCAAAGGCCAGACAGAAGACGTCCATTAAAGATACTGGCGGATCTCACATTCAACTTTAAATGTATATATTTTTTATTTTATGTACCATAAATAAGGTTTTTATGCTGAAGGACCTGATTCGTTGGTCTGTAGGGTTCATATTTATATGTCTCGATAAATTATAATCCTAATATTTATTTAATTGTAGTGTCGTATAGTGTTTAACACAGTCTAATTAAGTTAAGTGCTGTAGTTAACATAATTTAAATATAAAAGTTGTTACTTATTTAAATAAAAGTTTCAGATAGCTTACAAATTGTTATTTCTCAAATTTATTATAAGTTGTGTCGTGAAAAGAATTATGTTAGACTTAACTGTTTAAAACCAAGATATTCGGCTGTTATGGACACAAGTATTTATGTTAAATCCATAAGCAGAACTGGCCCCAGAAAAACATTTTTAAATAGCACGCTCATACAATTGAGTTATGAACAGAATCTCCTGTAATAATTTTATATGTCTGTAATGTCAAATTTACTTAATATTTGCGAGACATATTCAACTTTCTAAGGATATTTTATTAAAAAATTTGAAAATATTAAAAATATCGGGGTACCACCTAATTAACGTTTCAACTGTTTATTTAAAAAATAAAACGTCTTAAAGAAACGGTTCGTCAACATATTATTTTTTTTAATGAAGAATTTTTTTGAAGAACCAAAAATAAAATAAAAATTTTTAATACTATTTTATTTTTTGAAATTCGTGCGTTAAATATGTCATTTAGCGGCTGACATTTGATTTGCGCATGTTTCACCGTTCGCTTGCCTTCCACCGGGCGAACGAGGATATGAGTGATGAACATTTCAAGAATACGCGTTCGCTACCTTTTCACCGATCACTTCACGTTCCCCAGTTCGAGGATAGGGCCCCAGGAGCTTTATTTATTGACGCTTCAAGGAAACTTATGCATCACAAGTAATATTTATAATATTGATGTTGTTTTATTAATTTATATGATAGTAACAATTTGTGTGTGAATCATATTAATTATTAATTTGTTTATTAACAAAATTTTTACAAAAAATTATAGAGAAAATCATACAAATATTCAATTATATATTACATATTATACTGTTTTTTCCTTTATATTAATTTACCACACCATTATGAATTTTTGACAAAAAATGTTTTTTTTATTCAAAATTAATTTTTTTTTGTGATCGGAAATGACACATCTAAATCCAATGCACGCATTAAAAAAATTTTATCTCCAGCCGATGAAAAGTTATCGCAATTTTTTTGGTGCAAAAATTAGTTTTAGCAAATTTTCTCGGCCTAAGATTAAAAAAAAATTTTAATAAATCTTCGAAATATAAAGCAATACAATTTCCATTAAAATTGAGCATTCTATCTTAATTAAGAAAGCGGAAAATTGAGGTTGAATTTTCAACTTTGACGTCGAATTTCTCGGAAAATAAAAAACTCACAAATTCCGGGTTTGACATACTTTTTTTGAACGATAATACGTATATTTACTAACTTGTTACTAAATATCTTTTTTTTTTAAAAAAAAAACAAACCTTAAATTTTGTCGAAAAAAAATGTATCTCGATAACTAGTGGCGCCACCTATAACTTATATCATATGAATCGGTGGGTTTTTTAATTCTCTATAACTTTTGTATGAAACATTTTTCGATACAACTTTTACTTTTCGAGATAAACTCAAAAAAAAGAAAATCGTGACCATTTTTGGTCCGCCATTTTTTTTTGTACAGGTCTTTCAGAGTTACCATCGAGATATGTTTTATAGGATGCCAAAATGAATAGATTCCAGCAAAAAAAAAACAATGTTACATTTTTGTTAACAAAACAGCTCTTTTTGATCTAATTTCCATGGAGTAGTTGTTAATAACAATAATAATCAATTATTTTATTACTTTTCTTTATGATGCTCGTATTTTACCCTGCATCATTTAAGTTTTTCTTTATGTTTTATTATTCTTTAAGATTACGTAGAATATAAGAATTCATGTTTTTGTCTTTATTTTATTTGTATACAATGGATACTTTATTTGGTTTCTACCTGTTTGTCTTCCTGTTGTTCACCAAATAAACAGATAAATAAATATCTAATGTTTTGATCTGTTTTAATAAAATAAACCTCTTAGAATAAAATTGTTTTCATTTTATATATATAAAAAAAAATATTTTTAAATGAACCAGTATACTGTTTAAATGGTAACCAAATCCATTTATTTTAATTTTTTCGTAATAACCAGCTCAAATTCTTTCTTCTTAGAAAATATTAAATGCTCAAAAACTTTGACATCTCTTCAATATATTTTTATCCGATTTCAATTTCCAAAGCAATCGGCACTCTCGTCTTGCTGTGATTTCAAAAGCAAAGCGAAATGTCATTGCGACATATAAATCTACTGGCAAGTAAAATAGTGTCTGCAATTGGCACAATAGAAAACGAGTAACATATTGAACCTTAGAAAAACTTAAATCATACGACAATTCTGCTAAAGTCAGCGATCAATATAGCATCGAGAAGAAAGAAAATAGTAATAAAAATTGGTGTAATAAACTGAAACCTAACTACGTTAAAAATCAAGCGAAACAGGCGGAAGATATTAAACAAGACGTTTATTTTGCAACTCAGGTCTTTTGAAGGTAAACAAACGTTCTCTTTATCTATAATGCTTCATAAAAAAGTTAACGCAGGTCGCTTGTATCTACAGATCTTAAAAACAGAATGAGACGTGTGACTTCGAGTATACAACAAAGCTGACTTGTGTAAAGAACAAGTAAGGAAGATAAAAAACGAAAACATCTGCCTATTTTCCAAAAATCCAATCTATGTTATGAAGAAAAATCTACTTTAACATTTTGATATTGATTTGAATCACTCCAAAAATGGGAATTCTGTCTGTTAAAAAGGTCATTTTTCGTATCAGTCCAGATTATGTAGACAATAGACAAAGGCACCCTTATTTTCAATGCTAAATAAGATAACATTATAAAAATAAGGGTTTATGTTTTAAAAAACTTTAAACAATTTTTTCAAGTTAATATTTGGTGTTAGTTTTTGATCACTCTGAATTTAGTTATTATCAAAATATCAACATAGTACGCTAAAGTAGATCCACTTCTAGAAGGAAACTAACAACAATTAAATAATAAAGATTTTTATATAGAAGAAATTGATAGTTATGTTTAGTTCTGCAGTGCCATTGTTGACATAAAATTTAAAATATATTAGACTTTGATATGAGACGTAATACATAAAACATGTCATGTTCTATTTAAAGTAAGCAAGAAGGCATCAACTTCCGGTATAAACGGAAGTTCCTCCATCTTTAAAATATTTGCGAATTGCCCCCATCAACTTTAAAAAATTGCCAAATTTTTAAAATTTTCCAAAATCTATTTTCTGAGTATTCGGCCGCGGCAGTTTCTCGTGGGACACCCTACATATCAAGATTTAACACTAACTCTGCAAAAATTTCTCCGTCGTATTTATAATAATTTTTTAGTCATATATTTAGAGAATCTTTGTTATCACTTAGAGATCAGGCAGTGAGAGTTTTCTCTCTATAAGGGGTTACATAGGTTTTAAATTTCAAATTTTTTTATTGACCCATTAGAAAGTACACTATCTCAGAAAAATTCTCTGAAAATTGCAAGTCAATCGGGATTAAACTTTCGGATATAGAGCCTATAGAAGGTCCGCCCATCTCAGGGTCGCGCGGACGCAGCTGTTCTTCCTTTCACTCTTGGTGTGTTTGGCAACGTGCTGCAGCTACCGATAGCCTCGAAGGTTTCAAGCATGATTATGAACCTTTGGCAAATGATGTCTTGGCAGTTATCAAGCCGATCTACGATAAGCTGAACAAAGACGAACTTCTGCAGCGGTGTGTCGGAGGATTCACACAAAATAATAACGAAAGTTTCAATCAACTAATTTAGAAGATAACTCCAACAATTCTTCCGGCTGGTTCCAAAATAGTTCATATTGCTGCATACATAGCTGCATCTATTTTCAATGAAGGCATGTTATCTATTTTGATGTTTTTCCACAATATAGACGTGAAAGTCGGCCGGAATTGCCATGAATATGCTCGGTTGATAGACGAGCATCGCATTTCCTTGGCCGACAAAGAAAAACAGAGGCTACGACTCGAGAAGCCCGAATTCGACTTAGAAGAGAGCAAAAGGATGCTTTAGATATTGCAACTGACGCAGAAACTTTGCTGTATGGCCTTGGGATTGGTGATTCTATATAAGTTTAAAAAAAAAAAATTCTCGGGTTTTTCTTACATGAAACTTTAAACGCGTTTTTCTCAAAACTGCATTTTTGAAGGCAGTGGACAGGATTTCTCGAAAACAAATGCATTGATCTTCTTCAAATTTTATATGTATTTTCTAAAAGTGATTCTCTAGAGAGTAAATGAAGGATTTTGCAAAAAAATGAAATTTGTATTTTTGGCAGAGCTTTTTGGTATCAATTTTAACGAAATTTTTTTTGCAACTCTGCCAAAAATGCAGTTTTTATTTTTTCACAAAATCCTTCGTTCACTCTCTAGCTGTACTCATGTACTAACAGAAAGTATTTGGTTTTATGATTTCAGATAAGGCAGACTATCTCGAGTCCCTTTTTTTCGAAGCGTCTCCGAAAATCAGGTCGTACCGGCTCATTTGTTAAGATTTTTAGATGAAAGCAGTTCAATGGTTGTTCTTTCACCTGTAAAAAGTTTGGCTATATTAAATGTTTCCTTATATGAAAAAAAAAAATCGTCAAAATTCTCTTTTTAACCTCTGAAACTCATGTAGCCCCTTAATTATTGATCATTTTTTTTAACTTGACTGTTTCTGTAATTTTTTATTACAGTAAAACGTCTCAACACCGGCCACTAAAAAAATTATTAAAAATTGGCCATTTAAGGGGGGATCGCTTTCGAGGAAAAGAATTTTAAAAAATCTACATAGAATGTATATGAGTAAAAGCCAGGCTTTACTTATATGTACTGCACAAAAAAGCAGGAAAAATAAATTATCTTTTATGAATAAGACAAAGATGCCTCTATGATAAAAGTAAACTCTTAATTATATTCACCATATGTTTTTTGGTTTGAGGTTAAATGAAAGGAAGTTTGTTATGTTTTTATTTTACGAAAATTCATTAGGAATAGGAAAACTAATTACAAATATATAAAAATAAACTATAAACATAGACAAATGGAAATAAATTTTTTTCACATTTCTGAACTAAGCCGCAAAAAGATAATATGTATGTAATGTGCTAAAAAATAAGCGATACTGTACAAAAAGAAAAACATTAAGTTTTGTGAAAAAATTGTTCAATAGAGGTTTGTCTTAAATTTTTAAATTTCATTTTTGCTACTTTACTCTAATATTTTATTAAAATGCTGGAAATATCAAGGACTAAATCATCATTTTTTTTTTGTCCAACTAAATATTCTCTACATCTCTTAATTTTTCACAAACTTCACTCATATTTTTCACAGACGAACTGAAAATGTACTGGTCTTTTTCACTTTCATAGTGTTAATATTTTGGAGTTAGTCTTGCTTTCTTGGTTAGTGAATTATTGAATTATTTCCTGCATATTAATATTATGATTTTCTGTTGAAATATTTGAGTCGATTAGAAAATATTTTTCCAGGTTTAGACTACCTGGAATGCCTTCTAAAAGGGCAAAAAACTGACTCAGTGGGACATCGTCTTCTTCATCAGAAGTCTCGTTCTCTTGAGGAGTTTCCATAAATCCAGCTTTTTGGAAACATTTTTTAATAGTTGAGGGTGAAACGTGATTTTATGCGGCAACAATCCGTACCATAGCGCTTGACAAATTTACGCTTTTTTCTGCTTTTTCAAACCAATCTTCGAGGTTTGTAAAAGTTAACCTTCTTATCAAATATTTTCCGTATTTCATTTTATATTACGCCTTCGTCTATTGGCTGGCAGTGATATGTAGTATTTGGAGGCTGCTTTCTCATTTTACTGTCAAAATTTTTCAGCCAGAAAGTCATTAACTCTGTTATCATAAAAGCTTTTTTATTGGAGGCCCATTCTGATGGTAATTTTTCTATATATCCTCCTATAAAACATCGCGGATTGTTTACTTTTTCCTATAACTAATGAGCTTTCCTTCTCACCATGCATGCTACTACACAAAAGAATTGTCACTCGTTGCTTAGCTGATTTTCTTCCAGGGCATTTATCACTCTTTGAGGTAAAAGTTTTGTTTAGCATTGCCACATGTAAAGTCCTGTTTTGTCTGCATTAAAAATATCTTTAACATCATAATGATTCATTTAAGTTTAGTTAACCAATCTTCAACCCTTACTTCATCCACATCGGCAAATTCCCCATAAATTGTTTTAAAACTGATATGCCTTTTGCTAAACCTATTTAACTAGGCATTTGATGCCTTAAAGTCACTAATTTTCGAATTTTCTGACTCTTCCAGAGCTTTCTCCTTAATTAATGGTTCAGATACAGGAACATTTCTATTTCTAGCTTTGCAAAACCAATGATAAACAATTTGGTCAATCGCAAGTCCCTCTGTTTTGTGAAACTTCCGTTTCTGATCAGCATGAAATCCCCGGTCTTCGAAAAGTTTTTTCAACTCGATTTTCCTTTTTAGAGTATCATTCACTTGTGTTCTTCGAACATCAAACTTTTCCGCTAACTTTCGTGCACTGGTACTATATTTTTCACTTTCCGCGATGATTTCCACATTTTCTTTAAGAGATAAACGTTTAGGTTTCAGAGACATATTGACTATTGTTAAACTTTTAACTGAATAAATTATAAATTATAAATACAAATATTTGAACAAACTACCTAAAAACCCATTTATATAATTGGATTGCAACTATCACTTAGATAGTTCCAATAATAAAAGTACCCATTGTGTGCGGTTTATGACCGGTATTAAAGGTGAAAGTTCCAGGTTATTTACTTGAAATTCACAAATTGTCGTGACAGTGGCCGTTTTTACAAAGTTCCTGTATTGGCAGGTCTTTTGCTATTAAAAAACTATAAAATTCATTTTAAGAAGCCGTTCAGAGATGTAGCCGCTTTTGGGGGGTGGCCGAAATGAGAAGTTTCACTGTATTAGTATACTAATTAAAGGATATCTCCTCAAGAGCACCCTATAATTTGTAATATATTGTATTATGTTGGGTTGCTTTATTTTAAATAAATAAATTAGTCTTCCACTTTTGTATAATAAGGCGCTTCATTTCCTTTTAAAACGAGCATTATATGAAAAATCATTCCTAAATTTAATCCCCTTATAAAATTTCTTACACAAAGAAACATAGTTTTCCATGTGACTGCCCCCAATGTTTCCTATAAAATCTTAAATATTACCTTTGTTCGTTTTTTTCTAGGTGAACAACCCGGCGAATACAAAGACTTTCACTACGAGCCCAACGTTCAGCAATACCAAAACGGGTCGCTGGGCTTTACGCACATATCAAAGGAGAACGAGGGTCAATATCTCTGCGAGGCCAAAAATAATATCGACGCGGGAGTCAGTAAAGTTATATTTCTACGAGTAAACGGTAAGTAAGATTTATAAAAGGTGGTATGAAAATAGTTTTATATACATTGTGTCATATTTCTTCTTTATCATCAGTTGTTTGTATGGCAACTAGTTTCAAAGTTGGCTAAAAACATGCTCTAATGCATTTCATATAAAGGGTCTATGGATCAAACTTAAATTTGAAATAAATTAAATTATATGTATACAGGGTGTCCGGTAAGTGCCTCTTAATTTCTCGGGAGCAGATATGGGAGGTCAAAATAACCCTACTTTGCCACAGAAATAAAATTCCTAAAGTGCCCCTTAACGGAGATGAAGAGCCCTAAAGGGGTACCCAGCGATTTACCTTATCGGCTCTAAGTTTTGAACCGACTTGTATAATCTCATGAAATTTTAATATTTTATAAAGGCCATAAATGGCTCATTAAACCATACTACATTAGATGTTTTAGATCATCAGAGAAGTCAGGAACGGACTTGCAGCCACACTCATTGAACCCAATTTTTGTTAGGTGTCATTTTACAGAGCTGAAAACTAATTTTTTAAAAACTTATAAATCGGTTTTATGCGAATAACTCAAAAGTTATTAATGCTAAACACAAGTTTTTTTTACACTCTATTCCTGGAGGAAAAACATCATTGGTAAACAAGAGTGTTAATTACGAATTTAAAATTATTTTTAAAAAATTTAATATGTCGGATCCAATATGGCGGACTAAATATTGGTACAAGGGGGTTTTTGAGGGTGTGACTTGCGAATTTAAAATTATTTTTAAAATATTCAAAATGGTAGAGTAAAATTTAATATCTCTCGATTTTCTTAAAAATTGGTTCTGAGACGTTTCTGAGAGTGTAAAAAACGAATTTAATATTCCCGTATTAATTTCCAAAAGTGGGTTTTTGAGGATGTAGATAGAAACTTTCATTCAAAAAATTAATATCGCACATCATAAAAAGAAGAGTCGAACCGTTTAAGTATTATAATGTCAGACAGATTCAAGGTTATTTCTTTATTTTGCACCTAACAATACGCCAACAATGAAATGACTTAAAAATATGAAAACATACATAAATATAACTTTTAAATATATAATCACAGTCAGTGGCGTAACTGAGAGCATGTGCCCCCCCCCCCCTATTATTTTGTACCCGTCTTGATCCTTCACATTTATTCATTTTCAACAAGGAAGTTGAGGTCGCCCCTGAATTGGCTAACTTGATAACGATTAGAGATACAACCTAATCGAAACGTCGTAAAAATCAAAATAAATAAAAATAAAGACAATGCAAGTCCGACCACAATTTAGGCAATACATTTTCTTAAATTAATTTATGTAAATGAGTAATTTTTCTTGAAAGAAGAAGAGAGTAAGTTTAATTTATCCAATACATAAATATTACGAAATAATAACTACCTACTTTTATATTTTAGACCTGATTTATTAGAAATAATAAACATGTTTCCATTTTATTACAACACGTAACATATTTCTTTACTAAAACTTATAAAAGCAACAGAAAAAAAATACCTATTTCATTTCGAAAATAATAAGTCAAGTTACACATTTCTTCGGCTTGACGGTAACTGGATTCTCTTTGTGTGAGGGCGACCATAAAGGAAATAATTAATTGGAATAAGAGAGGGCAAAAGTATTGCTTTCTTGCCTAAATGGATTTTTTTATTAAATGTCAATGTTGTCAACAAAGGATAAACGAAATTGAACTGGGCTTATTTTTTCCGACGGTAATAGAATGAATAAAAAGAAAATTTGGGTATTGTTGTCGAAGTATTGTGCTTTGGTATGCTTAAGTGTAACGGCTCACGCCAAGTTATGGTCCACAGTAGAACTAAAATAATCGTGGTTTCGCGTCTGTAGAAGTTTTCAGTGACTTCGGAAATGTCTCGCGTTACCGATGCGAATTTCACTAAAACGATTTTAGTGTTTGTTTGAAGGTCATAGACAATGATGTTTCTGGCGAAATAATAGATATCTGTTGGACTTCCATTGTCTTTATTCTTGTTGAATATCACGACGTTTCGGCTAGTAGTTATGTCTAGCCGTTTTCAAGTGAAAGTAAATAAATCCCTTAGCTACATGACTATTTATACTAAAAGTAAATGCAGTAGAGTGTGACTGAGATGTAGTCATGACTGCTATGGCAAAATCCCATTGTTATGCTGCATTTAGTTTTAGTTTACAAAGATCCCACATCTGCAATTGAAGGAAGAATTTATTGCGTTCTTAAGAAACGTGAACGGTATATTCCTGAGAGGATCCGGACTCAGTTGACGCCACACCATAGCAAAACTCCTTTATGAACTCCCTAAAATACATAAGCAAGACATGATCTTACGACCTATCACGAGTTCCCAGAACTCTCCGACTTCTGAATTAGCCAAATTTCTTCTTCCAATCCTGAGACCATTACAAGAAAATACATCGTCCTGGGTTAAGAACTCGCAACATTTCGTAGAAATTATACGTGAAATAGAAGTACAACCAGAAGACCACTTTATTAGCTTTGACGTGGAAAGCCTATACACCAACGTTCCAGTTAAGGACTCACTAAAAGTCATAAGAAAGAAACTTGAAGAAGACCAGACCTTAGCAGAAAGAACATTTTTACCACCGCACGCCATTATGGACTTGTTAGAAAGTTGTTTGACTAATTCCTATTTTCAAGAAAAGGAAAAATTCTACATCCAGGATGATGGACTACCGATGGGATCTTCACTCTCACCGGTGGTCGCAAATATTTTCATGGAATGGTTCGAGACATTTGCAATTGAATCCACAACTAAGAAACCAAAGTTATAACTCAGATACGTAGACGATACTTTTATTATTTGGCGTGGAAACGACGAAGAACTTCGAAACTTCTTTTTTCATCTCAACAATATCAGCCCAACTATTAAACTCAGCATGGAGAAAGAAGTAGAAAATAGATTACCATTCTTAGATGTCTTGATTGAAAGAAATGGCAGACAAATTCGAACTTCGGTTTGCAGAAAAGCCACACACACAGGACAATACCTTAATTATTCATCTAATCACTCCAACAACACCAAACAAGGAATTATCAGAAATCTCGTAGATAGAGCCTTAACTTTCTGCAACTCCAACGAGAACTTGATGAAAGAGTTAGATTACATTAAAAATGATCTGACAGCTAACGGATAGCCAGTATATCTAGTGGATAAATTTCTAGAACAACGCAGAAATAGGACAATTTCGACAACGAATGAAGAACGAAAACCAGTATTGAGCATCCCCTATGTTAAAAGCATTTCAGAAAAAGTTAAAACGATAGGAAAACGATATAAAATCAACGTTGTTTTCAATTCAAATAACTCTCTGAGAAGTCGGCTCACTGGGATCAAACCAACATCTCAAAGAGACATAAAGAACTGTGTATATCAGATACCATATGAATGTTGCAATTCCTATATTGGCGAAACAAAGAGACCTCTTAACGTAAGGATCAAAGAACACCAAAAATGCACATCTCGAGGAGAAACAGAAAAATCTGGTGCCGCCAACCATGCCTGGACTCATGGACACTACATAAAATGGTCTGAAGCTAAAATACTACACTGAGAACAACATTGGAGAAAACGGAAATTCAAAGAAGCCGCGGTTATACATCAGAACTCGAGTTGTTTTAGTAAACCATCTTTAGATATAAGAGAAGTGTGGAAACTACTTCTTAATAATTGTAAACTAAAACTAAATGCAGCATAAAAATGGGACTTTGCCATAACAGGCATGACTGCACCCATCTCAGTCACAGTCCACTGCATTTACTTTTAGTATAATAGTCAGTGCTGCAGTATGGGTTGGAAGGCCGGACACTAAAACAAGAACACATAAATAAACTGCAAACGTTTGAAATGTGGTGTTACAGAAGGATATTGAGAATATCTTGGACGGAGAGAAAAACAAACGTAGAAGTAGTGCTAGCGATAGACAAAAACTATGAAATAATTAACAACATAAAAATAAAGAAACTGCAATATCTTGGACATATAATGAGAGGCCAGCGATACGAGTTGCTTAGATTGATCATGCAGGGTAAAATAAAAGGAAGAAGAAATATCGGAAGAAGAATTTCATTGTTGAGAAATTTGAGAGAGTGGTTCAATTGTAGCTCAGTAGAACTTTTTCGAGTAGCGGCAAATAGAGTGAGAGTGGCAATGATGATATCCAATCTCCGATAGGAGATGGCACTTGAAGAAGAAGAAGTCATGTAGCTAAGGGATTTATTTAGTTTCACTTAAAAACGGCTAGAGATAACTACTAGCCGAAACGTCGTGATATTCAACAAAAATAAAGACAATGGAAGTCCAACATATATCTACTACTTCGCAACAAAACGATTTTATTTTAATTAGTACAGTTTTAAAACGATAAAATCCGATTTTAAATAAAATGGCGTTGAAAACTGTTTTGCCAACAATCCAAAATTCTATAGATGCTTTTAACAGGTGGTACGAAAAGTGCCGAGACTGGGACATAGATCGCAACTTCAACAACATATCCATATGATTTTTAGTTAGTACCAACCTTCAAGTGATACGTATCAAAATTTGATGACCTTTGAACCGTTAACCATCGAGATAGTGAGGTTTTAGTAACACAAATTTTGTTATATTTTCCAGATTTGGCCCCCAGCGATTATTACCTGTCCACAAACCTCAAAAAAATGGCTCCAATAAAGAGGTCGTCGCCGGAACTGAAACATATGTTGAAAGGTTCAACAAATTGTTCTATAAGAAAGGCATGGAAATGTTAGAGGGCGCTGGAATGATTATGTCACTCTAGGAGGAGGCTATGTTGAAAAATAAGGTCGAATTTTGCACAAAATTGGATTTTTATATATTAGTTTCTGGTTTATTCGAACCACTTGTTAAATAGTAGATATTTAACATTTCGAATTTCTAACTTTGGTTGTTGTTCATTGTAGATTGCGAGTGGATTGTTAAGGTTTTCCTTGCCCTTAAATAGCACTTCAAACTATTCCTTTTCTGGGCAGTCAGGGCTTAATTTTTTCAGTCGTCAAGGTAATGTCTTCTAGAAATGTATGTGCTTATGCATTTACAAAGCAGGTGTTCGGCTTCACGGTCGCAAAAACGGAAAATCGTGTTCTCAGCTACGCTCACTTTTTTGAGATGGTATTTTATGGGGCAGCGTCCAGTTAAAATATAAATTATTCGTCGAGTATCATATCATTTTGGGAGATTGAGAAGCATTTTCGCATTCTGAGACGTTACACTTATATATTCTTCTCTTGTTTGAAACCAAGCATATTGTACCACCTTAATTTTATGTGATTTTGTTTTTTGCTTTGTTACTTCTCTTTTTTGTGGTCTTTTGGTAATCCACAAAATGGTTCCGGACCAAGACAAGGAGTTTTTTCCTCTTCTTTGCGTGGCTATCACTTCCTCATTTCCTTTGATTCCCTTGTGCTCTGTCCATCATATCACAATTGTCTTGTTATTCCTTGTCCACTTGTTTTAGGGTATGTTTACAATCTCAAGTCAACTTATACTCGTAGTTTTATGATCTCAGAGCTTCTAGCGTTGCTTGGCTCTCTGAATATGTATATTTTGACTTTCTTGATATTTCCATTCAAAAGCTCGTTGTCAGAGATTTGAATTCAATACATTTTAGCATGAACGATGATGGGAATGTTTTCTTGCCGTTTTGCAAGCCCAACGCCGGAACCTGATATTTCCATTCCAACCAGCTTTTTCATCTTTGATTTATTAGTAAACTATACCATTAAATTCTGCTCTAGTCGAGATAATCTCTGTTCGTTCACTTGGTAGCAGTCAGTTATTACTTAGTTCATGTCAGCGATACTTTATAGACATGAACTCTTATCAGTTTTGATATGAATTCTGTTGAAATTGTATTCAGAATCTTCATATGCTCAATAAAGTTTTCAGGTTTGACGTTTTCTGTTTGAAACAGTATAAGGACATTCACATATACCCTTCATTGTAGCTATGTGCAATAGAGGAAGATTTAGCAATGCCTTTATTGCCGCTGTGGGACATTATGGGGATCCATATTACTAGACGGATATGCGAATGTCAGATTTTTTTGTAATATTATCAAAAACTACATAATTTTAACAACATTAATAGAAACACAATTGCAAGATTTTCGTTTTTAAATAAAATTGAAAATTTCGATTATTTTGGTTATATTGCTAGATTTTTAACGCTTTCAGTAACAGAAAATGATGATTAATACAAATAAAAGTAAATTTATGTGCAAATAAATTGTGATAAAAAATAGTCACTTATATTAATTTTAATTAAAAAATAAGGAAAACCTAAATTAACCTAAACTGATTTGAACTAACCTGATTGGAATTAACCAGAACTAACCTAAACTAAATATGAAACTAAACTAACTAGCAAAAACCAGAAGTAAGCAGAACAAACTAGAACTGACCAGCACAGATCTGAGCTAAACTTCTGAGCATTTCCTATTGGATGCAGCGTTTAATACTGAATTCTGTTTCCAGTAGTAAATGCCTGAAGAACTAACCAGAACGAATCTGAACTCACCAAAACTAAGCTGAGCTGAAATAACTTTGCGCGCAGCACAAACTTGGACCAGCCAAAACAAAACAAACCGAAAAAAAAACAACAAAATGGAACTAACCAAAACAGACCTGAACTAACTTTTTCAATATTTACTGCTGGGGGCAGCAGTCAGTGTGTGTAACGCATGCAAAGCACGAAATGCTGACGCCAAGAGTATATGCCTGAAAAACTAATCAGAACGAAACAAGCAAGAACAAACCAGAATTAACCTGACCTAAAATAACCCTTCGAACATATACTACTGTAGTCAGCATTCAGTGCTGCCTCCGGTAGCATATGCTCAAAAAACTAACCTGACTTATACTTAGTTGATATAATTCTTCTCCATTTATTGTGTTCCGAAATCTGAATAATTAAGAAAAAAAGACAAATCTGACAACTCTGCAACTCGTTAAAGCAATATTTTGATGATATACATGTGACATTTCACTTCAAAATTTTTTATATGGATATGAAAATTAACACAATTTACGTTTTGGGACATTTTTTATGTTTTAAAATAGGTTTTAAATAAAAAGTAATTATTTTCCACAGAAAAGTACAAATTATTGTTTTATACAAGCAAATCTGGGAGAAATCTATTATTTAATATGACTTTATAGTGATATGAAACTCATGGTGGCATCGTCCCCGAGACTTCTACATAAGCTAACCTTTGTTTTTGTTGTAGCTTTCTTTGAGATACTTCTTGATGTGTCTTTTGCGAGCATACCAAAGAAGCATACGTAATCGTCAGCTTGATGATCGTTTCAAATGAGCATAAGATCAGTTTCAGTCTTTAGATTTTTCTAAGAATTCTACTACATCTGCCGCTATTGCTTTCTGAAGAATATTTTCAATGTGGCTGTTCCTGATCAGTTTTTAATCTCTCCCAGATTTTTAACTTCTCTAGGAGACGGGTATCTCCTAATCATATACAACTAAACATAAACATGTAATATGTAATTGGCAACATTATTACTGAAGCATTTTTATCGAAGTAGTAATCTAAGCACCAAAAAAATTAATATAATTAAATATCCTAAAATATCATCACCCTTTTTATTTGTGAAAGTAACTCTGAGCTCTTCTTTTCGCCGCGACTTTTGCAGCCTTAGGGTAAACAATTCACTATAAAAATGTTTATTTTTTTCTTATTAATCACTGCCACATTTTACTTATAAAATATGACCTACGATAGAGTCATAAACACCGAACATTCGTAAAATGGCATGACATTATCTCTCTTTCGTAATCCAAATTAAGTGATTAAAAATAGTTAAAATCACTTTAGTAATAATATTTTTGGTGGGATTTATATATTGTCTTGTTACTGATGACGAATTTTCGTCGCAAACAAAAAATCACGAACAGAGCTAATACGACTCTAAATTTATATTAAGCACACTCATAAAGTAGTAATAATTTATTTCCGTTCAGATGCTTACTACATACAAAAAAGAGATCAAATGATTTACAATGTTTTTTATTTTTTCTGGCCTTATAAAGGATAATCCTTCACTTTATATTTATAGCCGGAGGAGAACAAGGGTCAATACCTTTTTCGGGCAGCTAGAAATAATATCGGGAGTGGGTCTACAAAGACATATTTCTTTAAGTCCTCGGTAACTCGACCGTCCTTTTTTTATTAAGAAATATGGAGGCGATATATTAGAAAAAAAATGTTCACTATAGAGGCATAAGTAAAAGCTGATACATATAATGTTTTATAAATATAAAAAGCAATATAAATCAGTCTAAGCTTATTATACGCTTGAAGTTTCAAGAGTTTTTGAGAAAATAAAGCCACATTTTCGTTGTCGGATTAATTATCTGTATTTACTCATGGCCAATCCCCTGTTGTCTGCCATAATCTTCTGATGGATTCCAGACTTTTTTTTTTCTATCTCCGTCTTACACTAAGCGAACTCGCTGGTAGATGCCATACAGTAAGCTTTGAAAATGGTAAATGAGATTTCACCGAAACGTCAGCTGCCTTACAGTCCTGAGAGGGACTCAGCACATACACGGGATACCCGAAAACCTTCGAATGCACATCACACCCGTGAGAGGTGACTGGAGGTGTCCGCAGGGGGTCCTCTCCCCACTGCTTTGGAACCTAGTAATGGATGGGATTTTGCGAACCCTGATCCAGGAAGCTCACTCTGTACTGGGATATGCAGATGAGCCAAGGCAAATTTAATATAACAGTAAGAGAGAGAATGCAGCGGGCTCTTAAGGTTGTAGAAAGATGGGTAAGGCAGGAGGGACTCAATATAAGTCCCCAAAAGACTGTCCTAATCTCCTTCACAAAAGGGAGGAGGATAGAGGATCTCGGTCCCATCATTCTCCAAGGAAACAATACCATTTTACAGGGAAGTAAATTATCTGGGAGTGATTTTAGACTCCAGGCTGACCTGGAACAAGCAACTGGAATACATAACCAGAAAATCGAAAACTGCTCTTATGACTGTTAGAAGATTATGTGGGAAAACATGGGGTCTCTCACCGAAAATGGTACATTGATTATACACCAGTGTTGTGAGACCAGCCATTTTACTTACGCAGCCTTGGTCTGGTGGCTCAAGGTAATGCAGAAAACAACCATGACAAAGCTGAACGGAATACAAAGGGTCGCCTGTTTGTGTATTACTGGGGCCATGAAATCAACCCCCACTTCGGCAATGGCGTTCATTCTGGATCTACCTCCGCTACACATAGTGATTCAGGCAGAGGCGAGAATGGGACTCCATCGACTAAATCACTCAACAGTAAAAAATCACAAAGGACGTTGTCAGGACACAAAAACATATGTAAAAAATCAGGAGCCCCGAGTTGGAAATGGACACAGACCATATGAACTCGAGCTACCGTTATAATATACCGTTTGAAGTCACAATAGAGGATCGAATGGCAAGTAAAAGAGAAAAACCGGAAACATTCTTGGGTGGGATATATGGGCTACAACCGAGGAAAAAATTAACCCTTCCCCTTGGGAAATACCCAAAAGTATTCCAGGCAGAAATGCACGCAGTCTTACGGTGCGCAGACGAGATAAACAGGAGAGCTTACAAAGGGAAGCAAATCCACATTTACTCTGACAGCTAAGCAGCCCTAAAAGCCGTCAAGGGCCAAAAGGTATCATCGAGGCTTGTTTTGTGAATGTCAGACTGAGCTGGAAATTGTGGCAAAAAACAACAGAGTTATGTTAAAGTGGGTACCGGGACACGAAGGCATACATGGAAATGAAAAAGCTGTCGAGCTGTCTAGAGCAGGATCAGCATCTCAATACATGGGTCCAGAACCGGCCTTTGGGGTGCCGCGGTGCGCGGCCCGAGTAGCAGCCAAAGAATGGATCAAAAGAGGATGACCAGACAGGATTTAAACCACAGCAAGCTATTTATTGGGAATTCTAACCCGAAACTGGCAAGGAAAGTACTCCAAATGAGTAGGAACCAACTAAGGACTATTACGGGTATAATGACGGGACACATGGCCGTTAAAGTACATCTGAATAGAATGAATCTATATAACGGAAATCTCGGCTGCAGACATGTGAACAAGCCGAAGAAACGGTGAAACACATCATATGTGACTGTGAGTCACTGGAGAGATTGAATAATAGGTGTCGTTAACAAAAAATTGTCATGTATTTATTTATATTGATAATAAAGCAGTATCAGCATGTGTTCACGCAGTCACACGTTCCTTAAACATGTTGAAATGGCTTTCTTGAAATCATTCGGGTCAAACTATTATTTGCGTAATTTTACGTGTAAATGAACTTATATAGTTTTCATATGACTATATGATTTTTATATGTGGATAGATGGCCCATACGTTTACAATTAACGCAACATTTAACATGCATTGGTGTTTTAGAACTGCGGGTTTGAAAGATTTTTGGGTTTAAAAATAGGACAAAACTCTCCTCTAATGTGAGATTGAGTACCTAGGAGATCTTTAAGATTTTCCATTCGAATTATCGGGCCTAGTCTCGGTTCAAGACCTGTCAGGAGGGTGTTCAAAGCCATTGTGTCAATTAAGGCGGACTGAGCCATCTTCTGATCGTTTGTTAAGGGCGATTGTTTGTTATTCGCCAGTATCTTGGCATTGAGTGATTGTAGTCGATTAACAAATGTCAGAGATGATTTGTTGGGAACCTGTCTTAATCTTTGTAAAACTTAAATAAGGGACAAAATCCCTAGAATCGCCGAAGTAGAGAGATAAAAGTTGTTTGATGTACGTCTCCGGATTTCGATAATTAATTACCTGTGCTGCACGACCTTTTAACTTATTTTTTATGTCGATCACTAACACAACGCGTTGGTACGTTGTTGTCATTTTGTTCACAATCGCATGTGCTTAAAAATGTACCGAGAGAAATTTGGCCGCCCTCGAATTCGGGTATAATTGAAAAAATTTCAGAAAACTTGTAGGGCTCGATCTCACCATCGGCATTTTGTTTTTTTTTTTATTTCTGTTGGATAAAAATCAACCGAGATATTAACGTTATAAGTGTAAATTTTATTGCGAGGATCATGTGACCCTTTTAACTTTTAAAAATGATAAGTTTTAAAAAGTGGAGATGTAAATGGTCTTATAGCCCGTGAAATTACCTTTAAAATGGTTTTTGCATGAAACCGATAGCATAAAAAATAACTGAGTTATCGTAAAAAAAGCAATCGCATTTTTCCAGAGAAATTTTAGGAGCACACATTTTATATCTGTGACTAGCATTCCCCGTCGGATATGTATTTACGAAGGTAAATGCTTAGAAAATATACATATTCAGTGTTAATCCGGGAATAAATCCGTTCGTTCGTTTGATTTTCTGTACAGGGTGAGTCAACGATTGGATGAAGTAGGTTTGTGCCTTTTCGGTGAAATTAACAAAGAAACTATATTTATTGTTTGATACAGTTTATTTTTACGCAGATTTTAAAAATATTTAGGACTCTACAGGGTGAGCCAAAAAAACTAGGACAGCATGAAGTTGTATTTTTTTAAATGGAACACCCTATATACGAATCGTATTTTCGATTTAGCTTATAATTTTAAATCTTTTTTATTAAGGGTTTACTATAACAAAACTTTATAGTTTCTGAGATAATTAAGTTTAAAGAAAAACAGTCACATTTTCAAGCATCAATTCAATCCTAAATAACGTTTTCAATTTTGTGACAAATATATTTAAATTTGGAATTTAGCAAGGCCAAGGACAAGTTAACATAATTTTTACCTAATATTTGCAATAAAAGCTACAGGGTGTTGAACACATCGGCTCAAATTTGAACAAGCTTAAATGAATAAATATCTTTTTTTTTTAAATGGTACACCCTGTATATTTTCATGTTATTTAATAGAGTAATAAAAACTCTAAAAGTTTTGTTCAATATATCCTATACCTATTTATAATAATTTTTGAGATATTTCAGTTTTTCTTATTTTCCATACTTTTTTACAGAAATAGTCTTCATTATCATAGTAGCCATGTAAAATAATAAAAAGAAACTACAGAAACAAACAGAATGTGGTTAAATATGATGAAATCCATTATTCGTTATATTACAACGGCAATAGTTTAATTAAACATAATGTGAAAAAATTAACACAACAATAACGACAAGGCAAATTCATATTTACTTTTATACTAAATTGAAACAAAAAAATTACCTATTAAATACTGAGATTAATTATATATTTTTAATAAGTGTTCGAATAAACGACCCTCTTGTGCAATGCACAAATTTAGTCTTTTTTGCAGATTTTCTCGGACCCTGGACAAAATTAGTGGCGTTATTGTTCTACAGGTATCCCTAATCCTGTTTCGCATATCTTCCACTGTTGTTGGTGGATTAACATACACCTTATTTTTAATATAACCCCATAGGAAGAAATCTAATGGGGTGATGTCGCAAGACCTTGGTGGCCACTCAATGAAACCCCCACGTCCAATCCATTTTTGCGGATATCGTTGGTCCAAAAACGCACGAACTTCACGATGGTAATGTGGAGGCGCACCATCGTGCTGGAACCACATACTGTCGAGCTCATCCCTATCGAGACCTTGAAGCAGTTGGGGTAGTTCTTCTTGTAGAAAGTTCAGGTAACTATGGCCATTTAGTGGTTCATTAAAAAAGTGAGGTCTAATAATTCGATTATGATGAATACCACACCAAACATTTAATGACCAGTGGTTTTGATGTTGCACCTCTCTAATCCAAAATGGGTTTTCTGTGGCATAATAATGCATGTTGCGTCTATTTACGGCACCGTTACTTCTAAAAGTAGCTTCATCACTAAACATTACCTTGCATAATAAATTTGGATTTAATTGAATCTCCGCATTTATTGTACGACAAAAGTTTACACGACTTTCAAAATCCTGTCCATGCAATTCTTGGTGTAATTCCATGTGATATGGATGATACCTATATTTCTTGGTAGTACGATTAGCGGTGGATTGTGATGTTTCACATAATGCTGCTAACTGACGGCTACCAATATAAGGATTTTCCTGAACATTTAAAATACTTGTAGTTCTTTTTCTTCATTAGTTACTGGTTTGTTGATCACTTTACGTTTTGGATAATAAACAGTACCAGAAGAATAAAATCTTTGCATTAAGTTTTGAAAAGTATGGGTATTAGGCTGGCGTCGATCAGGATACTTCATTTTGTAAATTCTTTGAGCAAGAAGGCAATTTTTTTGAGCCTCTCCTATTGTATAAATCATATCTATTAACTCATTCTTTGGAAAATTCATTTTACAATATAAGATGAATGCCAAAAAACCAAATTACACTACATAAAAACCAAAAGAAGCGATTGCGGTTATAAATTTGACACACAGAAAAATGTTCTTTTACATTGTTTTTGCCATGGCTACTATGATAATGAAGACTATTTCTGTAAAAAAGTATGGAAAATAAGAAAAACTGAAATATCTCAAAAACTATTATAAATAGGTATAGGATATATTGAACAAAACTTTTAGGGTTTTTATTACTCTATTAAATAACATGAAAATATACAGGGTGTACCATTTAAAAAAAGAGATATTTATTCATTTAAACCTGTTCAAATTTGAGCCGATGTGTTCAACACCCTGTAGCTTTTGTTGCAAATATTAGGTAAAAATTATGTTAACTTGTCCTTGGCCTTGCTAAATTCCAAATTTGAATATATTTGTCACAAAATTGAAAACGTTATTTAGGATTAAATTGATGCTTGAAAATGTGACTTTTTTTCTTTAAACTTAATTATCTCAGAAACTATAAAGTTTTGTTATAGTAAACCCTTAATAAAAAAGATTTAAAATTATAAGCTAAATCGAAAATACGATTCGTATATAGGGTATTATATTTAAAAAATACAACTTTATGCTGTCCTAGTTTTTGGGCTCACCCTGTAGAGTCCTAAAAATTTTTAAAATCTGCGTAAAAATAAACTGTATCAAACAATAAATATAGTTTCTTTGTAAATTTCACCGAAACGGCACAAACTTACTTCATCCAATCGTTGACTCACCCTGTACAAGTTTGCAGACGTTTCGCCAAAATCTCATTTGGCATCTTCTGTGCTTGGCGGTATAAATTATTTTTATTGATAATTGTTAATACTTTTATGTTTGTTCGTGGTCAATAGTGTGCTTGTTATTTTTGTAGATATTTATTGTCACCTCACATGGAATGCCAGAAGTCTATACCAGCCTGGAAAAGTATATAACCTGATTGGAGAAATGAAAGGACTCAATATGAACATACTGGGAGTCAGTGACATGCAGTGGCCGGATGCAGGAGTTACAGTAGTAAATAACAAAACTGTATACTATTCCGGAAGCAAAGCTGGCTCGCACGGATATGGAGTAGGAATTGTACTGAGTAGAACCATCAGTCAAACAGTAGCAAGCTTCACTGCATTTTCAAATAGGATTGTGATGATACAATTGGGCACAACTAAACAAAAATTAAACATTATACAGATGTATGCTCCAACCGCTGATAAGCCCGATAACGACATAGAAAACTTCTACGAAGATTTAGAAAGCGTGATAAAGTCCACTAAAAAACAGGATATAACAATTATAATGGGAGACCAAAAAACACAAGAATGTACAGGTAGTTACGGACTTGGAACTAGAAACGAAAGAGGAGATAAACTAATCGAATTCTGCGAAAATAATAGGTTAGTTGTAACAAACACATGGTTTAAATTACCCAAACGTAAACTGTATACATGGAAGTCACCGGCGAATAGAGAAGGGCGGATCACAAGAAACCAAATCGACTACATTCTCATTTGACAAAGATATAACAATGCAATTATGTCGGTAAAAACATATCCAAGTACTGACATAGGATCAGACCATAATCCCCTAGTCGCCAAAATCACATTTAAAATGAAACTCATTAAAAGAAGGACAGACACTGCAAAAAGTAACATTTCCAGACTCAACATAAAACAACTCTTTACGGAAGATATCAATAAAAGATTAATGAACGTCAAAGAGGTGATTCTCCAAAACGCAGAACCAGAAAACAAATGGCTTTTAATGAAAACAGAAATAGAGGAAAGTCAAAAAGAAATACTAACTCCAACAAGATATAGAAAGCAGCAATGGATGACAGAGGAGATTCTGGACCTAATGGATGAGAGACTACAGTTCAAAAACAGAGATACGCAAAAGTATAAAGAGATAAACAAACAAATCAAATACAAGATTAGACTAGCGAAAAATAAATGGCTGCAAGAAGAATGTGAAGAAATAGAAGAGTATCAGAGAAAACATGATAGTTTTAATATGCACAAAAAGACGAAAAAGATAACTCATAGTAACAGAAAGAGAGAACCGACACTGCTTAAGAATGCAAAAGGCAAGCTAATCTTAGACACCCAAGAGAAACTTAAAAAATGGACAGAATACATCAAGGACCTGTTTAAAGAAAATAGAGTAGAGCAGATGGAGATTGAAGTAGAAGATAACGAGGCATTAACGATACTAAAAGATGAAATAAAAGCAGCTATAAGAAACACAAAAATGGAAAAGCACTAGGTCCAGATCAAATCCCAGTAAAAATCTTAAAATTCATGAATGATGAAACCATGGATATATTGTTAGATCTGTTCAACACAGTATATAAAACGAGGAATATACCCAGAGAATGGTTACTCTCCACCTTTTGCGCTATTCCAAAAAACAAAAATGCAAAAGACTGCAGCGAATATAGAACAATATCTTTGATAAGTCATGTAATCAAGGTGTTTTTAAAAGTAATACACGGACGCATTTATAAAGAACTTGAAAAGGGGATAGATGATAGTCAATTTGGATTCAGAAATGGTATAGGCAACAGAGACGCGTTGTTTGCACTTAATGTGCTTTCACAGAGGTGTGTGGATATGAATACCGATATACACATTTGGTATGTTGACTTCGAGAAGGCTTTTGATAAAATTAAACATGAAAAAATAGTCGAGATTCTAAGAAGAAAAAATATAGACAACAAAGATTTAAGAATAATAACTAACCTATATTGGAATCAACGCGCACAAATAATAGTAGATAACAAAACAAGTCCGGAAATTGAAATAGGAAGAGGAGTGAGACAAGGATGCATTTTGTCACCCCCTACTATTCAATGTGTACAGTGAATCGATTTTCGAAGAAACACTGTTAACGAAAGGTAAGGGAATAATAATAAACGGAAGAGCTGTACACAACATAAGATTTGCAGACGACACTGCTATCATAGCTGTATTTTCAGTGCTGCAGTATGGGTTGGAAGGCTGAACACTAAAACAAGAACACATAAATAAACTGCAAGCGTTTGAAGTGTGGTGTTACAGAAGAATGTTGAGAATATCTTGGACGGAGAGAAAAACAAACGTAGAAGTATTGCTAGCGATGGACACAAACTATGAAATAATTAACAACATAAAAATAAAGAAACTGCAATATCTTGGACATATAATGGGAGGCCAGCGGTACGAGTTGCTTAGATTGATCATGCAGGGTAAAATAGAAAGAAGAAGAAATATCGAAGGAAGAAGAATTTACATTGTTGAGAAATTTGAGAGAGTGGTTCAATTGTAGCTCAGTAGAACTTTTTCGAGTAGCGGCAAATAGAGTGAGAGTGGCAATGATGATATCCAACCTCCGATAGGAGATGGCACAGGAAGAAGAATTGTCACCTCATTTATGACAATAGGCTTAACTTGCAGAGCTGGGGCTGAGAAATGTCGTACAAACAAAAATAAAGACAATGCAATTCTGACAACCACGTTAGCCACTCTTCAACATAGTTTACACTTGTATTTTGTATTTTAGATTCACAGATTCATTAAAACCTACGAGAATTGAATCTGTAAGAGGAATAGTTGCATTCCCAAGATAAGTAAAATTTTTCATATATTTCCCATTTGATATTAAAAAAAATACTTTTTTTATTTTAAAGTTTAAAACTAGATTTACTTATTGTTGCCCCTTTGAATTTAAACACTTCATTTTTAACTTAAAATATTTTTAAAATTAAATAATTTTAGTGGACCAAGAGGTATGTTGAAGCAACCAACATAAACTTCAAGTTCTAATTTATTTCTTGAAAACTGAAAACTTAAAGTGTATGATGTAGGCAATGTTTTTTACGATACATCTTTTAGTGCTATTTATACATTTTCGCCGTAAACAAGTTTTTTTATGTAAAATAACTTTTTCATAAAACAAGAAACGTAATATTTTCCATAGGGGGAATTTTTTATCTTCCCACTTCATATATATTTTTATAACTATTTTATTCATTCAAAATAAAACCTTACGTATATTCACATACAGGGTAGGACAAATAAGATGAACTGGCCGTTTCAGTAAAAAATAAAATTTGTTATATTTTAGGTGCATTTTAATATCGGTAAAGTTTACAAAATTTTAAAGTTACATTTCAACATATAGAGCTCAGATTTCCAACGGGAACGGTAACGCACCCTAGTTGTCACTGAAACATTTCAAGGGGCAATAATTTTTGCAAATTTGCTAGTAGCGATCAATATGACGTTATTCACATATGTTAAGACAAGAATATGGGCGCTTATAATGGCGAATTTAATCGTAAATATGAGTATATCTTCCTATCATCGCGCAGTCATCGATCAAACATAAGCGAGCCCTATACTAAAGATATCCAATAGTTACACTATACAAGTATTCACGGTCGAGATATCCCCATCGGCGCCACTAAATATCCGGTGAACTAATTAACAGTTCTACTGTCCGGTGGTCAAGATATCCACCGATTATTGGTCTCGGGCGCCACCCCCTGGATTTACGTGGTAGAGGGTCTACTTGCACCGGGCAGCTTGTAACAGTGGAGAAACGGCAGGGGTCATTTGCGCGTATTTATTACGGGCTGCTGGCTACCAGTTATATTTCCTAAGATATAAAAATGGGAACTAGGTAATGAAACAAGCGGTTTTAAAACATCCTGTATCCTGTATTCCTTGTAGTGATCAAGCGGTAGCGGCACGGTAAACGTTAACCCAGCGGCATCATTCACGACAATGTTTACGATGTCTCATACTAACAATTCACAACGTTATTCACGGGGACTCTCACTAAAATTAGCGATACTATTCACGGTACCTCGTACTAGTCACAGCGCCGCGTAGTAAATATTTCCGACACTACTCACAGTGCCTCGTATTTTTCGACCCGTTCCGTTACCTTATATCTTTGAGGTAACCCGGCGTCGATCGGCGATAGGCGACACTTGTTATGTGCCATTAATGACGACCCCAGAGAGTACTTTATAGTAAACACGTTCCTGGTCATTACGGAACTAAATGAGACTGATGGTATTTAATGCGTGTGTATAGGTGACGATAATATATAAAGAAAATAACTAACACTGTCCGTTCTTATCGGGTCCTCGATAGTGGCGGTAGAATGGAACAACATTGCCCGTTCTTACTGAGTCCTCGACGGGATTGGCTCCTAGCGATAGGATGAAAGGAAAGCAGGGAGATGGTGAAACACCATATACACACAAGCCTTGCTTCATCTAGAATGCTAGAGACCCAGAAGGCGCGGTCCGGCGGTTGTCCCAGGCAGTCCTCATTGAATTTGCGGTGTGTAATATTACATTTATACGGTTTATCTTCTAAATTGGGTTTTATATTTTTACTAATAGAACGGCCATTCAGAGCAATTATCTTAGTTACTTTGATATTGTTATTAGTTTAAGTTTCTCATTGTAAATAATTCGTTTTTCTATTGATTTTTGTTAATAGATTAAGTGTTTTGAGAAACTTGTTTAGTTTAATTTAATTAAAGAATCATTACGCGAATTAACTTGCTTGCGCGCCCTTGTGAGAGTTTCAAAATAAGAGACGGCACCTGGCCAATTAGACAGTTGCTTTTTCTGAGTCCTGAACTTGAGTTATGGTTTTGGTAAGCTTGAATAATCTGTAGTTGTTTGAAACTAAAACTGCAAGAGAGAAGAGGAACGTCCAGACTTCCAGAGTGCCATTTTTTTTGTGATAATTATATATAAGTATATAATATAGATACAACATTAATATGGGACAGCAGTATGATTGTAGACAGAACGGCCAACGCTACAAAAATGTATCATTTGCAGGAGTCTATGATCAAATGTTGTCACATCATATTCAGCTGGTTTTTTCAAAGAATCTCTTTTGCTGGTAGTAAGTTAATGTGACCTCTAATACCTCTAGATTTTCTTACGCATTAAAATTTCTAAAATCCAATTTCGATATTTTTTATATATTTAATTAAAATACGAAAAAAATGTCATTATTAAGATTTTAATATAAAACATTTGGTATACAAAAAAATTTAAAACGCCAGAAAATCTAATGTAAATAGCATTTTCTTTCAGAATAAACAACAAAAAACATAAAGAATGGAAAATAATACATTTAAAAGAGTGCTTTATTAAATCTTGAAGTCAACAATATAACTCGTAAGTTATTGGATTTCAAATGGACCTAAAAAAGATGTTTTTCGCAAAACGTGGCTTATCGGCTTTGTGCACGTTGGAATTATTTTTGGAAAGCTATAAGGCCTTAGTAACAAGATTTACTAGATATATTTTGTAAAACGCGATATCGGAAAGTCTAAGGTTTTTTCTCTACATCTTTTAATATGACATTAGACATATAGTTCGTTAATAGGGAAAAGCAGGTTGAAAATAACAAATCAAAACTAAAACATGTCCCAATACTTGAAGTGTTGTGAGTGATGGTTCGCTACAATTTCATGAAAAGTGTTACAAAAAGAAAATAAATTTAGTACTATATACGCTAAGTTTGTGTCCACAGATTTATTAATAAGTGTATTACAAGAAAATAATACACACTTTCGTAGAACAAAAACGTGATTCCTCTACAAAATCTAAAAACATCGTCCTGTAAAGGCGAATAATAGTGTAAATTAAAGATAATTTTACTTTTTTTTCCAAATACAGTCAAGATATGTTATTCGACTCCAAACACCGCAAGTTTGTACTAGTTGAAACTTCGTTGTATACCACAAGTAGTGAGTTTCGAATTTGTTTTACTGTTTATATACCATTCCTATCTTTTAAAGTCTTGCCTTCTTGAAGTTTTATTTTCTTAATTCAGGGAGCAAAGAAATGTTAATCGCCGAAAAAGATCTTAAAACATTAAAGAAATTTTTGTGTTTAAAGAATGTAACAAAGCTTCCTTACGTGAGTTGTTAAAAGCTATTTAATTTTAAAATTAAAAAAAGTTAATGTAACAAATAACACAATTATCATGTAATAGTCATTAATATATCTACGTAACATAATTAGACATTTACTTTGGAAATGTCAGACAAAAAACAGTATCAGATATTTATGGATTATGATAATTAAGAAAAGGCACCTTTCATACATTTTTAAATTATGCACCATATCCACAATTTTCAATATATCTTCTAAAATAAATCAAAAGCAGTTTTTTTGTTAATTATATTTTTTCCATATATGTATATAATACAATTTAAATAAAATTTTTATCAAAAATTAAATTGCGTCAAATTAATACTTAAAAGAAGGTGGTTAACTAAAAGAAGGTGCCAATGGTTTTATAACTGACTTTAATTCTGAATGCTTTCTTATTTACTGCCCTCGATTCAAGAGTTTTAAGCTCAGGTGCATCAAACCCTGAGTAGCTCCGAGCAAATCTGAATAAAGCGGTAAAAGTGTTAATTAAGAACAGTAACTAACCTCCAAATTATTTTTTTTTTTTTGGAATTTGTGTTTTTAATATGCATAGCAAAACATATTAAAGACAAAAAGATAAAAAAAAATATTTTATTACTTATTAGTTTTGACTTTCGTCTGGTCTCATGGCATTTTCGGCCCTAAATATTTCGCAATTCGTTAAAAAAACTATGAATCTTGTGAAATAATGTTATTTTTGTGTCTCCATTTCATGTATAAAATGTTTTTTACCCAAAAATAGCATCTAAAAATGATAACTGATAGCTACTAAGGCTTTATACACCAAATATTTTTATTGGTGCTTAAGGGGTAAGGGGAAAGCAGATCTGACAAGCGCCGAGGCGTCATGCACTACTTGAAAAAAGCAAGCGCTGCTTGCACCTGTACAGCTCCGAGCTGTTCATGCCATTGAATCGAGGGCAGTAATTGTAGTTTACTTCTATCTTGCGTTAGCAATTATTTGTTCCATTTAGTAATAATTTAGCACTAACTTCAAAAATTTCGATTCCACATGAAAATTTATATTGTTTTTTTTTTGGTTTTTCAAGAAGTTCTTCAATTTTTTCACAAAAATTTTGTTACTCGATTTTTAGCTTTGAACTCGTCGCTATATCCATAAATTATTTCAAGTACTAAGGGAGATGTGCGGTATACCTCGCAATAATTCTAAGGTCGCAAAAAAGTACATATTCCCCAAGACATAAGTTATTGTAATCCATACTAAATAGAACAACACAAAAAATCCCAGAGTGTAAGAGTCTCCTAATACCAGTTTTGAATGAAATTGGACTAAACAAAAATCTAGTTCGTCATAAAAAATCCGCTATCTAGAATTTTAGAAAATTAATTTTAGAGTCGTTATATGTTCCCAAAAAAAAAACAATACCGACCTATTTTTGGGTCGTAACCCACTAATATGTTGTCAATTTTCGCCGATCTCGCATAGTTTTTCCATTTTCACTCATATACCTTGTATTTTCCAATTACCACCTTTAAATTTTGGGTATTTATAGTAAAATATATAAACATCACCCAATATTTAATTATTTTTTTAACAAAATTTACATAAATAACCGCTGAAAAAATACGATTTTTCCATAAAATATAAAAAAACGGTTGTCTTGTTTTATATTGTTTCTAGACATGCACGGTTGGTTGCATACGATTTAAATCCAAACACGTGATGCGATGTTGCCACGTTGACGTGGATTTTAAATTCCATTAGGATGGAAAAACGATTGTTCAAATACAATTAATTGTAGTAATTCTAGTATTGTTGGGTAAAATGTAGGTAAACGTGCAGAATCGAGATGCTAAACATAAACAGATCGTTCGACGAGCTACGTTGATCTAAAAACGAACATCATAACTAAACCAACCTGAACTGAACTGAACTAAATTTATCTAGATTTCATGGAAAAACTACGCAAATTTGGCGTATATAAAAATCATCGAAAAATTCTTCAGGTCAGTTCAGGTTAGTTCAGTTGATTTTCGTTTTTAGTTCAACGTAGCTTGCCGAACAATCTGTTTATATTTGGCATCCCGATTCTGCACGTTTGCCGACATTTTACGTAATAAAACTGGAATGCCCACAATTAATTGCATTTGAACTATCACGTTTTCCATCCTAATGGAATTTAAAATCCACGTCAACGTGGCAACATCGCATGACGAGTTCGGATTTAAATCGTATGCACAGCCTAGAAATAGTATAAAGTGACAAGACAACGGTTTTTATGCAAAATTTGTATTTTTCCGCGGTTATTTATGTAAATTTTGAAAAAAAAAAATGATTAAATATTGTGTAGTGTTTGTGTATTTTACTATAAATGCCCAAAATTTAAATACAGTGATCGGAAAATACAAGTTATATGAGTGAAAATGAATTTTTCTTTCGGAAAAACCTCGCGAGATCGACGAAAATTGACAATATATTCGTGTTCTACGACCCTAAGATAGTAGGTATGTAAAAAATCATGGGAAAATTGTGTTTCCCCCTTCTCCAAGAATTACCGAAATTAATTTCAGATCCGTAAAGTGCACCCTTGAAACCATCTAATTCCAGTTTTCTAAGGATCCGGAAAAAATAATTTTAAAATTGTAATCAACGTCTCCAAGAACCTGCCAATGTCAGTTTTGGATAAAATTAAATAATCGTCTGCCATATTTAATTTCCGGAAATTAACTTTTGATTTGCAATCTACTACTCCAAAAACCAAAATGCCAATTTTGGAGGATCTCAAATTTTATCCCACCCTATTTGGAACTTTTAATCTATCCTCTTAAAAACTCCCCAGTACCCATTTTGGACAAAATCGAGAGATGTTAAATTTTTAGCAAGCCATATTTAAATTTTCAAAAATTATTTTAAATTCGTAATTTATACTCTCAGAAATTCCCCAGTGCCAATTCTAGAGAAAATCGAGATATGTAAAATTGTAAATCCGCCATAATAAATCTGCAATACTGAATTTTTGAAAAATAACTTTAAATTCGTCATTTCCACCTACTAAAATCATCCAATACCAATTTTAAGCAAAATCGAGAGATGTGAAATGCTTAATCCGACACATTGAATTTTTAAAAAAAATTAACACTTCCAAAAACCCTCAAATTTTTAATTCACCTAATTAAATTTTTAAAAAATAATTTTGGATTCGTTATGTTCGACTTCGAAAACTCGGCTATACCAGTTTTTAAGAAAATCTATTAAAGTTAATTTTTCTAGCCGCCATATAATATGCACCATCTTGGATTTTGCTAAACCAATTTCGACCAAAATGATTTGGGACCACTGCAGCAACCTTCTGAACATGACACAAAAATTACATTCAAATCGGTGGAGTCGTTTCGGAGTAATCGGCGTATATACATAAAAGAAATTATATGGCGATCGCATTTAGAACCTCCTTGTCTTTAAAAGTCTATTAATAACACAATTATCGTTCATTTTATCTTAAAAGACAGAACAAAATATTTTGTATCTTATTTTTAAAATTTTTTAATAAAACTTAATAGAAAAGAGATCACAGCATTTTGAATATCTCTTGTGAGATATACTGAAACAAGCTCTTTAAAATTTAAACAGGTTTAGTAAAGAGAAAGAGAGATAGAGAAGCAACCAAGCTTTAAATAATCCAATCTTATGGATGTAAAGATGTATTTATTTATTATTTTTAATATTTATTTTTTGACATAAATATCAGTGGTCCTTTTTGAGGAGACTCCTCTAAAATACACCAGCTGTAAGACTTTTTTTAAAATTGATAATCAAAACCTATTTTATACATTAGTATAAATTCCGTTTGGCAGTGCATATTAATAACCTATAAAAACAAAAGGTAAATAAAGTAATTGCACTCTAGAGAGCTATTACAAATGACTAATCTTTCGAACTGATCGTTATTTATGTAAACACATTTCCCATCTATCGGTATTTTACAACTTTATAGCTTTACAAAAATATAATTTATAGCTATCTGGTTGCGGCAATATTTTAGAGATAGTAATTTTTTTGAAGTTATCGTTTATAGAAATGGATATTTTTACATAATATGGATGACACATTCAAATTGAGCTGTCAAACAGAATATGACTATAGTGTGCACGTCGCCATGAGGTCCAAACTAGTTTTTTTTTTGTTACTGGTTGGCCATGATGGCGAAAAGCGACGAAAAAAAAACAACAGAACAATTCCGAACTGTCACTATTTCTTGCCATTTGACAACTATTAATAAATATCAGGTGGGGCGATTAAATTATACGCACAAAGATGGAAAATGTAACAAATTTTTATTAAGAACATGTCGGACATTTGCTAATAGATATCCAGATAAGCAGAAATTGTCAGGGAATAGTGTATGAAAATTTCAAAAATTTTGGCACCGTTAAGACAAAAATGCATAAAAGAAAACAATCTGTCATCCATTTTATTTTAAGAAATCCTTGGCTTGTCGCTTCGATCATACTCTGGATTTAAACAACAATAGATTTGTTTGAAGGCTGTTTATGGTCGGTGGGGGAGACGCTTTTTTGATGTTTGACAGACATAAACATATTTACTTATCTTGTCTTTCAGTTTAATTGCTTGTCGTGACTTTTTTCGGTGTTTTTAAGTGTTAGAAATTACTATATATGCCAAGTTTACAATTAATATTAACAAAAAGAGGATTTAAAAACTTATTTTCATCGGTAAATTTTGTTAGATATTGTTTACATGTTGAAAATAAATAATTAAAATTTAGGCAACCATATATTCTAACTTTGTTTTCAGAATTGACGTATCCAGGGGTATGTTCGAAGAACGTACCGATGATACTCGTTTAAATAATGCAATTAGAAAAGGATAGCATAAAATCGGTATGTCTGTACCAAGAAATTAAATATCTACTGTTTATCAACACTTTTTCAAATATAAATAAAAATATTATTACGTTATTCAGCGTTCAAACAACCGGGCCCTAGTTCTGACGTTATGCTACTTCTACAGGGGTATGTTCGAAGGCTTGTCGACATCTGAAATTACAAAAATCCTGTTTTTCGTGATACCTTGATTAGAATGAGATATTGGCTGTATTCTTTTGAGTAAATTATTACTGATCAAAGTGAAAAAAGTGAAACTGATAACTTCATGTTCTTTTGAATATGCATTTACTTGTCATTGGGTCGAAGTGATCATGATTACTTCAAGTGATAGAAGTGAAAATGATAATGACTCAAAAGAATAGCCCTATTATACTAATAGGCAGTGTTGCCAATTACAGATTAGTAACTTACGACTCTTCAGAGCTACAGTTAGGTTGGCAGTTGTGGTTACAGTTTTTTTTGGGCGTTTTGTCCTTTATAAGGGATTAGCCGATAGATATCTCCCCTTTTTTTTCAAGAACGTCTCTTGTGCAAAATATACGTACGTTGCTCGAACGACTTTTTGTTTCTTCCCGTGGGCGGTATAGTTTGAAAATTATGTTGCGTAGTTATGGTTTGAAGTTGTAACGGAATTTTCCGGATGTTTTCCCACAAATGTGGAAGAACTTGGCAGTCAGATATGAGGCCACATGTCAACCAGGGTAAGTTAAATTTCATCCTTGTATTCCCGGTTTAACACTAATATTTTCTGCATTCCCTGCAAGAGATTGTCAAAACTAGTCACTAATTTTGTGCGTTTATTTCAGGCCTCTTCTTCTTCTTCTATTCTACCGATCTTTCTTTCTTCCCCTTTTCGTCGATCTTTGACCGATTTTCTACTCCCGGATTTTTTCCCTATATTTAACTTATTCAATTTTTTTGAGTATTTGTAAAGAGAAAATAGAGGCTCAATATTTTATTTTATTTCGTAATAATTTTGGTATTATCTAAACATTTCTTTAGATTTATTATTTTATAATAACCGGACGCTCGGTATAGATTTAGTCAACAATAAAAATGGCATTTAAAATATTTCATTACTTTCAATTCATACAAAATATAAGACAAAAATTCTTTTATCCAAATTAATTTTTTTCCATACATAAGAAGAAACAAGAATATGTCCAATATTAAAAATGGGTCTGCGTAAATCAAGTTTTACAGCAAAATAAAGAAAAAAAGCAAAGAATGAAGAATAAAATATTTAAATAGGGCTTTATTAAATCCCAAAACACACAATAAAATTGCGTTCAAGTTATTGAATTTGAGAACGCCGAAAAAAATTGTTTGCTCAAGACGACACTTTATTAACATTTTTTTAAATCCCGAGCAGCTTTGATATAGCGCGACTGTGTTAGAAAAGCCGCCCCAGTTCTTTGTTTTTTGTATTTTTCCTATTAGTATTTTATTGTTTTATGTAAAATATCACTTTATATAAGACATTTTTTTTTTATCGTGAAACACACTAGAACAATTTTAACCATCTTTTTAGCATAAGGGCTACATTGACTCTTCTACCAAGTTTCAAAACCATGGAAATTAGATCAAAAAAGAGATGTTTTGTTAACAAAAATGTTACATTGTTTTTTTGCTGAAATGTGTTCATTTCGGCATCCTATAAAACATATCTCGATGGTAACTCTGAAAGACATATGCAAAAAAAATGGCGGACCAAAAATGGTCACGATTTTCGGTTTTTTGAGTTATCTCGAAAAATAAAGTTATTTCGAAAAATGTTTCAAACAAAACTTGCAGAGAATTAAAAAACCTATCAATTCATATAATATATGTTATAGGTGGCGCCACTATTTGTCGAGAAATATATTTTTTTCAACAAAATTTACGGTTTTGGTTTTTTTTTAAAAAAAAATAGACATTTATTAACAAATTACCGATTTAAAATTTAACATAAATATAGATATTATCATTCTAAAAAAGTATGTCAAACCCGGAATGTGTGAGTTTTTTATTTTCCGAGAATTTCGATGTCAAATTTTAAAATTCAACCTCAATTTTTCGCTTTATTAATGAAGATACAATGCTCAATTTTCATAGAAATTGTTTGTATTGTTTTATATTTTGAAGATCTATTAAAAAAAAAAAATTTTCAATCGTGGGCCGAGAAATTTTGCAAAAACCAATTTTTGCAGCAAAAAAATTGCGATAACTTTTCACCGGATGGAGATAAAATTTTTTTAATGCTTGCATTAGATTTAGATGTATCAATTCCGATCAAAAAAAAAAAAAATTTGTATGAAAAAAACGTTTTTTTCTTCAAAAATTCATAATGGCGTGGCAAATGAATATTAAGAGCTCAAATTTGCAGAAAATGCTTTTTAATACTTGTACTTTACTTGTGAATTTTTTGGATCTAAGAAATACACTTCCATATGGTCTATGAACCTTCGAAAATTGGGCCGAATATAATCGAAAATAGCTGCTGCATGCCGCTGTCGGCGGGTTGCCATAGTTCAGGCGCATTATTCATTGGCGCTTTAAGGAAACTTATGCATTTCCTGCAAATGTGAATAATGAATATAACAAAATGCGCTTCAAATCTGTCCATAAGAAAAAAGCGTCTTGGTATAGTTTGTCTATGGTAGGATTATGTAAAATTTCTTCAGATTTTTAAAATCTGCCGTTGAAAAATAAAAGGGGTAAGCAGCGCATTGGATGCAATTTTGGACACTTATATTTCGCGAATGAGGGAACTGAGTAAAAATATTTTATGGTCTGTTAAAAAACCTATTTAACCTTATTTCGTATGATGGCAGAAAGAAAAATGTTCGATTTTATTTTTCCCGACCTTTAGTGATCCTGAACTACTCCAGTCTCACTTCCTTAATAAAAACTATCCTTTTCAAAGTACATTATCCAAACAAGGCGAACTTAAAACAGTTTTATTTGATAGAAGGGAACGGATATATATTTTTTTTAATATGTTAAAACTCTACCTGTTATTTTGTAAAAATAATAAATATTTTGGTAATTATTTACATTATGGTAAATCTAGGAAAACGACTTTTTTTGGAAAAAATTCGATACTCGCCACTTATTTCGAGGTCGCAGAATACAATTTTGGTTTTGACTTTTCACTATTTTTCCTCAGTTTCCCGGAAAATTTAAAAGACCTTCGACCGTCAGACTTGCGAAAACGACTAATATTCGTTTGACACGTTGCCAGATGTAAAATACTTTCGTGGTATAAATTATAAAATTTGTCCATCTCAGTCAACAACATAGTTTAATTTTTGTAATGTTTTATACAGTCTCGGGGAAAAATTAATCTTAACCACCCAAAATTTTTAGTTAGGTCAGGTTTAGCTTAATTTTGATTAAATTGTAGAACTGAAACTAATTTGAACTAACCTAACTTGACTTGGGCTTACAGTTTCGTAGTATAAACTGTAAACTTTATCCATTACAGATAACAAAATAGTTTAATTTTTGTAATGTATAAAAAAGGATAAAATTAATCTTAACAACCCAAAATTTTCGATCAGTTTTCGTTCGTTCAGGTTTAGCTTAGTTTTGGTTAGTTAGATTTATTAATTAAAAATGCTATTTGTTCAGCAGAGGCCACGTGAAGGCAGGACAATCTGTGAAAGAAAAGAATATATGTGAATTTGACAGAGTCTGGTAACCGCGCTAATTTTTCGAGTTTTAGGAGCGAGTCGCACCACTATTTAATGGCGGACGCCATTTTGCGATAAAAATGTACAAATTTATGAATTTTTATATAATACTGAGGCTTCTATCAGTGTGGAATTTGTACCTGTAAGAAAATTTTAATGATTTAATACAAAAAATTGAACCCAAAATGAAAAATGTTTTTCCGTGTTTTCTGCAAAACTGAGGAAAAATTATGGAAAACGGAGGTTATGACCTCGAAAAAATTTTTTCAAAAAAAGTCGTTTTCCTACATTTCGCATAATTTTTACCCAGAAAATTATATTTAAATCTGTTTTATGCCAGTATTTATTTTATTAATCATTTAATAATGGATTCTAAATTGTAATTTACCAATATAATAATATAATAAGAGGTTGATCAAGTCCAATCCTGTCCCCTGATCTACTGCGCAAGTACAGTATAGCCCCTTTAAGGAGAGTACAGTATAGCCCCTTTAAGGAGAGTACAGCTTTACATGCTGGACCGAATTTATTTTAGGGTGTTCCTCTTCCTTTTACACCCTCCAACTTCCTTGTTTGTATTGTAGTAATGGACCATATTTTTTTTCAGCACCTGCACATTTTGTACAAAAATCTAAGCAAGTTCAAGTGGTTAAAGGCGAACAAGCTCACCTACAGTGTTCAGCAAATGGAGATACTCCAATGCAGATTACTTGGAAAGTCGGTGGACAACACATATCCAAAGACGGTAGATTATACTTTATTTATATCGTTGAATCAAAATAAAATTGAGATCTCTACAGAATGTCTCTCACGAAATTATTAAACGAATACATATCATGCTGCTTTTCTGGTATTTTTGAGTTAAATCCATAAATTAGAATTTTTTCGATTATTTTTAGTTCTAGTGACGAGACTAAACCTATTATCGTGGGCGGACGCGAGTAGAATTAAATGATGTATTTGACAAATTTTTCTTACTATTAATTTCCATTACTATATCGAAAAAGATGGAGAGTTTTAATAAAAAAATAAATAAATAATTAAATTCTGGTAAATTACCAATTAATAATAAAATAATTTGGAAAAATAAATTACTGATTACTCTTGTTATACGTAATTTGAAAAATGAAATTTTCAATTCCTATGGTAATGGATAATTTTATTTCTAAAATTATCAATTACTTATTCAAATGATAATTTCAAAAATGGCTTTATTAATTACTTCGTTAATTGATAATTATATGAATAAAATGATCAGTTACTTTATTAATTGATAAT
Organism: Diaprepes abbreviatus; assembly: GCA_034092305.1. Classification (NCBI taxonomy): domain Eukaryota; kingdom Metazoa; phylum Arthropoda; class Insecta; order Coleoptera; family Curculionidae; genus Diaprepes; species Diaprepes abbreviatus. The sequence continues at coordinate 5,624,720 of JASJET010000062.1, forward strand.
TTTAGGAATCAGATTATCAATTACTTCATTAGATGATAATATAATTTTCAAAATTATCAATTGATGAAGTAAATGATAATTATTTTTTGTAAATCAGTAATTATTCCTTAATTTCTCTTCACATTTTTGAAATTATAAGTTACAAAATTAATTGATGTTGCTAATTATTGATACTAAAATAGTATCACTGCCAATCTTTGAGTACGTTATACGACTTATGATAATTGATTCCAGGTGATCAACGTTATTCAATTAGAGAACAAACTTTAGCCGATGGAATGGTTTCCGAATTAGGTAAGATATTTTAAATAATTTTTAATTTTTTTTTGAACGTTGGCTAATAAATTGATTCATATTCTTTAAAAAAAAAATTATATATTTTCCTTAGTGTCCAGATTTTACCCCACTTTCCTACCTACTTTATGTAAACAACAATTGAAAATTTTTCGAATTAGATTCTAACTTGCATATACGTAACAGAAAACTTTTAATCCTATTATTCGCCATATTGACATATCCGAGATTAAAGGCTCCATTCTCTTTAAATCCATCAGGTATCGAACGCACAATAAGGCAAGACACGGGAATCTTTATCTGCTCAGCGTTAAATTCGTACGGCAGCGACGACATGAACATTCAGCTCATTGTTCAGGAAATTCCGGAGCCGCCGAGGAATGTGCGGGTCATGGACCAACAATCGAGGTCGATAGGAATATCTTGGACTTATCCTTATGCTGGAAATAGTCCTATTACGAATTATATTGTACAATATAAGCCTGGTGCAGGTATAGAATTATATTTATTTAAAATAAAGATCAATAAAAACAGATAAATTTTGAAAACTCTTAATCATATAATTTTGAGACACAATTGTCAGTTTTTGATGCTTCGGTATATCTCTAAGTAAGATAATGGTTTGATGTATTCATAAATAGAATTTTGATGTGCTGTTCATATATAAAATTGATTAGAAACAAAATAATGTAATAAAGTTTAATACACAAATATGAGGTAATATTGAAATCAATTTATTTTCAGAGGCGTGGCCCAATCAACCAGCAAAAATTACAGTACCTGGATCTCAGACGACTGCAACATTGCCAAATCTTAGACCAGCTCAAGTGTACCATTTACGAATTTTAGCAGAAAATAGATTGGGTCTTAGCGAACCCAGTCAAACCGTTCAAGTAAATACATTAGAGGAAGGTAGGCAACAAAGTCAAATTTGCAACAATTTTCTTTCCTTTAAATTCAGATATTACAAATTTCATTTAACTATTTCAAAAAAAATTTTAGTGCCCAGTGGTGCACCAGTCGATATACGAGCTGAGGCTAAAACATCTACAGAACTGGTAGTAACCTGGGAACCTCCACCAAGAGAAACATGGAATGGCAACCTGTTAGGTTACCATGTGGGTTACCAAGAAGTAGATGATGAAAGCAATAGTGTTTCCCAAAGTTATGTGTTCAAAAGCGTCGAAGTTAGACCACATTATGGTGGTGAGGCTATTTTGCAAGGATTAGCAAAGTTTACTACATACAGCATTATCGTACAGGTAAGTAACTATTCGAAGTATATATTCATTATTATTTATAGTGTATTCAGAATTATCAGAAAACGACTAAAAAGTCGGATAAACATAGGGCAGGTATAAATTTACAGCCGCACAGGCTGCGAAAAATTTGTAAATCCTGGTAAAATTCTAGGTATTATTTACATTTACTATGTATAATATAGTTGAATCTGAACCGAAATAGCCAGTTTAAATTGTGTCTTCAGTCATAGTACACGTGGTTATTTCGTATTTCATTTGCTACTGTAAAACTAATAATTATTTAGAAATGTGGCGGCCTTGGAGCTCTAGTGAGATTTGTGAAAGGGAAACAAATCGAAATGTGCGTCGATCAACAGATGCTAATAAATTATTAAGAACGTGTTTCTAACCTTAATGGAGCGCGGTAATTTGTGTCTTAAGAAGGCAGCTTTACTTATAAGAAAAACTATTTCCACGGTGTGGAAAATTACGCAAAAGCCCATTTTAGAACGCAAAAAAAGAAGTGATGCTGGAGTTTTGAGAACGTTAGACGATGGTGACGAAGATATACGACGAAAAATTTATAAAATGTAGGAAGACCAATATGTTTCAACTTTAGACAATTTAATGAAAGTACTTGAGAGAGATGAAACCAAAATTAAGTGCTCAAAAACGACTTTGTGGAAGTACATCTAAGGAATGGGATTTAAATTCAAAAAGATTAATAGAAGACAAATTCTAATGGAATCCAGGTGTTTCCAAGAATGACAAGTGAAGTATTTGAGAGAAATCAATGACTACAGAACACAAAAAAGACCAATAATTTATTTAGATGAAACATGGATTGATATCAACCAATGGATGGGACGATTCTAGCGGTAAGTGTGTGACACGTGCGCCGTCAAACCGCGATAAAAGAATAACAATTTTACATGCTGGATCTGAAAACGGGTTTGTGTCGAATGATTTGTCTCTTTCATCCAAAAAAATTAGAGATTATTGTGTCGACTATCATGACGACACAACAGCGGAGTTATTTGAAGATTGGTTTAGAACTAAATTATTACCTAATATTCCGCCAAATAGTGTTATTGTTATGGACAACGCGAGTTACTATAGTAGACAATTAAACAAAGCACCTTGTTCAAACGATCCAAAAACCAGAATTCAAGACTATATGTACGATAATGATATATATTTTCATGAAAACTATACAAAAAAGAGTTATTGGAAGTGCTCAAAATTGTTCTATTAAAAACAATATTATTGCGACGAACTTGCGGAAAGTATGGATCACACATTATTGCGGTTACCACCTTACCACTGTATATTCAACCCCATTGAGCAAATATGGCACCAACTTAAAGCAGGAATTCGTCGTAATAATATTTCATCTACACTTAATTCTAATGTATTAGCTTTAATTGATAGTGAAGCGAAAAAAATTTCTCAGATTAACTGGGAAAATTGTGTAGAACATCTAAAAGAAATAGAAAAAACCTATGTCTATCTTAAAAATGCAACAGAAAAATTAGTTATTAATCTAGATGACAGTAGCGACATTGAAATAGATTTAGTTTAGTTTATATAGAACTTAGTGTTAACTAAGTATTTATACATATGCAAATATTATTATCGTGTTTTATTTAATTTAATATAAAAATCAACACTTGCCTGTTAACTTATTTCCTACAAATATATCAAAATTAAAATTAGAATTAAAAATAAACATTACTCCGGACCTGAACGTATTTCAGTATAACATTACAGCTGTGATTGAAAGGTTTTATTGCAGTTTCATTGTTATAAGAATTGGACTTTTTAGTCGGTTTCTAATAATCCTGAATACACTATATAAAAAATTTAAAGTCGATCTTGTTGTAACAAAACTGTTTTACAACTTTGCGTTTTGAGGTAATCGATTAAGTGTATATCGTAGATTTGTAGATTATGTTCACCAATCATATTGATAGATTTATTTTCTTATAAGATGTAATAACATATCATTATTCTTTTTAAGGCTTACAATAGCAGAGGATCTGGTCCAGCCAGCGATCAGGTAACAGCGCGAACCTTGGAAGACGCTCCTACTCTACCTCCAGACAACGTTCAATGTTCAGTTTTAAATGCTCAAAGTCTACACATATCATGGGAACCCCCCAGTCTCGAAGGGAGAAACGGGATTATACAGGGTTATAAAGTTACCTATCATTCTGTAGGAGAATGGTATGGTAAGTCGTTATGTTTAAAAAAAATACAGATAAAATTAGATAGTTAATTATGAATCAAAATAATTTTTTATTCATAATTCTTATATTGAATAATTTATATACCTTCCCAAAATGGCATATTGTGTTGGATTAGCAATCAAAATATTGGAATAGGTGTTTCGTTTTCCATGTTATTTATTTCTTTTTTTACCACAGATAATGATGACCAACAAACAAAAATAATCAATCAGTTACGAACAACGATCTCAGGTCTACGAAAATTTACAAATTATAGTATGACTGTCTTGGCTTATACAGGAAGCGGAGATGGTGTTAGATCAACCCCCGTATATTGTCAAACTGAAGAAGATGGTAAGCAATGCTAGTTTCAATGATACCTTGAAATTTTAATACATTTCACATATACCACACACATTCTTTTTCTAAAAATTTTAGTGCCTTCGGCCCCAGCTCAAATTAAGGCGGTACTGAGCGCTCTTAATAAGATTTTAGTATCATGGTTACCTCCGAAATTTAGTAATGGTCCACTGACAGGTTACACATTTTATATGAGCGTGGTGGAAGGTGGACAAGAGGAAGGTACTCACAAGAGGGCGTTAAGTCCCAGTACGGAAATGCACGAAGTTGTTCGAGCACATGAGACTGTTACATTACAGTTTTGGGTAACTGCGTCGACCAGAGTAAGTAGATAAACATAAAATTTTCATTATTCTAGTAAATGTCCACCTACACCAGGAACTTTATTTTTGTTTAACCTTTATCTTGATTTAATATCATATGTCATAATCCCACAGGACGTACGAATATTCTATACGTAATGTATAAAAGCTGGTAGCACATTATTAATGACCGTCGATATTTGTTGCGTTCACTTTAACTTTCATAATTTTAGTAACGAAATTGTGGTTAATAATTCAGATTTTATCCCTAACACAATAAAGTTAAGAATTGTGTGAAGAACATCATTTTTAAAATTGCGTCCCCAACAAATTGTTCATAGTAAAACTCAGGGAATTCCATTCTAAATTTAGAAATTGTTTGGTTACAAAGAAACAGTGTGTGAACAAAATAAAAGTCAAAAGGAACAATATACAACTTATTAAAGATAAATATATATATATATATATATATATATATATATATATATATATATATATATATATATATATATATATATATATATATATATATATATATATATGATTGTAAACAAATAAGAGAATGCGAGAATTCTTAAACTTAAAAGTTACAATAGTAATGTATCAAGATAAGGAAGTTGATCCGACTTTAGCCGAATACAAAGAACAATGGTATGTTTTAACAGATAAAAGTGGGCCTGGTCTTTTGCTAGTTATATCAAATATACATCAAAAGATAAAAATTAGTTAGAGATATGTTTAGGTAATTAATATAAAACTTCTTGTTTCAAGACAATATGCTGCTAAAGGTAGTTTAAGATAAGTTGTCTTGTACTAAGACGCGATTAGATAACATTAGAAGAATAGTCGAGCTCGTTAAACTTGGAACAAATTATCAGATGGAATCAGAATTCTTCAAATAAGCCAGAAATAAAATATAAAAATTAAGACTCATCTGTAGTCTTCCTGACGTAGAAGGTTGGAGCTTTTTCAGGTATCTTTTGGATATGTTTTATCCTGGTAATAGTGCTAAAAAAAATATAAATCTATGTAGCACAACTCCTAACACAGTATTAAGTTGCCAAAAGGTTTTAGTAACAGGTAGTTAAGATAAAGAAAATAGGTAATTTAGACCAGCCACAGGTTTTTAAGATAGTTTTCATGGATTCAAGCAACGAAATGCAATCTTTATGCAAACTGAAATTGGAATTTAAAAACAATTGAACTCAAATTTACACAAAAAGATGAGTCTAACGACAACAAAGAGTGGCTGTTATGTTTGAGCACAAATATAAGAAGAAAGAAGGGAGACTAGTAAATAAAATACTGACACCCTAACCTCAAAATCATAAATATTATCCTTTAATCTAAACCTCCAGAGCGTTTCCAATTTTGGCTGTTACCATAGTGTGCGAGAGAAAGAAGATTGAAAGTAATATTTTTTTTTGTAATAGACGGAACATGGGACCAGGTGACCTCTAAGCTATATATGATCTGCTCTTTAGAAAGAGATGAGAATACAGCCTCCAACCTTTTTTTCTCTCTCTCGCATTATGACAACGGCCTTCATTGTGGACGGGTAGTCCATGTATTATATGTCTATGGCAAAAACAAAGATGGAAAATTCAAACACATTAAAACATTTTGACAAAATATTTATTGGTCAATACTTTAAAAAATGTTTTCTTATCACTGGTTTTAGATTGGTGAAGGAGAAAGTACTAGAGTCATAACAGTTACCCCATCAAAGAATGTACCGGCCAAAATTGCTTCATTTGGTAGGGAGGTAGTAAGTGCATGGAAACAAGACATATATTTACATTGTAAAAGGGTGGGAATTCCTCTACCAAACGCCGTTTGGAGACTGAATGATTTACCGTTGGAGGTTGGAGGACGCAGGTCCATATTACCAAACGCAACTCTGGTGCGTTATTTTTATTTCTTTGTGTTATAACTTCTCTTAATCTATTTTTTCGTTTCCAGGTTATCAAAGATATACAAAATGTTGATCAAGCCAATTATTCGTGTTCAGTAGAGAATCAACATGGAAAAGACGAAATTGCATATAACCTTAAAGTTCTTGTTCCACCAGAAGCTCCTGTCCTGAATGTTGTAGATTCGTTTACAGATAGTTTACATTTGAGGTAAAGGTTAAAACCAAAATTTTCGTTTAGATAAACTTAAAATTAATTAACACACTTGAACAAATCCAACAATCAAATTGTTTTCTACCTTTAAAATCTGATTTTCATTTTGAAAATAAAAATTAAAACCAAGTTTACTATGACTAATTCAGCTTATTTTACCTAATTTTTGAAAATACTCGCTTTATGGGCAAACATATTATACTTTTAAGTATCTCTTATAAATTCTTCGAATAAAAGCATATCATTCGTTTGTTAGTCGGATTTTTGGTTTTACTACTCCCTTGTTGATTTCCTTACCAAAAAAGTAAATGCAAAAGATAAAACAAAAACGGAAAGAAAAAACCGTGAGGAAGAACTAGTAGGAAAAATCAGTAGAAAGAACCCATTAAACACTAAAACAGATAAAAGATAAGGCAACTAAAAACCTAAACTCAATTACCGGAATAATTCAAATAATTTTTCATCCCAAAATCCTAAAAAATGGACCATATAAATTAAGGTCAAAAATCTACAGTTTTTTTATTTGATTTCAACAGGAAATAGTAAAACTCCTATGTTATATTTACTCTTGACATCTCTACATTTTTAAGATGGGCTGATCAAGGGAATGGTGGATCGCCAATCCTAGGTTACGTTATAAACTACAAAAGGGACCACGGGGATTGGGAAGAATTGCAAATTCCAGCTAGGACTGATGAACATATGTTAAGAAACTTATGGTGCGGAAGCAGGTCAGAAACAAGTTTCTTTTAATTAATTAGGTTTTAATTTAAAAATTTTTGCTTTTCAGATATCTTTTATATATAACAGCTTTTAACAGGATAGGTACTGGATTACCTTGTGATATTGTTACTGCGCATACAAAGGGCACAGGTAATATGTCACTTTTAGTAAACAATTTGAGTTCATTAGGAACTTACTAAAGGTAAAAAATGCTTTTTTAGTCCCTGTTCAACCGAAGCAATCACAGATGCTTACCATGAATGCTACAGTTGCTACGGTATGGTTAGATTCATGGGGAGATGGAGGATGTGGTATTTTATTTTTTTCAATTTTTTATAGGTAAAACTACGCTCGTTATCTAGTTATTCATATTACATCCCAACGCCAAGTAATCAGATCGTATTATTTGCTTAACACTTACACACATACACATGACCTTTTTTATTTTACATTATAATATTACATATTTAAATAAATAATGACATTACATATGTAAAGTTCCTTCATAATATCACATGTAATATTTCTTTATACGGCAATCATTGGGTTTATTATTAATTTATATAGTGTTGTTTAATATATTAAATTTTCATTTGTTGCATCTTAAATAAATAGAGGATATCTTAGAATTATGTTTATAAGTATTTTTTTATTTCATTTTTAGACCAATGCGTCACAGTTCCTGGACTACAGCATCTAATCACATTAAACCTACCGAACGAATTTATAGCATATCAGATCTTTTTCCTGCCAAAGAATATCAGCTAAAAGTATCTGCTCACAATAATGCAGGAGATACCGAAGCCCTCTACAATTTTACTACATTGACATTTGCAGGAAGTAAGTCCAACTTGGCTAATGCCAAAATCTATGTTTAAAGTTCGAAGAATATAATTTTTATAGTTGGTTCTTACGTCTAAAACTTAACAACCAAGACTACATACATAGAATCTACATTAACAATTTTTACATCCACTAAAAATTAAAAATAAACAATTAAAAGCTAAGAAGTTGACGAACATTCAGCTTGTTAGTTTAATTCTTAATTTCGGTTTAATTCTAGTCCGCTTTCGAATGTTTTCGGTTAGAGGAAAAATTGTATATCAAAATGAAAATAAACATTATAAATATATAAATAAATAAAGATTTGTAGCCTTTTTGGATAAGTTTTCTGTAATAGATAAACAAAATAGCTTTAGAAAAGGGAAATCTACAGTAAGAGCTTTGTACCAAACACTTACACAAATTCTAGAATCACTAAATAAAAAAAAGCACGCATTGGCCATGTGCCTGGAGTTGTCTAAAGCCTTTGATGCTGTGGATCAAAAAACATTATTGTAAAAACTTGAAATGTATGGTTTAAGGAGCAATACTCTGGAATTAATAAGATCGTTTTTGATGGATATTGTGTAGTGAAGTCTGATCTCCATGGTACGGTTATAGTGTCTCAGAGGGTTGAAATGAATAGGGGCGTCCCTCAGGGTTCAATACTTGGACCTCTTTTATATATTCTTTATACAAATGATTTGCCCGAAATCTCTGAAGAACAGACTGTACTATATGCTGATGATACATCGCTTATATTCAGTGAAAGCACGGCGGAGTTGCTATCGATGAAGATTCAATCTGTGATGGACATTCTCGATGGGTACTTTCGGTCTAACAGCCTGTCGCTAGATGTTTCCAAGACAGTGCATTAAGTTTGGCAACAGATTAAATAATCAATTTACATTAATATTTGAGGATACTACAATAACATTAGTTGAGAGCGCTGTTGTTTTGAGACTAAACATCGATAGAAGGTTGGACTGGGGGGGGGGGAGGGGCACATGGAGAGAGTTGCCACTAAAATATCTCGGTATTGTTTTGCATTAAGAATTATTTCGGAGAGAGTTGGAATTGATGCAGCTTTGTAAACTTACCATGTGTACAGTCCAGACTCCGATATGGTTTGATATTTTGGGATAATTCCTGTGATATTAATAGAGTTTTGATTCTGCAAAAAAGATGTTTACGGTGTATTTTTGCAATGAAACAACAAGACAGTTGTAGAAATATCTTTATTAGTAACAATATTTTGACAGTTGGTATGTACATTTTGGACTCGGTGAGGTTTATTGTTGATAACAGGGATCTTTTTGAGGGTGCATCTGTTAAACATAACTACATTACTAGAAATGAAACAAATCTGCTTCGTGATAAATGTAACTTTAGTTATTTGCAGAAAAATGTCGAGTTTTCTATAATAAAAGTTTTTAATTCTTTACCTGAAAATGTACATTTACTACCGAGAAATAGATTAAAGTGTGTCCTAAAAATATTTTTGCGTAAAAAAGCCTTCTATACATTGGAAGAGTTTTATAAATGATATTAATCAAATAGAACAGATAGGAAAAGAAATTAAAAAAAAAAATTAGAAGAGATTAAAGTCACATATAATGCTGTTTGCGGAACCATTCACAACTAACAACAGAACTATAAATAGGATTGAAATTATTGCTTCAAGGAACCCCTGATCCCCAAATGTAGTTTAAATATTTGATTTTTTTATTTACAAGTTATGGGAAGTCAATGTTGACCATAAATTTTGATACAATATCGATTTATCTTCATTTATAGATAGAATTTCAATACAGACAGTTTTTTTTTATATTTGGAGTTAAATAACCTTTTTTTTTCACAGTTGTACCTGAGTTATCACCACCTGTGTCGCATTCAGGAGACCAATCACTATACCTAAATGCCAAAGTCCTGGTACCAATGTTACTGTCGATACTAGTTTTGGTTGTTTTAATAATAGCATTGTTTTGGAGGAAAAGTAAGTAAATTATCACTATTGTGTAGATTATTAGACTGAAATTGTAGCTAATAAACTTACAAAATGATAATATCTTAGATTAAATTGTATTTATTATGTCACCTAGTTATCTATCTTTAAAAAATATAACGTAAAAATCTTCAGACATTAAAGAAATTTGTTAGTCTAAAAAAAAATTTAAGCAAATTTATCTTTACGGTAGTTATTTCTTGATTATCAATTAATAGATGCACCTTATGATGTTCGTATGTTAACTTACTTTAAAAAATTAATAAAATTGAATTAAACTTCATTTGTCAATCACAGAGCAATATGTCCACAACTAATGTTAAAAGTACTCCCAATTAAGATAGGGTAGATCCCCTTTGAAGGGAAATAAAAGCTAACCATATGGACATATTCCCACATCCACAAGAAGAATCAGATTTCGAAAATCAAAAATTTTTAAATTTGATTTATTACGTCGTGATTTACTCGACAGAAAAATCTGAATAAAAACTGGCATATACTACGTCGCCTTGAGCATTCGCATGATTTTGTTAAAAAATTTTCGTCAACCGATTCTAACCTAAAAAATTATTTAAACTTTCAAACTGCTGTGGCTTTCTTCTAAACGTATTTTTTTCGTGACGAATCCTCTCGTGTAGCATGCGTGATACGCTTGAGCCTAGACCAACACTAAAAATGCAAAAAAAAATAACTATCCTTTTTAGTGATTTTTGTCCATTGAGTTCAAATGGTAATTACTACACTAAATATGGAAGTAAAAACGTGTACTTTTTCATATCAAATCCTTCCATATTATATACATGGCACTTTTGATCCGGCTTCGACCCTAAAATTGCAAAAAAAAAACTTTATTGGTTGCTTTTTACGACTTTCGGGCATTTTTAAATTTTGTTTTTTGTCCATGTACGAGTCACAAAAGTTAAGTAAAACAATAAATATGGCTGTACACTCTTGTATTTTTTCATATCGAATCCTCCCATTTAACTAACATGGCACTTTTGATTGAACACCACCTCTAAAAATACCAAAGAAATGTTTTTGATCGATCTTTATTCTTTTCGAGTATTTTTTTTTGTATTGGCCCGCTTATGAGTCATTGAAGATGACTAAAACGTCTTTTTTTAATACCGAATCCAGAGATATAAATAAAAATAAACACAATATATACTTGAACAAAAAAACAAAAACCGCCAAGGAAGAAAATAAAAAATCACAAAAAATGGTATGAAAAGTTATAAGTCAAAAGAAAAACGAATCGTGGGAAAAAAAGTGCGTCAGAATAAATAATTACTTGGGCGATCGAAAGAGAACGGAAACACGGCGAACCCTTTAATCTCTTAGACAAGAGAAAAGCAAAGTTCTCATAAGCTCTATCAAACCACAGACATGGGATAACTACTTCAAAAAATTTCTCACAGAAGATCTAGATATATTCCAGCAAAATGAAGAGTATCTAAACACTATAACAACCGGATCACCTAAGAGAGAACTGATCTCAACGAGTAACGAGACGAACCGCACCATATATATATATATATATATATATATATATATATATATATATATATATATATATATATATATATATATATATATATATATATATGTTTATACGTATAAACATATATAAGCCATCCGACGAGAGGTCGGCGGAGCCGCGTTCAGTGTTACATACTTCCTTTCGATCTGTCCTTTGCACAGCCAGGTGCATGTCGGTACCCTGATGAGTCTAGTGAGAGACGAAACATGTATCTCTGCCGTATCACTGTGGCGGGGAGGGTAAGCTTTGATTTTCTTCCCGGTATGGTGGTACAGGTAGACCACCGTCTCGATGGTGGTGGAATAGGATGAATTGTTTTATTACAATTTATTCTAACTGTGCAACCTCTAACACAGAACGGATATGATGGAGCGAAGTTTGCATTCACTGTTTCGCATTTTATTTCATATATATATATATATATATATATATATATATATATATATATATATATATATATATATATATATATATATATATGGTAACTTCTTTGGATTAGGTTTCAGATTAATACTACTATTCTGTGCTTGACGTTTCACCCAACGTAGTGGGCTTTTTCAAGGGTATAATCTGTGAATATAACATTCGGTATCTTAAAATTCAAAAACGGGGATATTGCTCTAGTATGTTTACATCTCAATAAGAAAATTCTTCGATTCTTCTGGTTGGTCAGTTTCCTATATGTTTCTGATATATTTCGGAGTTTCTGTGCACATAGTTCAATCGTACCTCTTCAAGAAACGTCAAAATTTCAGTGTGATGCAATTTTCCCTTGCAATATAAACATTTAATTTGCTAAAATTTTTCTTAAACCATCTTTCTATATAAATATATGGTAACTTCTTTGGATTAGGTTTCAGATTAATACTACTATTCTGTGTTTGACATATTAATCTGAAACCTAATCCAAAGAAGTTACTAAATATTTATATAGAACGATGGTTTAAAAAAAATTTAGCAAATTAATTGCAAAGGAAAATTGCATCACACTGAAATTATGACGCTTCTTGAAGAGGTACGATTGAACTATGGTTTGGACGTGCACCGAAACTCTGAAATATATCAGGAACATATCGGAAACTGACCAACCAGAAGAATCGAAGAATTTTCTTATTGACATGTAAACATACTGGAGCAACATCTACGTTTTTGAATTTTAAGATACCGAATGTTATGTTCACAGATTATACTTTTGAAAAAACCCTCTACGTTGGGCGAAACGTCAAGCACAGGATAGTAGTATTAATCTGAAACCTAAACTAATATTTATATGGAAAGATGGTGAGGATTCGTCATAAAAAAATATATTTTTCAAAAAAATAATTCGTTTTTGCCTAACTTCATGGAAAAAAGGTATTGCAGTTTAAAAGTTTAAATATATATATATATATATATATATATATATATATATATATATATATATATATATATATATATATATTAATTTGAGTTCGTAGGAGAAAAAACTTGGGCGAATGCCTAGGGCCATGAAGTATTTGTCTAATTTTGGTCAGATTTTTCGATCAAGTAAATCTTAAGAGGCGAGAGGTGAGGGTATGAGATGCATTTTTATGACGTCTCTTGCGGATGTAGGAATATGCCCATATAGTTAGTTTTTCATTATCTTTCGAAGGGCACTGGGACTATCTTTATGCTTTTTACCTGTCTTCACTTGAATCACCGAAAAAAAACTAGTTTAATTCACTAACTAAAAACAATGTTCTATTTTTATTTCACACAGAACTAATTCAAGATCGCAGCACCCAAAACCACTCCATGGGCGAATCCCCTTCGATGGCTCAAATTCAAAATAAGCAGAACCGCGACCAGCAGTACCTGGCAGTGCGAGTAGGTCGAGGTCCACAACCGCTAGATATAGAAGACACGTACAAACCAGAATCGTCCGATTACATCGAAGACATATGTCCGTACGCAACGTTTCAATTATCAAAGCCGACGTACAGCGAGAGTTCGTACAGTGGGAATGTCTACAGTGGACCGTACCACTCGGTACGCGGGTCTTTTGTATATCATGACGTAAAACCGCCACCTATTGATAAGTTTAAGTTAGGACATGTAAGTTTTCGTTTGGCTCGCTTCATTTTCTTTACCGGATTGGTTTATGCATGGTTTTAAATCACACTTTAGTCATCACTAAAAATGTTCATATCACGTCCAAATAGTTGTTGCTTGGCGTTTTCGAAGTAAGTTAACATAACAACTATAGGCAAAATTATAATCAACTGATGGTGAATAAGTAACTTAAGGTATCTGTATTGAAAATTTCCCACGCACCATTAAAGTCATAGCTACAACAATCGCTTTGGAGGCGTGAGGTGATTTTGGAACCTTTATTCATGTCTATATCAACAGAAAAGAGTGCGCCTTTTATTAAGATTCGGAAAAACTTCCTTCGTTCAAAAGCTAAATATTTGATGGCTAGGAGTCATCAAAGGCCACAAGACATAACTACTAGTTATAATAGCTAGTAAATTATTCATGTCAACTAATTGGTAATATCCCATAAAATAGACCGACTGTAAGCACTTGAACACCATGTCTTTAACCGTCAAATTCCAATGATGTTACCCTTAGATTTCTACTTCTTACCCAGTCAAACCAAAACCTCTTGGTCATTACATTTTAGAACACAACTCTTTTGAATATATATACATATATATATATATATATATATATATATATTATAAAATGTATGTGTGTTTGTTTGTATGTACATGTAATATGCATTGAGTTTGCCATATTTTAATTTCTATATTCAATATTGTTTAAAAAATTAAAGGAATTTTAGGCCACTAAAACAGTGAAAAATATGTAGACACACAGTTTTTTGAAGTAATTGTTTAATTTGTCAACACTGTCGTTATAAGTCGTCGAAATATTTTAATTTTGTTCTCGAATACTCGGTTAAGAAACTAGTAATAATATAATAACCATTCTAATGCCTTTTTCTCATCACTTTTACAATTTGGCTTGACACTTTTGCACGCAAATTAGATAATTATATATAAGCTACACTCGTGGGCAAAATTATCGAATATTGATAAGTATTCCCAATTTTTTTTTTGAAAAATATAAATTCTAATTGAAACACTTTCTGCTAAGAAGGATAGAGTATTTTACAAAATTTAAGTGAGCGTGGTATAGTGCTTAGCATTTCAACCGAGTTCGTATCTCGTTTGGAAAATCGACATTTATTTATTTGCTTGTCGCCTTGCAAGAAGGCAATGACAAGTCATTATGCAGTATTCCGTTTAGTAAAATCCCTCAGGTGTGCTTTCGAAGACACGTAAAGCCAATGGTCCCACATATCTGTGTACAACATAGTCAACACGCAAGACAGATATGTGCGAGAGGTTGCCTACGCTCTTTAAGGAGCACGGCACTTGAAAAAATACACAAATTTAACTTGACTCCCGAATGGCAATGTGGGACGCGATTCTACCATTATGGTTCACTTGATAATTGATTTTCTGGAGTAATGCAAGATTTAAGGTCTTTCCCTGTTGGGTAACCTGATTTAAAATATGTATAGACCTGTTTTGAAACACATTTAAAATGACGTCACGGTTTTCAGTCGCCCTAAAAGGATGATCACGAGGTGGGCATACTCACTTATTTGAAAGCATGTCTATAATTGTTTTAAAAAAGTGCAAACAATTTTGATATGACGTCACTACTCCATCGCCAGAATTCACCGTTTCAAAATTTTTTAAACCTGTTTGAAATAAACTGAGGGAGAGAAAACAGCTATAAGGTTATGGGCTTGTCGCCTGATGTCCCAACGAAAAGTGAAATACGTAAACACAGGGTTGCCAGATCTAGGGAAATTTCCCCAAATCTAGAGAATTTTGCATCATATAGGGAAAAAGGTAATCATATGTCTATTTTGGGGAATTTTTGAATAAGAAACAATTTTTCTAATCATTATGTAAAATTGACATACAAAACGGCTTACAAATCTTAAACGCAGTTGTATATTTATTAACAAACTTGGGTGATTTCCCATGCTCCCTGGCTTTTAGTCGGTAAAATCCTGACTGTTTTATGTATTACGCAATTTTGGTAAAAAAAAAGATACGCAATGTTGCCAGACATATTGCGAGCAATTGTTTTAATCTTTGTATTAGCCCGGAAATGGTTAAGATATTTAAATCAGAAATTTTGTATCGAGAGAACAAAAATCTATCATACATTTAAAAAAAGTACTATGTTGTAGTTTTTTTTAGGACAGGTTAGCAATTGGGTATATTAAGTACACACTTTTAGATTTTTTAAAATTTAGATTTATTATTTGTAGATAAATAAACTTAAAAAATAAATCAAAAATTTTTAAAACTATAATTCATTTACGGGCTTAAAAAGCGACCAACCACATTGCAGCGACCTCTCATGTAGGGCGTCAATTCGTTAATTTCAAATACCGCGCCGAATACGTGAAATATGGTAGAGGTAAAGAAGAGAGAAGAAATGTAAAATAGATAGGAATTCTATCGTAAAATAGAGAGTGCCGCAAATTAGAATGTCGTAAATTGGCAAATCCAGTGAAGGAAATCTAGTGAATTTTTTGTCAAAAATCTAGGAAAATAAAATCATTTGGCAACCCCGCGTGAACATAACCTCAAAAAATATTCGTTATTAATTAGTTTTATTTTCTCGTGTTATTGGATTTCCTTATCAGTTTTTTTATTGATTTATATATGATTGTAATGTCATTTTCAACTTTTTATTTCAAAAAAATAAAATTTAAATTAAATTCCCTTGATCGTAAATAAATCGTCTTATTTGAAAACATTGAGAAAACACAACGATTTAACGTGAAGTTGCATTAAAATGACATCAATTAAGTGATACAGGGAGTTTTAAATTTCCGTACAAAAATAACTTCTTGTTATGTGAAGGAAATTTAAAGTCTGTTCCTGAAGTTTGTATCAACGTGATACCGAATGGTAAAAATTTTGTATACCAGAACCCCTCAGGCCTGTCATTAATGACATATCTCTTTTTTCAGTTTACTCAGTGTTTTAACTATGCGAATTTAGAAGACAGTTATTTGATTCACCTATTATTTTTCAGTTGCCTCTCATGACAATATATATATATATATATATATATATATATATATATATATATATATATATATATATATATATATATATATAGGAATTAATTTTTCTTGAACCATTAAATATGTTTTTAGTTGGTTATTTTCTTGGGAATAAGGTTCATTTTTATATTGAAGCTACATATATAAAGTAGTCATACTTATTGTATATATATTTTATATTTCAGAACGTTTCGATTCTTTCGAATCTTTTTCAACTGAAGGTTTCAGCGGATTCTACAAAAATGTACATTTTTAATATTATATACGGAATAACGGGTTAAAAACTTACCATTAAGAACAGAGATTTTTGTTTTAAATAAAATTTTGTTTCAAATTAATGGTAAGTTTTTAACCCGTTATTCCGTATATAATAATATTAAAAATGTACATTTTTGTAGAATCCGCCGAAACCTTCAATTGAAAAAGATTCGAAAGAATCGAAACGTTCTCAAATATACAATATATATATACAATAAGTATGACTACTTTATATATGTAGTTTCAATATAAAAACGAACCATATTCTCAAGAAAATAACCAACTAAATACAATGTAAAATACTTCTACGAAGTTTCAAATTAATATTTAAATTGATTTCCGAAATATAGACCGAAGAGCGCAGCACAGCCTTGGCAGCTGTACCTGGCTTTGACGTTCACTCCCTTTTTCTCTCGCATTCGATGTGAAATATTGATATATTTATCCTTATCATCATTATTTTTTGTTTGTAGCCTGAAAATGTCGTCTTTACTCAAACTTTATACATGTTCTTCTCGAAATGACATTTTTCTGATTTGTAGACATAGTAACTCAAAAACTACTGATTCCATCATGCTCCCGTGAACATATATATTTTCAAAAATTCGGAGAAAAACTTGAAAAAAAAAAACGTGTAAAGCTCGAAATTTTCACAGAAAAACTACGATATATATTTTTTTAAATCAACTATATTTCATGTTCTAGGTATACTTCCTGTTAGCCTTTTCTTCTCCGAACGTTTCAGACTGCATTGTAAGGACTGTAAAATCCCTGCCAATTAAGCACTTCCGCTTGGGCATATTTGAAAACAACGCTTACATCCCCGCCATTTTGTTTACATGAAATATTAAAAAACATTTAAGCCCTTTAAATATTGCCATTGCCCCCCTTTCACTTAAATTATACCAAATATAGAATTTCTTTTAAGAAAACAATACTAAAATATACTTTTTTTTTTTTTAAATCGTTTACTTGTGCTCCCTTAAGGAGCCCCCTTCAAAATTAACGCTTTATACGACATTACAGTGGCATGCGGTGCGCCGATTCTGCTATGGAGGCAGTTTCGTCCATCTCGATTCCTTGATTGATTGATTTCCAGTCTTTTCCGAAAACAGAATATTTTTCCAATTCTCGATATATACTAGATAAACCAACTTCTTTAATTGTTCCGATTGTTTGCGCACAAACATTAATTTGACGTGCTTTTGGTGGCACATTTTTGAAACGCGTAAATGACAATCTACGATTTTATGTAGAACTAAGTATCAAAAATCTGTGGTTGTACACCTCTCGTGCCTTTGATTGGATTTCTCACAAAATTTTGCAGTCCCTTGATATATTTTTATTATTTGATATGGACTAACCGCTCCTGAGATATCTTTGGGTCTCTATCCTTCCTGTAGACGGTACAATTTGTGCCCCTTCAGCCTCATTGCGGTGTCTAATTGGTGACGTACTATTGTTTTAAATAGGGAAAAAAACACACGAATTACTTTCACTCACTTATTTCCTCAGAAATAACTTGAATCACGTTAATTTTTAAATTATGAAAGAAATTTTTTATGATAAAGAGCGCTGGAGACAATAACGCCATTAATATAAATTAAACGTCAATAATTTGAAAAGAAGCCTACTATATTATCAGCACATATGGCATATAAGGTAATGGCACTCATAGTGATCCACGCTAAACTAATTTAAAATTATTTTCAAGCAACAGCCACAAGTATTCGATATTTTTGTGCATACGTGTATTCAATTTTATATACTTTCCTTTACTAATCGAATACTTATTGTTTTAGAATAAAGAACCAGAATACACCAAAGTAAGGAGAAAAGGTGGAAGACTGAGAGATCCGCATTCGGAGAGCCAAGGTAAAAGAATCATCTCTTTACTTACTTGTTCACAAAAACAGAAACTGTACTTAAGACAATTAGGCTAGTCGTCCATTGAATTCGATGGCGTCCCACCACACAGAACCGTTCTAGTTACCAGCTTCTTACAAGCAACATTTTATGACCAGTGGATTGCCAACAATGAGCCTTTTCTGTGGCCTTCTTGTTTTCCTGATTTGATTGTCTTAGATTGTTTTATATTAGAAACGATAAAAAACAACGTTTATTGTAAACCAGTGACAACGATGTACTGTATGGCAAGGGTAAGGGACGCATTCGAAAATTCTTCTCCAGATTCAGTTAGAGCGTCCACCCATGATGAACTAACTCGGAGATGCGAAAAATGTTTAGAAGTTCAGGGTAGAAATTTTAAACATTAATTAAAACAAGTTGTTTTCCTGTGTAGGTAAACTGTTAAGCACTTTTACGATACAAAAATGTTAAATTATCAATATTTAAAGAACTGCAAATTTTTTGAATAGACTACCATATACCATGGTTCTTGGGTTTAGACCGTGTCAAATTGAAGTTATT
Organism: Diaprepes abbreviatus; assembly: GCA_034092305.1. Classification (NCBI taxonomy): domain Eukaryota; kingdom Metazoa; phylum Arthropoda; class Insecta; order Coleoptera; family Curculionidae; genus Diaprepes; species Diaprepes abbreviatus. The sequence goes on from JASJET010000062.1 coordinate 5,644,174, forward strand.
TTCCGACGTTTCGTCTACGATTGCAAGAGGCATCTTCACGGATTTTTACTCCACGAGATTAAAACACTGAATGACTAGCCAATTAGAGCCTGGAGACATATTGGTCAGTTTTGATGTAGAATCCCTGTACACAAATGTTCCTATAGGTGATTTAGTTTCCATAATATCGGACATATTACGAAACAACAACTTGGATTTCACCCTACTAGAATTAATTAAAGCATGTCTGATTTCCACTTGGTTTACTTTTCAAAGAACTTTTTACGAACAGACTTCGGGAGCGGCAATGGGATCTCCGCTATCACCTGTGATACCTAACTTCTTCATAGAAGCTTTCGAAAAAAACGCCTGGTCTTCTGCTCCTCTAAAACCTAAATTTTGGTGCAGATATGTAGATGATACGTTGGTAGTTTGGCCGCAGGACGCAAAGGACCTTCATAATTTCTTGGATCATGTGCCTTTCCTTTTCTTGATATGCTAGTACAAAGGAAAGAGAATGGCAAATTAGTACATTCTGTGTACAGAAAACCAAAACATACAAGTCGATATCTCAGTGCAACGTCACACCATCATCCTTCTCAAAAGCAATCTATTATAAACTCTTTGATACATAGGGCACTTTCAATATGTGACGAACAATCACTGAAATCAGAAACAGAAAAACTGACTAAAGCAGTGCGCCCACTGGTTCGGCTCGGTTCAGGCCGCTCAGCTCCGCGCAATCGGCTCCTTTTGATTTACACATAAATAAATGAAAGACCGCTAACGGGTTCTGACCGGCCAGAACGCTTCCCCGCTTTCGGCATCGGCGTCTTCGACTATTCTCAAGAGGGCAAAAATTGCCGAAATGTCTGAAAACGTTCGACTATTTTAAGAATAGAAAGAGATAATATAATCTGGTATAGACGTAGGGTTTGTATTGTTACTATGTCGGACGAAGAATTGATAGAAAACGTGAGATCATACAGAACACTGTATGATCCGAAAGAAAGCTTTTACCATGACAATATAACTTCAAGTAAATAGTCTAGGCGTTCACGTCACAGTCAAAAAACATTAGTTATATTACAAAAATCTGTGATGTAAATGTCAAATTTAATTCGACTACATAATATACTTACTTTAAAGTAACTGCTAAACGTTTCTCTGGTAAAATCGATTTTCGGAGGTTAGTGTTTTGTTTCCTGAGCGGCAACATACTTAAAGTTTCATAAAATTTTATACTAGACATTCTAAAAAATTTGAAAATCTTTTCATTGTCCGCTAACAACTCTAGAAATAAATGATAAAATTCCCCGTGAACTTTTCTTTTAAGGTAAATATTATGAACCCAATATCTTCGTCTCCGTTTTTTCTCCACTTACTCTTCAACACAGGTTATAGCAGCCACAACAATATCCTCCTCGGAGTCAGAAGAACTACTCATTCAATTCACTTTTTATCAAAAATAACAGCTCTACAAACTCTAATAGTTAAAGCAGTTTTAATTACTATTTAGTCTGAATTGTGCGGAACCAGTGAGCGGGGGGTCATCGACTTTCTGACTGAAGCGGACGGAACGGATCGAGCCGATTCAGTTACGCTGAAGATATAAGACGTTCTATTAATAAGTATAAAAACCCAACTCCTCGACAAAATGTCATAAATGTACCTCCTTTGGACCGTGTTGTCTTACTTTACATACACGGAACCATCTACAAGATTGCCAGAATGCTCCGAAAATCAAACATTCGGACCATTTTCAACATATGTAAGAAAGATGGACAATGTTTGAAGTCTCCAAAGGACGCAATTCCATTTCAAACAGAAGGCGTTTACAAGATACCTTGCTCTTGTGGTAAAGTGTATCTAAGTGAAACAGGACAGTCTATATCTACTAGGCTTAAGGGACAGATTGTACAATCTGCAGTAGCTGAACACCAGCATTGCTCAGGTCACACTTTTAATATAAAAGAAACTAGGGCGCCAGCATCAGTGTCTGGTTTCTTTAAATGTAAAATTAGAGAATCGATCGAAATTTGTAAATATTCAAATAATATTAATAGAGATGCAGGTTGCAGTCTACATCACACGTGGAAATCGATTGTAACGCTGGATCACGGTTCGCTGAGCACCAGTCGGATATAAATACCGGGCTGTTGCTCCTCGATAGTCATTCAGTGTTCTAATCTCGTGAAGTAAAGATCCCTGAAGATGCCTCGTGCAGTCGTAGGCGAAACGTCGTGTAATACTTCCAACTTGACACGGTCTAAACCTAAGAACCATGATTTTTAACATGACCAAAACCGTGGAAGCTTTCGTTTTTTATTACCCCTGTACCAAGTCACCCTTATTTTTAATGCTAAATAAGACAGCATTATAAAAATAGAAGGTTCATATTTAACAAAATGACTTTTAAGGATTTTTTCAAGTGAATATTTAATATTTTTGATCACCCTGTATTTATTTATTCAAAATATCAACAGTCTACTAAAGGCACGGATTTCTGAAAATAAATGGATGACAGGTGGTAATGGAGCTGTCAAACGAAAAATGTCCGGAGTATGCTCTGCGCCATTTTGGGTAAAGTGTCATTTTGGCACGTCAAATTAACCGTCAAAAGTCAAAAAATAGTGGCATTGTTGTTATTATTGTGAAATAATCTTTGTTTTTCCTTGGATTAAATTTATTTTAAATAACTTAATAACCAAGTAATATGCACCAAGCCATCAGTCAAATATTTAGGTGTAAATATAGACCACAAAATTATCTTAAATTGGCACTTTGGAACTGTTAAATAAAAAATATATACAAAGGGCCAAATACCTTAGGAGTCTAATATACAAAGAAAAAGGCTTATCAAGAAAAATAACATATATACAAAGCAATGTACTGACTTTAATAGGAATACATACCTCCTATATACAGTAATTGCAGGAAGCCAGCACTCATAAAACTTGAAAGGGGAGAAACCACTGCTCTATATAGTATTACTAAAATCCATCGTCCTAGCTATCCACCAATCAATTATTGTATGAATTCACTAAACATCTAGCCGATTATTGCAAGACTTCCTGTCCTGACAAGTAAGTTTGAAAGAAAACCTGAAACTTGACCGGTGATAGAGGAACTGTGTACGACCAGGGGCCGGAACCATAGGCCAGCCCGAAGACCCCCCATTAATGATACTATTCAACCTTTAATATACTTTTTTTTATTAGTTTGTGAAGATTTGTAGGGGCTTGAAGACCAAACGTGCTATAAATAAGCTTTTTATTCTGAAGGACCTCATTTGTTGGGTTCAAATTTATATGTCCTAATAAATTATAATCAATAATATTTATTTAGTTGTAGTGTAGTATAGTGTTTAACACAGTCTAAGGAAGTAAAATGTTGCATTTAACATTATTTGAATATAAAATTGAATGTTACTTATTTAAATAAAAGTTTTAAATATCTTACAAATTGTTACTTCTCAAATTTTTTATAAGTTGTGTTGATGAAAACAATTATGTTACACTTAACTGTTTCAAAGTAAGATACTCGACTGTTTGGGGATATAGGGACACAAGTGTTTATGTTAAATCCATAATTAAAACTAGCCGTAGGAAAACAATTTTTAAACAGCACGCTCATACTATTGAGATATGAACAGAATTTAGTGCAATCATTTTGTATGTCTATAATCTCAAATTTACTTGAAATTTGCGAAACATTCAACTTTCTAAGGAAATTTTAATTAGAAAATACTGAAAATAACGGGGTACTACCTAATTAATATTTCAACTGTTTTTTCAAAAAATAAAACGTTTTGAACAAACGGTTCGTCAACATATTGCTTTTTTTAAGGACTAGTTATTTTTAACAACCAGAAATATAATAAAAATTTTTAATTTATTTTTACGACCGACCAATAGTATGGCAGACATCCAACAGAACAATCAACTGATACGAATTGGATAAGTTGGTTGGGGTTATAACATACTTCTGTCATTTTATCTCTTTCTACCATTCGTTTCGTTCAACTACTTATGTCGATGAAATTTCGGAAAGGTATGAAAATTGCTGCAAATCCTGTCAGTGGGAGGTAAACGATTACATTTAGTCGTTATAATTTTTCAGTGGCGACAGCGTATTCACTATTATTATAACTTCACCTTATCCAAAATGGCGCATAGCATGGTCCGGACATTTTCTGTTTATTTGACGATCAGTACATATACTTTATAAGTGCGTGACTAAAGGAGATCCTCTTCTAGAAGGAAACCAACCCCAATTAAATAATAAAGGCTTTCATATAGGACAAATTGATAGTTATGTTTAGGACTGCAAACGCCATTGTTGACATAAAATTTAGAATATGTCAAAAATAGTGAGACTTAAGTATAGGATATTATACAAAAAATATGCCTATAGTCTTGCATAGAATCTAAAAATGAAATAACATATAGGGTGTTCCATGTAAAATAAGGAATCATCTTCCGGTATGACCGCAAGTGCTACGTTCTTGAAAATATTTTGGCTGAACTGCCACCTCCCCCCATCGATTTTAGTAAACTGCCAAATTTAAAAAAAAAGGCTGTTTTCCGAGAAATCAATCCGATTTAGTAACGAAAATTTCTCTTTTGAACTTTTTCCCGAGTAAAAACATTTTATTTTTTATTTTGTTCGATACCGCGTCAATCAATCAGTACATTCATAAATTCGCTAGGCTTTCTGCGACCTCAATAGCTATTGTAATAAGTGAATTTCAACGAGATTTACTATTACACCATAGGCGTACGTTCTAATATTAATATAATTAAGTGACTATCTATAGAATAAAAAATACCAAGTGAAATCATAAATTTAATTTTAAAGAGTTATAACAAAATATTGTCTCAAAAATCCACTTACTTCACAATTATTACTCGAGCAAAGTTCGAATAGGAGCTCGACTGCTCGAATTGTTTAGTTTATTTTAAATTCATGTTAAATAACCTAAAAGTTATCAAGCTCTAGCACAATTACAATACTCCAAGTCGGAGATGCACTAAATCTTTAAAACTTAAAGAAACATGAATAATCACTTTATAACATGAAATTGGCATATCCACGGTCTCCGAATTTCAGAGTCTGATAACCTGGGCAGCACCGACTCGGAGGTGAAGAAGATACTAACTCTCCACCTGCCTATTTCAGAGTACGACACCCTAGGATCGGACTCGGAAGGTGACGGCAGGGCCGCCAGTCAAGAGCTCATGTCGTTCGGACATCGGATGCGAGGTAAGGAATTCTACAATTCACCATATATTTTTAATATTATCTACACTACTAGAAGTACCAGTACTATAAATTAATTCGAATCTAACAAATAAATTTAAGTGTCGACCAAGGAACATAGACTAAAAGAGAAGTGACAAAGCATAATATTTCTTATTCGTGGCGTTATGACGTAGCACGGTTATCGGGAGGAGTTTTCTCATATAGAGTTTTACAAAATGTTTCTAGTTTTAAAAATGTTTTGGATGTTCAAATTAACAATTAAATAACTGACAGAGATCAAGTGAACTTATGCAGAAGTTTTTAGTTAGTTGAAACCGTTATATGTAAGGGTTATGGTCAAAGAAAATCATGGAATGGACTGCATTAAATATCGGTGTATGACTTTTTGTTTCGAGAAATTAATCTTGCAAATAATAAAAGAAATATCCATTTTTCACGGGGATTTTGAAGTCTAAACACTTTTAATTTTTAAACTGTATTATAAAGCTTCCAATAAATTATTTTAAAAACTGTTTTATCCTAGGTGGCGCTGAAGGATCTTCTACTTCTTCCGAGTCGCCTCCATCAGGAAGCGTAGGTCGCAAGCCATATAACACACGTAAAGGTAAGGGAAAGGGAGGCAATAAGGGACCCAGGCACGTACGGTCCTCCAGCGGTTACTCAAGTCACAACGACGAGACTACTTTTAGTATATCACATGCACCAAGTTTCAACGAAAGGATACACCCGCCCACCAGGTAAAACACATAAGTAACATCTACACTTCTCTAATCCATTACCATGATCTACCTTTAAAACTAGTCTAGGTTGACAATAAACAGTTTAAATTGACAAGTGGAATCTTAAGAAAATTGAACCGATTTCTAAAAGTGCGCTAAAAAGTGAAAAATAACTAGAAATTTTAATATGAAATTGAAATTTTTGCAGTCGGCGCCAAACTAATACCTGACAAAATATGATTTGCGTAAACAGATTAAAAATACTTTATTTGTAATTGCTTTCTTAACATAATTTGTATATATTAGTAGTTATTTATTTCATTTAGAAATAATTTTTCGCCGACTTCAAAAATTTCAATTTCATAAAAATATTTTTAGTTATTTTTCACTTTTTAGCGCACTTTTAGAAGTCGGTTCAATTTTATTATACAAATTTTATTTTTCGATTTTTAGTTTTGAATTCATTATGATATTCATAAATTATTTGAACCAAGTGCTAATCGAGATTAGTGTCCCTCCCAATGACTCCAACGTGACAAAAAAGTACCCATTATTATGGATATAATTGTAAATCACTCAAAAATGAACCACTAAAAATTCTATGATTCTTAGAGTTCTCCAAATACCAATGAAATTGTATCACACAAATATTTAGTCTGTCTTAGTAAATCCACCATCTTATATTTCAAATTAATTTTAGATTGGTAATATAGGCCCCAATATCTTCCAATATCGATATTTAAAGGATTTGAGACGTACATTTCTTAGCCGGATATATTTTATATTGCATATTGAGTTTACATACACCCCAAGAACCCCGCAATATCAATTTTAAATAAAACCGGAAAATGTAAAATTTTTAGTCCCTCATATTGTATCTTATCAACCTTATAGTTGTAAAAAATTAACTTCATATTCGTAATACACCACCCCCCAACCCCCTAATAGCGAATCTGAAAAAATGCGAATAAGGTAAAATTTTCAACCCACCATATTGGAACCGCCATATTGAATTTCAAAAAAATTATTTTAACGTCTTAATCCAATTTAAATCTAAACCCTTCAAAGCCCCCTAGTACCAATTTTAGATGAAATCCAGAAATTTAAAATTTCTAAACGGTCATATTCCATCTGACATATTAGATTTTCTTAAAATAATTTTATATTCGCTATTTACATCCTCAAACGATTCAGTTCCACATTTGAACAAAATCGAAAGATGCAAAATTTTTAGTCAGCTATATTGCGTTCGCCATATTAAATCCAGAAAAAATTCTGTTAAATTCATAATTTACACCTTCAAGAACCCTCTATATCAGTTTTGGAGAAAGTCAAAAAATGTAAAATTTTTAGCACACCATATTGAATCCGCCAGATTGAATTTTTCAAAAAATATTTTAATTTAATTTCGTAATTAACACTTAAAATTGACTTTTTGTCCACCATATTGGATCCGCCATATTGAATTTTTAAAAAATTATTTTAGATTCGTCATGCGCGACCCCGAAAACTCCCCTGTACCAATTTTGGAGAAAATCGGACAAAATCGATTTTTTTGTCCGCCATATTGGATCCACCATATTCAATTTTTTAAAAATATTTTGAATTCGTTATGTGCAACCTCGAAAACTCCCCCATACCAATTTTAGAAAAAATCGGACAAAATTAAATTTTTTGTCTGCCATATTGGATCCACCATTCTGAATTTTTTTTTAAATAATTTCAGATTCGTTGGGTACAACCCCGAAAATTCCTCCACACCAGTTTTGGAGAAATTCGGACAAAATTAATTTTTTTGGCCGCCATATTATAAGTGCCATCTTGGATTTTACCAATTTCATCTAAAAAAATATGGGACCACCGCAGCAACTTCCTGAACATAACGTAAAAAATTTCATTCAAATCGGTGCAACCGTTCCGGAGTAATCGATTGTACATACATAAAAAAAAGATACATAGTCGACGAATTTAGAACCTCCTTCTTTTAGAAGTCGGTTAAAAATGATTTTTTTCTTCATCACCAAACCGACACAAATGAAAAATTTAATTTATATCATGAAGATTCTTGATATTTTATTTTAGCCTCTTTTTTTATTTTAGCCTCTTTTCAAAAAGTTATTGATTGCATTTTAAGCAATTTTTAAGTATATCTTACCTCAAATAAATCACTGTTATTTAGAACCATGAATTTGCATACCAAAAAATAATTTAGGTTATTAGATTTGTAATTTAATTATATTTCTTAAAGTTGGTCCATACTTCAAAAGAGTATCAATTACCACTAAGAATTTACACTAAACGAATACAATCCGAAGTAAAAATTTGACAATTAGTAAAAATTAAGGATTACCAATCAAAATCGCCATTAAATTCTAACGTAAAAGTAAAACGTCAGTTTTTTGCTTTTCAGTTATGGTAGTTTAACTTATTTTATTCCCAGATACTAGTAGTAGTTATTGATTAACCACGCATCAAACTCATAGGATTTTTTAGTGATGGGACCTACAGTTTAACGTGGGTTCCAAACCCCGGTCCTCAACCCTCAACCAACCCCGAGTTTTCACCCTTTATCAGTTTTTTTGTCTACCCATTCTCGGCTATAGCACTCGGTGTTCCCAAGCGGTCGTCCATCCAAGTACTAACTGTACCCAGTGTAGTTTTACTTTTGTTTTTCGACTATTTTATCACACATATTTACTTAGTTTTATTTGTCTGTAATGTTATTTTTATATACTTGTCAAATTTTCCTCCAGATGTTAACATCAGAAAGCGGATATGAATTATACCGACTTAATAAAAAGCTTAAAGTTGACCAACTTAATAATGTTAATTTTCAGGTGGAACTATGAACAGATGAAAATAAAACGTATCCTTTAACTTGCAAGTAAAAGCTGATAGTGGAAATTATTAGTGGTAGTGGATAATTTTTTCGTATGATGCAGCCTTTTCCGTAGGCACTGTATTAATAAAAAAATAAATTTTAAAGAGATGATTTACTCCGATCACATATTGTAAAATATTATGTAGATTTTTTTAGATTTTCAGATGTCAGCATGAGAGACTTCACAGAATCTGACTACGAAAAAGGTCACAAACCAAGGGGAATGTCCAAACTAACTAGGGAAGCTTTCCAAATAAATGTGTAGCATAGAAAAAATATAGGCTAGACAACCCTAACCTTAAATTTTTATATGTATAAAAATACCGTAAGACAAAAAGTATTTATGAAAATATTGTATGGATAATGTGTATAGTTGTATTTTCATAAATATAGGGAAGGCCACAATGGATTGCTACATTATATTTAAAAACAGAAAGGTCCTCATATAAAATTTTAAGTAGCAACATTACGTTTCATATTGTATATTTTTTCTAACAAAACCCATTCTTTTTAATATATTGGGTGTCGCAAAATCTATTTTATAAAAATCATCGTTATTTTTATATGAGGATCATCAATATATATAATGGCTGGTGCCTTCAATGTAAAAAATACGACTTACCAAAGAGATATAATACAAAAGAAGATTACCTGTCTATATATCTTTAATACAAAAGGTAAAAATAATAATATTCAAATAATATTGAAAGAGTGCTTCCCCGAAACACGGGTGTGCCAAAAACATAAAAGACAATTATATACGGGAGGTATATATAGGGCATTAACGACAAGTTTTTATAGAATGTTAACTAAGAATACTGCTAATATATAGTGTGTACCTATATTAAATTATAGTAAACAGTTGTGTGGTAAAGGTTTTCAAATTGATATAAATATTTTCATTCATGAGAAAAACAAATTTTAAATAACTATTTACATTGAAACACCCTATATATTAGCCAATACCTACAAAACGAATTAATCTATCTCTCTTTATCTAGTTACTTGTTGTATAAATATTAAGTAGATTTTTTATGAAAATATTTTGTTTTTTATAGTTTAGAAACGGTATTAATTCGTTTTGTATATTACCACTATACTCCATTTATTTTTGTTAGAACTTTTAATTGTTTTTTAATAATTTTATATAAAATATATAGAAAAATAATTTGTACACCGATTTTTGTACCATATAGGTATGTAAAGAATATTCCCTATCACAAAGTAAAGTACACTAGTAGGAAAGGTGCATAGAATGGTATATAAGACTTACAGAATTTAGTAAATATCATTTATTAGAAATTCTAATATTTCAGTGAAAAGATAAAAATCTTTCAGATTCTGTTTTACTTCCTGAAACCAATATTATGGAAAGTTTATATTAGATTTAAAATGGAGACATAGAAATCCAAGATAGGGTCTCAATGCTTCTCATGAAACCGTCCCGCGAATGTTCTTCCCCTAATAGCGTAAACAAAAATCTTACGAAAACCTCATGGAAACACTAAAGTAATCGGGTTTGTTTGTTAGTGGAACGAGACAATTTCCAATGGGGAAACTACGAATTCTTGTCCGAAATTTATAACTGAGGCCAGTGGATCCTCGCTTATATTTTCCTTTCAGTTCCTTAATTTATTCTTACAGACCGGTGTTTAACCGTCTAAAAATTCCGACCGCTCTTGTTGGGAAATTATAAATTATGAGCAAGATATTGTCGGGAAAAAAATCAGAACCTGCAATTGTCACTCCAGGCGTCTTTAATGCAAATATCTCAACAATTGCGCAAGCTTTAATTGGCAATTTTCCTCACGCCGAGGATTCAGTTGGTAGTTCCTGCTTTGTGACCCCAGATACTTATTTTTCTATTTCTGAGGTAACATTTATTCAGGTTAGAGACATTATAAATGAGATGAGGAACAAGATTAGTAGGGTGTATTTGGTATAACTGTTGGATTGGTAAAGTCAATGAAACACCTAGTTGTAATATCCCTTATTAACTTAATAAACCTTTGTTTTAAAGAAAATATTCTTCCCACGATCCTTAAAAAGAGCCAGGTTAGTTCAGGTTATCTTTAAGAACGGTGACCCGGAATTACCGCAAAACTATAGATCAATCTCCATACTCCCTATTATCTCCTTAATCATAGAAAAATGTATGTTTACAAATAATGGATTTTCTTGAGCATAACTACTTCTCTAACTCTCAATTTGGTTTTAGTAGCAACATGAGCATATTTTGGGTATTTTATATCTTATAAGAAGTTTGTCCCGAAAGCATCAAGCCTACATTCATATTGTCAACGAGACCGCCCCCCGTGTCGAAGCGATCGGTTCGTCACAATCTAATTTTTTGACCCTAAAAGAGGTGTTTCGTCCTAGCTACCGACGGTGAATTCATCAGTGGGTCCGTCGGAGCTTTCCTCAGATACTTTTGGTACACTTTTTACATCTACATACTCGTATTTAAACCTTTCTGCGTCGAAACCTATAAACCAGATTCTGAGTGTGCCGCCATCTGCGACAATATCTCCGCGTCAAAACTTCCGAGCGACCTCTGTGAGGCATGGGCGTCACCAGTACGTCTTCACGAACTAGTTGGTATGTGCAGTTAACGACTGGGCGTGGTAGTTCGTGAACGGTGTGCGCGTTTGTTTACAGTGTCTTTGTTTCGTTCGTCGTATTTTGTTATTGGAAAAAATGACGGAAAAATTAGATCAACGAATTTGCATCAAGTTTTGCTTTAATCTTGGAAAAACTTTTTCCGAGACAAATATGATGAATAAGGCATTTAGAGAGGAGTGTATGAGTAAAGCAAGAATAAAAGAGTGGTACAAGCGGGTTAAAGATGGTCGCATGTTAATTGACAATGATTCTCGGTCTGGCCGAGCTTCGAGAGCAATAACACCAGTAAATCTCAAGCGTGTGCGACTTGCAATTGAAGGAGATCGTCAGTTCACTGTACGCGAACTAGAAAGTGATCTTGGAATACCAAAAACTACTGTTTGGAGAATTAACCGAGAATTTTGCAATGGCTCGCGTGTGTGCGTAATTCATCCCAAAATTGCTAACGCTTTTAAATCGCTCAAGCCCACTTAGAAATGGTTTCTAATGATGAAAATGTACTCAAGAAGATAATTACTGGTGATGACTCATGGGTTTACGGCTATGATCCAGAAACAAAGCGACAGTCTTCCCAGTGGAAGCATTCTGAATCGCAAAGACCAAAAAAGCACGTCAAAGTCGGAGGAAAGTGAGGACAATGTTGACTGTTTTCTCTGATTATGAAGGTGTTGTGCACCACGAATATACTCCGAGAGGTCACACGATCACTAAAGAATACTACGGTGAAGTACTGAAAAGATTGCGTGACGCAGTCAGAAAAAAACGGCCACAGCATTGGACAAGCGGTGATTGGCTGCTTCACCACGACAATGCGCCAGCGAATTCATCGAACCGTGTGCAGCAATATTTAACAAAGCACCAAGTTGTACAGCTTCGCCAGCCTCCGTACAGTCTCGATATAGCTCCCAGCGACTTTCGGCTCTTTCCCAGATTAACCATGTCGCTCAAAGGACACCGGTTCGATGATAAAGAGACGGTTGAAACTAATGCGACGAATGCACTGAAGGCAATTCCGAAAACTTACTTCCAGGACTGCTTCAGGAAGTGGATACACCGCTGGGAACGTGTTATTCAATTAAATGGGGACTATTTTGAAGGATGTCACTCACCGGATGATAAAGAATAACACCAATGCGGAGATATGAAGGAAGGCTCGATACTTTTGAGACAAACCTCATATCTTACATTATAGGGTCCTTCCACAGGCTCTACACAAGCAGTGGTGCTTTTGCGATGTGTCCAAGGCTTTTGATTGTATGGATCATGACTTTATTTTGCGGAAACTAAAAAATGCTTTTAAAAATATTATTAGGAAGTTTTTGATCAACAACTGCAACATTATAATAAGGGAAGAACTGCAAGTTTAAAATGTAGTTAGAAGGATTAGAGGTAATAGACGACAAAGGAAAGATTATGTAGACAAGATATATCGCAGAGAAGACTTCCACGTTAACCACCGAAATATAGTTACAGAGACAATAGATAAGGAAGAAGTACATAAGGCACCTCTCAAAAGTATTTTGAAAAAAATAAAAATGTATTTTAACCATGGACGTGCCGACATTAATCAAAAGGATCGATTATCAACTTGTTTTTCCTTTGTAGGTATTCTAAGAAGTCTGTATAGCACTGACGCTTCATAAGTATTTTGACAATAATTAGGTACGATTTGACGAAGGCACGGTTGCATCACAGCGTGAGTTTTGGGTTTTATCGTTACACTGATATTTATTTAACATGTCTAAGCATAAAAAATATCCAAGTGACTTTAAAAAGCTGTTCTAACTGCCTTAAAGGAAGAAAAGCGACAAATAGTCGTTCAGAATTTTAAAGTGTCTAGGCAGCTTGTTAGTGCGGGAAATAAAGTTTATAATAAACGTCATTCTGTGGAAAATAAGCCTCGAAATGCCTGTCTGAAAAAAAAAATATTTTTTAAAAAAGATTGCTTAATACTAAAAATTATCTCCCATTGATGTCTGTAAGTTTGCTGTGGCAATTAAAAATAAAATGCAAGGAAATTATAACATAAATATTCATATTCCAATTGTAAAACGTTCGGATTACTTGAACGATGACCAACCAAAAAAACCTACGACTTGCGTTCGGAAAACGGTACGGATCATGGAGGAGCTCAGTATGGTCCACAACATTATGGAGTGAAGTTAGTTTAATTTAGTGTAATCTGATGAAATGAATTATGTTCAACGTCCTAGAAACAAAAGATATGATATTCTGTAGCAAGTATCGTTAAACATGGCGGCGGCAATGTGATAGTTTAGGTATGTTTCTCTCGTCACATAGTTGGGCCGTTAATTCGCGTTGAAGGGAATATAATTTTTATACGGTGATATATTAAAAAAACAAATGATCCATACGGTAAAGAAAATGTACCATTCGGATGGTTTTTTCAACATGACAATGATCCAAAGTACAAATCCGAGCACGTGAGTGCGTGAAGGTGAAAAGGTCAAAGTCCTAAAGTGACCAAGTCAAAGTGCCGACTTTTGAGCACTCGATGCCGAAATTATTTGAGTAAGGAAGCTTTAAGCCAAGCTCTGGAAAACAAATGGAACCTAATCGCTTTCAAACGTTGACAAAAGTTGGTGGACCCGGTGCCAACGAGCTGTGAAGCTGTCATCAAGGCCAAGGAATATTCAAGAAAATTATGATATTGAGAGAAGAAAAGCTTATCTTTTAATACACAATCTTAAAATTATTTGTAATGTCAAAATACCTTTGGTCCTTCGCTATTATAATTTTTGCACATCCTATTCAAGTGTTAGGTAATCTATTATTAAAATCTTTCTACCTGTAGATAAACAAATTTCATAAAAAAGCTGAAATATATAATTTAAAGGGTAATAACTAAAATATGTGGAAAACTATGTATATTTAGGAAAGAAATTAACAACTAAGAAGGACATGATGGATGAAAAAGCAAGAAGAACCACTGCATACTTTCAATACTTCTGTCTGACTAAAAAGCTTGCCCAAAAACTGAGTAGAACACAAGAACGCATGAAAGAGTAATACTTTCTCTCTCTCTCTCTCTCTCTAGCATTACAACCCGGGGTGGGTCTTTGCTGACTTCACAATCTGCCTCCACTTGCTGCGATCCATCATCAGTTCCTCCGCGCGTTCGACGTTTAGGGTTTGTAAGTCTGCTGCAACGTTATCTCTTCACCTCATCCTTGGTCTTCCTAGCGGCCGCTTTCCTTCTGGGTTCTCTACCCATACCAACTTGACGATACGTTGATCTTGTCTCAACATGGCCGGCCCATCTTAATCTATCTGCTTTTATTATTTTCACTATATCTGGCTGGTTGTATAGTTCCTCCAATTCCTTGTTTGTTCTCGTTCTATATTGCTGTGTGGTGTTGTCCCTGACCGGTCCGTATATCCCTGTAAGCATTCTTCTTTCTGCGATTTTCAGTCTATTCTTATTTTGTTTTGTCAACGTCCATGTTTCATATACATATGTCATTACCGGTCTTCTAACTACTTGATATATTCTTATTTTCGTGCGGCGGGATATATTTTTCGATTTCATTATCTTTTGCAGCCCATACCAGCAGCGGTTGCCTCCTTGTATTCTGTTGTTAATCTCTTGTGTAATGTTGTTGTCAGAGGTGGTCGTAACTCCCAAATATTTAAACTGATGGACCCTTTCAAAATTGTAGTGGTCCATAGTAACGTTCTGTCCTATTCTGTCTCGCCGTTCCGTTCTTGTTGTAGCCATATATTTTGGTTTTGCTTCGTTGATTCGTAGGCCAACTTTCTTTGCGGCATTTTCCAGTTTGAAGAACTCTTCCTTGACACTGGTAGTTGTATTACCTACAATATCGATATCATCAGCGAACGCCAATATGATGCGCGGACCTTGATTTCTAAAGAGGAGCGTTTTTGTGTTGGTTTTTCGCACGATGCTCTCCAAGGCGACGTTAAAGAGGAGTGGACATAGCGCAGCGCCCTGTTTAAGACCACTGTTGATTGTAAAGAAGGTTGACAATCTTCCTTCAAGTCTTACTGCACTTGTAGATCCCTCTACACATGTTTTGGTGAGGTTAATTAGCTTCTTCGGTATGCCCAGTTCTGCCATGGCATTCCACAAATCCACTCTTATGATGCTATCGTATGCTTGTGTAAAATCTATAAATAGCTGGTGCAATGTTTTGTTGTATTCCCAACATTTCTCCATTAATTGCCTAATCGTGAATATCTGATCTACAGTTGAGCGGTTTTTTCTAAATCCACACTGGTAATCTCCTATTTGATACTCCACACACGCAGTCAATCGTTCTAAAATCATTAGAGAGAAGACTTTATATCCTGTGTTAATAAGGGATATACCCCTATAATTGGAGCAGCACGTTTTATCGCCCTTCTTAAGTATTGGTATTATCACACTTTCTTTCCAGGAGGTTGGTATTTTTTCTTTTTTCCATATTTGACAGATGAGTTGATAGAAAGCACGTTTCAAGGTTTATCCTCCCTTTTTCAAACGTTCTCCCGGTATAGTGTCGTTTCCTGGGGCTTTGTTGTTTTTAAGTTTTTGAATAGCTCGTGACACTTCTTCCACTTTAGGTTTTTCTACTATGGTTTCGGCCGTAAGGTATGTATATTCAGGCCGGGCTTCATCTGCCTGGACATTCAGTAGCTCGTCAAAGTATCTTCTCCAGGTCTCTATCATTTCAGCCTCATTTGTAGAAGGTTACCTTCGTCATTCTTTTTTACTGTTCCAACTCTGGGTCTAAATCCGTTTTTTATATCCTTTACCTCTTGGAAAAAACGTCTAGTTCTGTTGTTCCTTCTATTTGACTCTAGTTCTTCAAGAATACCTTCTTCGTATGCTCTTTTTTTCGCTTTTATTGTTTTCTTTGCCTTTTTTCTGGCCTCGCTGTATTTCTGTGCATTTTGCTCATTTGGATCTTGCAGCATTCATTGTCGGGCCTGGTTCCTTGACTTTAAGACTCCTTCACAATCGTTGTCAAACCATTTCTTCTTTTTAGAGCTCTTTCTTTTTCCTGTGGTGGTTTCAGTACTATGTATAACTAAATTTTTAATTGTTTCCCACGTTTCGTCGAAACAATGCAGACGAAGAGTAATACTTGGTATCAAACTAACATGTAAAATAATATATTGAGGGAGCAAATTAAAACTAATTGATATCAAGGAAAGAAAGGCGGAAATCAAATAATGATGGGATGAGCATGTTGCTCGAGGGACTGTGGAGGCTAAGAACGAGACGAAGAAACGCAGGCAGATCTAATCAGGTAGCGACACGACATCAAGAAGACAGCGATGCCAAGGCCAGATTTTCATCCTTAATTTAATATATATATATATATATATATATATATATATATATATATATATATATATATATATATATATATATATATATATATATATAAGCAAAACACAACTGACCAACTAAAGGTCAAGTTCGATGAGCTCGCTTTTAAAAGGTAAACTTTTAAAGTGAATCTAAACTATATAATTTTTTTTTAATATAAGTGAATGACCCCCACCAACGTTATTTCACTGGAAATGCCATTATTTTCGCAAGGTAGGGGAGGCTATAAATGCATTCTATCGAATAGTTTTCTTTATATACCAATCTATGTTCCTTCCTTAATCTAACAAATTAAAAATAGTGCGTGTCTCGATGTGTCAAAATTTCACGTTACATTTAGATGTCGGAAATTTGCATTAAAAAAATCACCCTTCTGTCGCTACACTATTATCAATTTTGAAATGACTGTCTTTTTGGATAACTTTATTCTATTCTTTTTATTGCTGTAATAAAAATTGTTAAATGTAAGAAAATAAAGAATAACATGTTAGTTAAGGAGTTGTTTTATTTACTTCTTAAGAGTGCTAAAATCCATGAAAGGCTAGTGGATGACGCTCTGCATGCTGGATTTTAAATTACCTCTAGAAATTATTGGGATAGGATACAACGGTGAACGCCTGAATGAGTGAATAAAAAGTGGTAAAACTTGATCTTTGATGCTTAGGCCTTATTGGGCCCTTGACATCTCACCATGACTGCAAGTAAGTCGAGGCCTTTACGAATCCAAATAACCTCTTGGCTGATGGCTTCAGATGAAAACATATCTTAGAAATATCTCTGCCTCAGTCCGTTGAGTGCTGGGCACCCTCTGGGCAAAATTCTTCTTTCATTCATCCAAAGGGTCAAAATTTGATAAAGGTTTCGTCATTGAGTATAGCATAATTTAGAATAAAACATAACAAGAAAAATAACGAGCGAATTAAAACACATAAAATAATAAACAAATATTATACAGCAAAACAGAACAGATTTACACACTACGTTGCTGTCGTCCTTACCTGCTATGCTCAAGAAATTCTCAGAATGTGTAGAATGTTTGTTCCAGGAGGTAGTTCATGCATCAGCTTACGTCGCAACTTTTGTGCTGAACTGGTAGACTCGGATAGAACGTAGATTTTGCGAAATACTTAGTATTGTGTGTTCAGAAGGTTATATTATTTCTATGTCCGGTGTTGTAGTTATGTTATTGCCCAAATAGCACACTTCAGTCCACTGGATATCCATCGTTTATCCAAAGCTGGACATACTGGGTATCCATGGGATGTCCAGAATTTGTTCACCAACATCCTATGGATATCCACTGGACTATACGTTTGTCCCACTCATGGATGTCTTTTTGGATTACATATATTGTCCAGGTATGGATCATTTTTGGATATTAATAGGACTAATTTTGGATGTCCATATATTGTACATTCTTGACCCGATTGTGGATATATTATCCGATGGTATTGTGCTTTTTGGATAAATAGGTCATAATCTTTTGTTCCTTCTTCTTGACGTTCCGCTAACGTGAATGGTAGATATTTTCAGAATATGCTTAGGGTCCGAGAGCTGACAGTACCTAATTAATCTGCACTTCTGAAGACACAGACCACTCATGTCATCAAAACGTCGATAACAAGTAACCGTAGATGGCCCTATTAGTCCCAAAAATTAAACAGATATAAATTACATTAGCGAACCAGGTAACAGAAACTGGATCCACATATTACACTTATTGATTACAATTGTCAAGTTTTTAATACAATACTATATAAGAATATAAAATTTTATAATTAGTCGAATTGCAAGTGCTACAAAATATAGCTTCAATTGATTTAAATTGTTCAAGCTGTAGAAGGATCGCTATGAATAAGTTATCTGGTTCCATAGTAATAGGTACAATTCCAATTGGGTAATAGAAAATATACCAATTATTTAAATAAAGACTTTTTATTGTTACAATGATTATTTTTTCTAGATTTATTTCTGTCGTTTATTCTCTTCAGCCAATGTCTAACACACTTTTTGTCTGGGTATTATCAGAACAAGAGGATCTAGAGTTCAACGTGTGAAATCTGACACCCAATTTGTTCTTATTATTTACGAGTATGACAAATAAAACAGAGAGATATTTTCATCAAATTTTTATATTTAAATGGTAACTTACGTACAAATAGTGAACATAAGTTCTTTAAAGGGCACTTTACTGTTCCATCATATGTATAATTCTTGGAAAGGCTATCTGTCATTATTACAATAAAATATCTTTCAATAAATTAATAGGTATAATTTCCTCCAATTTTCGCTAATTGTAAAACCTAAAATTATATTACTTTATTGAGATAATTAAACGTTAATTCCACATATGCTAAGCTAAGAATATTTTTGACTTTAAAAATCAAAGTAAAAAAATATATATAAAATAATCCTGTAAATTAAGTTTTTTTTTATCAATAGACTCATACACATAAAGAAGCATTACTCGAATAAGTTTCAGCTTTTATTTCAGGAGAAATGTAATAAACTTACTGCATCTTTAAAGTTTAAATTGTCCTGAAGATCTTATGTGACTTGAGGCAGCTGATTATTTTCTTAAGTAACGGGATAGTTGAACTCCTGCAGAAAATTCTTTGTAGATACTTGTTGTTTTTTCCCTTTTTAAGATTACCTTAATATCCTCTCTAATTTGGTACAAACTGGCTTTCACATAGGAATTTTATTTGGACCAATCTAAAAAATAATTAAAATAAATTAAATTATAAGTCTAAACCTAGAGTCGAACTGTCAAAACTTTATTATATATTTTTAAACAATTATACTGCACAAAAATACACATCAATGTAAACTTTTACTAGCGTTTAATCCAAAATAGTCATAAAAAAATTAATATAATTATTCAAATTTGCTATAGCTTTTATTCCATTATAAATTTTGATAACATTTATTAATGCCAGCAATTTTATGACACTGATTACTCAATAATGACTTTGTCAGAGAGAATTTTCTCTAAAATTTACAATTTTATTATTACACAAATTTACAACTCTATCTGTGCTCCATTTTAACCAACAAGATACAAAATTCATTGGCCTATCAAAATATTGGTACTTATTTGTAGTAATTTCCATTTAAATAAGTGATTGTATGAAAAAGTATAGCTACAAAAGCTATATTTTAACATATGTGTTTTGATACTGAATATTTTGTTCACTTTCAAATTTGTGCGAGTTTGATACTAAATTATCAGCTTTTCGTCGGGCATGTCTGTAGTTTCGTTCGGTAATTTTTGGTATAATTAAAAAAATTAAATTAAAAATAACTATACTTACCTTTAACGGTGGCATCTTCTTCAAATAAAAAGCACACTTGATTTTAGCTCAACTAAAACTCCAAAGGTCTTTTTTAGCTCGACGTCAACACAATAATGGGCACAAAATATCTGAAGGGATATTTTGTGATCATGACGTGCCGGCAGGTTAAGAAATGACAATTCTACAGGCCGATATTACAGTATCCGATTTTACCGACAACTCGAAATTTAATTAATGGACGTTTGATGGACTTACACTGGACATCCAGATATGGACGTCCATATAGATTACAGGTCATCACATCTAATGGACATCCATAAACGGTCCATGGACATACAGGACATTATATGTACCTATTCTGGATATCCAATCGAAATCTTGTGCTATCTGGGTGGTTACCCGTTGTTTCTTTTTGTTACATATACAATGAATTAGAAAAAAATCATTATATTTAGTTATATCAGTTTTAATGTTGATTATTTTAATCCGCTATTAAAATCTCTCATTTCATATTTAAAATTTCACTTAAAATTACGAACCCCTCCTAAGCATTTAAACTCCTCATTAAATAACCCTATACAAACGGGATATAAAATTATCGATGTCTATACAAAAAGAAAAACTTCTATTTTAGAATTTTTGTGTATAACATTTTTCTTTCTTAAGGATATTGAGTTTGTGAAACTTGTTAAATAAGGAAAAAAGAAAATAGTAGAATGGGCCATTCCGATCCTGTTATAGTTGCCAAAAAAAATATCATTAGTTTGATGAATTGTTCAAATTTTGACGTAAAGATATATACGGTTTGGACTATGGTATAACTTCGGCTTGATTTTCAATGAAATTTTTCGAACTGTAACTTAAATACTTTTTAATTTTAAAAACGCGGTCTTTTGGCTTTCCACGCAATTTCCCAGTTCATAAGGAAAATCAGGCGTATCGGAATAGCTCGACCATGTACAAAATCGGTTCAAGAATAAAAAAGTACTAAACAACTTTTTGATATGAAGCTTAGGTTGTAAACTATTCCCATTTTTCGTTAAAAAGACCTTTTTTTCCACAAATTGTTTAATAAAAAGTTTAGTATAACTTCTTCATCAATACTAAAAAGTCTTATTACACATGTCATTTCGTTCTTATTCACCAAAAAAACAGCCACCCATGCGTTTTGTCATTGTCATTTTTATCTCGCTTGTACTAAAAGGAAAACCGTGACGATAGAATTGTAAAAAACGTTTGGTTTAACATTTTTATTTCAAATCAAGTAAGAGGTCTTAAAACATTATTTAACAACAAATTTGAAAAAATATTTTAATAAAAAAAACTTATAAGTCCTATATGCAGTTATTTACAATTTATATACTGATGCTATATCGTTCTAAATCTTTCCGAACTTTTTCTACCACTTTTTCCTCCTCAATTTTTCCCAAAATACAACCACGATAATCTTCTCTGTATGGCAGACCCAGAAGAGGCGCAGCAGCTAATACTTCTCGACCAAAATTTAACGAGAAATTCATAGAATCTTTAACTTTCGTGTAGAGAACTGTCCCATCAGGCAGTTCGACCATGAAAAAGGGGATGTATGGAGGCATAACTTGACCTAGTTTATCGTGGGATTCTAATTCAGTTAGTTTGATTTCCATATGTGTAGACATGTTCTGAAAATAGAAGAATATATTTTTGGATTAGTTATTTAAGTGAATGTTAAAAAATTAGAATGACAGCGCATTTAAAACCTGTTGACCGTTGTTTTATTCTTTTCACGGTAAAAATTTATAAAATTTTTATAAAAAAAAATGAACCGACTTCTAAAAGTGCGCTAGAAAGTGAAAAATACCTATCCATTTTTATATGAAATTGAAATTTTTGAAGTCGGCACCAAACTAATAACTGAAAAATGTCAATCACATAAACAGATTAAAAATAGTTTATTTGTAATTTCATTTAGAAATAATTTGGCGCCGACTTCAAAAATTTCAATTTCATATAAAAATTTATAGCTATTTTTCACTTTTTTAGCGCACTTTTAGAAGTCGGTTCAATTTTTTTATAAAAATTTTATTTTTCGATTTTTAGTTTTTCAATTCATTATGATCTTCATAAATTATTTGAACTAAGTACTAATCGAGATTAGTGTACTTTGCAATGACTTCAAGGTGGCAAAAAAGTACCCATTTTATTCATAATAGTAAATCACCCTAAAATGAACCACTAAAAATTATTTGATCCTTAGAGTTCTCCAAATACCAGTGAAATTATGTCAAACCAATATTTAGTCTGTCATAGTAAATCCACTATATTAAATTTCAAATAAACTTTAGACTGTTAATATAGGCCCCAAAACCTTCCAATATCGATATTCGAAGAACCTAAGACGTACCTTTCTTAGCCCCGTATATTTTATACTACATATTGAGCTTGTATACGCTCCAAGAACCCCGCAATATCAATTTTACACAAACTCGGAAAATATAAAATATTCAGTACCTCATATTGTATCTTATCAACCTAATAGTTGTAAAAAATTAACTTCATATTTGTAATGCACCACCCCGAAACCCCCTAATACCAAATCTGAAAAAATGCGAATAAGGTGAAATTTTCAACACACCATATTGGATCCGCCATATTGCATTTCAAAAAAATCGTTTTAATATAAACTTTTAGGACGCCATATTGAGTCCGCCAGATTGAGTTTTTCAAAAAAATATTTTAAATTCGTAATTAACACTAACAAAAATCCCCCAATACTGATTTTAGACAAAATCAAGAGATGTAGATTCTTTAATCCGCCATCTTGGATCCGTTATATATATTTTAAATAATTTCAGATTCGTAATGTGCGATCCTAAAAACTCTCCCATACCGACTTTGAAAAAAAAAACGGACAAAATTAATTTTTTATTCGCCCTATTGGATACGCCACATTGAATTTAAAAATAATTTTAGATTCGTTATGTACGACCCTAAAAACTCCCTTATACCAATTTTGCAGAAAATTGGACAAATTTGATTTTTTTGTCGGCCATATTGAATTTTTTAAAAATAATTTCAGATTCGTTGTGTACGATCCCGAAACTTCCCACATACCAATTTTGAAGAAAATCAAACAAAATTAATTGTTTTGGCCGCCATATTGTCAGCGCCATCTTGGATTTTACTGCACCAATTTCGTTAAAAAAATATGGGACCACCGCAGCAAATTTCAGTCAAGTCGGTGCCGCTGTTTCGGAGTAATCAGTGTACATATATAAAAAAAAATACATAGTTGACGAATTGAGAACTTCCTTCTTTTAGAAGTTGGTTAATAACGATAATTATCGACAATAAAAACAAATTTAGTAATTACTTAAACAAACATGTTGAACAAGCTTTGATCCCAAGATTAAAGGAGATATAAAGGGTGTTTTTTATAGAGGTATAAAATTTTAAGTTGGCAACACTTTTTTAACTGGCGGCCATTTTGTCAGCTGTCAAGTGATTTATGTTTAGTTTGGTTTGGCATTTCAACATGAATAGACTGACGCCTGAACAACGCTTCCAAATTGTGCAAATTTATTTTGAAAATCATGGTTCTGTTCGAAATACGTATCGCGCACTACGTCAATTTTACGGTCAACATAATCGTCCATCAGAGCAATTAATTCGATTAACTATGGAACGTTTCGCACCACGTTTACTCTAAATGATAATACGCATCCACAGAGACGTCGCACAGTGCGTACAGAAGAAGTCATTGCTGCTGTAGAGCGTAGCGTAGAGGAAGACCTGAATCAGTCTATCCGCCATCGTGCACAGGAATTGGATATGCATCCATTCACTTTATGGAAGATTTTGCGGAAAGATCTTGGTTTGCGTGCTTACAAAATCCAACTCGTGCAAGAATTGAGGCCACACGATCACCTAGCAAGGCGTAGATTCGGTAAATGGACCCAAAACAAGATTGCCGTTGATCCCGATTTTCATAAACGAATTTTGTTTAGCGATGAAGCTCACTTTTGTTTGAATGGATACGTCAATAAACAAAACTGCCATATTTGGATGATAATCCTCAAGTGTATGTTGAGACACCGTTACATCCAGAAAAACTGACTGTTTGGTGTGCTTTATGGGTTATTGGTTCGTACTTCTTTAAAAACGATGCTGGTCAAAACGTTACAGTCAATGGTGACCGCTATAGAGCCATGATTACTGACTTTTTCGTTCATCAATTGAACAACCATGATGTGCAGGAGCTGTGGTTTCAACAAGACGGCGCAACATGTCACACAGCTCGTGCCACAATTGATTTATTGAAGGAAACGCATAGTTTCACGTTTTGGACCCGTGAATTGGCCTTCAAGATCGTGGACTTAACGCCGCTAGACTATTTTCTGTGGGGATATGTGAAGTCGCTAGTCTACGCCGATAAGCCCGAAACGATTGATCACTTAGGACAACATTCGCCGCGTTATTGCCGATATACGGCCACAAATGTTGGAAAAAGTCATCGAAAAATGGACCTCCAGATTAGACTACGTCCGAGCCAGCCGTGGCGGTCATATGCCAGAAGTTATATTTAAATTATAATGCCAGAAGGTTATCTTTCGAATAAAGTAAATTTCATGTCAATTTAAAAAAATCATCTTTGTTTTATTCCATTTAAAAGTTCTATACCTCTATAAAAAAACACCCTTTATTTACATAAATCCTCAAAAGTCTATCTCCTAGTTCCCAAGGTCTTTAGTACGCAACTCTGAGACAGAAAAGAGCTATTGGCGTCTTTAAAATATCTGCAACCAATAAAAAAAGAGAACTATATCATTTTAAATTGTTTTGATGGCATGGATTTATTAAACAAAATGGTAGATTATAATTATTATCTTTAAATCACGCTTTAAATGAAAGTTTATTGGTTATCTTATATTTCGAAAACATAAAATTTTATAAGAATTTGAAGGAAATCAATATTTTGAGAAAAAGATATAAATACAACTACGCTCGAGGTCGTTCGAAATGGCCATTAGAAAGAAATCATTTAATGTCTGCACGGGAACCAGGAGATGAACTTATGCGACTTTAATATTGCTGTTTCATATTGTTGGAATCATATTTCACTCATTACTTTTACGGGCCATTATCAGTATTTATTTTATATGTGGACAATAATTTAGGTTATGGTATGGTATTTTTCACTATCTAATCTAGAGGTAGGCATCGTACGAATTTACCCCAACTAACCTCCCCCTCCCGAACTTATACTCGTTATTCCGGCGACCCTCGAGAGTTTTAATAAATTTACCGGGTCTGAGTGATCTTCTTGTAGAACCTTCGGATAATAGGAGATGTACTACGAAAGTTCGTAACTTTTTGTTATGTGTCTGAATCCTTTTGCTTGAAATGCCGGTTGCAGAGTTAAGCGATCGTCACAGGTAAATTCATTCACTTTCACTACACAAGGAATAAAGTGCCCTGCTGTCTTTTTGATTTCGTAGTACCATCGACATTGTGGTCCGCCAGAGCTTCTCTTACTTTCCCATGGTCTTCATCTTGTCATTTTTCCACTCCAGGGTAGCTATTCTCGTTCTTGAGAGAACGATCATCTTAATGGAAAGTGTGCGTGGTTCTCACAAAAAAAGTAAGAAACCTTATTATGGTAATTTTAAGACATGGTCATCCATCAAATCTTGAGAGAAATTGTTCTACTAGTCCGAACCAAGTTATTTTTAGGTTATAAAAGTTCAAGAAAATTCATGATTGTTTTGAAAATAAAATATTGTAATTTTTATAAAATATTTTTGTTTACAAATATACATTTATAAAATGGGTATTGAGGAAGTAATTTTGAACCATGATGGACCAAGGGATGTCAGATTAGTGGAAAAACGAGTGGCACATTATAATCGTCGATTTCTACCACGGTTGCGTCGATTTGGAGATTTAAATGATTCAGAATTCACAAGGCTGTTTAGGTAAGTACCTATTATATAAATATTTGTGAAATTTGACGGATTCTACTTCGTTTAATTTATTTTACCGGCTTGGTAAAGATCTGTGAAGATATCTTGTACTAGAAATTTCTAGAATTCTCAGGGCTTGATAAAAGGCAACATCATCTTTGCCAGAAATCATAGTAATATTTTGTTACTATAAAGTTAGCATATGCAAGATCAGTAAGTCATTAATGATTTTTTACTTGCTTGGATTATACATATTTGTAATATATTACCTTCTTTAGTTACTGTTAAAAAATTTGGAAGATGTTAAGCTAATATTAATTTTCCTTTTTACATTTAGGTACCCATATTAATATAATTTTATTAAAATATTAATATTTGTAGGTTCGTAGATTTTTTGTGACTGGCAGCTACCACGAAATTACTGGGTTGAATGTATTTCTGGAACTAGTCAGTCAGAAAGTGTCAGTTGGAGTAAGTGTCAGGAAGAAAAACCCAGATGCTTTAAACAGAGAAGATGCTATTTCAGAGTGGATCTAATTGCTATAAAATTTAAATGAATTATGTCCATCTGGGTAATTTTCTGTTAAATCCTAAATTATAAACAGCTAGCAGTCATATGTATTTTACAAACTTAGAAATGATATACAATATGTTTTTTTTTTTTTTGAAAAAGAATGCTACATTTCCTTGTAGTACCCATGATTCCTATATTTGGAATGAATCTAACATTTGCAATATAATGAAAATGATCTATAGAAGAAACCCAGAAGATTTATTCTTCCTCATTGGAGATTCAGGTAAATTAATTATACAATATTTTGTTAATTTGTTATTAATATAGGATATGTTTAAATATATACAGGAAAGTGAACTAAGTTTAATTTTTTCGGGGTCTTTTAAGGCCATGGCCTTTGGGAGACGTTTCACAACTGGGAACACCAGAAGAAAGATTTCGTAGATATCTGTTCATTGCAGTACCGTTGAAAGATGTGAGATCTAGAACAATAGATTTAGATGTTTTCCAAAAGATAGATTGATAATAACTTTTTGTTATCGGAAATGTTTATCAAGAACAAGAGATACACCCTGATCTACAACAAGCAAGACAGATCCAATAACATATTATCAGTAACTACTTTAGGGAAAATTAATAATTATACTAATAGCATAATATTATGTACGTATATCAATTATGCAAAATGTATTTTATTGATGAAATTAATTTTTAAGGATTTCATTTTGTTTATTTACTTTGTATATTCATTCCCTGATATTTGTAGGGAATATAAAAATAACATTTCTACAAAAATAAGGAAAATTTTTCTTTTCTTAACCCGGTAGAAAATCTAAATTTGCATTTTATGAAATGAATGTTAATTTTATTTCGCGTATCCTTTACATCTTTGACGGTGATACTAATTTCATGCATAACGGCTATTTTTCCAGTAAAATATTTCGATTTGTGTTTTTACATATTTATTTTTTTCTCTATAAAACTCCATTTCTAATTCTTTTTTCTCATTAAGAATATTAAATAGATTAAAAATTTTAATTATATTTTAAATTCGACAATTTGCTTGCTAAGTAGGGTTATGTCCATATTCATATTCTTTTTTAGATTTAAATGCACTATTGATATGGTTACATACACTATAAACGTTTGGCAACATAGCTTACTAGATTTTGTTTCCGATCTCCCATCATATCGTACGAGAATACGGTAATACACGACCGAGAGAATAACCGTGGGATGGGATTGTCCCTATTCTCTCATGAGAATGATCACTTTCTATGAAGAACCAGAATTCACTATCTAATCTAGAGGTAGGCATCGTACGAATTTACCCCAACTAACCTCCCCCTCCCGAACTTATACTCGTTATTCCGGCGACCCTCGAGAGTTTTAATAAATTTACCGGGTCTGAGTGATCTTCTTGTAGAACCTTCGGATAATAGGAGATGTACTACGAAAGTTCGTAACTTTTTGTTATGTGTCTGAATCCTTTTGCTTGAAATGCCGGTTGCAGAGTTAAGCGATCGTCACAGGTAAATTCATTCACTTTCACTACACAAGGAATAAAGTGCCCTGCTGTCTTTTTGATTTCGTAGTACCATCGACATTGTGGTCCGCCAGAGCTTCTCTTACTTTCCCATGGTCTTCATCTTGTCATTTTTCCACTCCAGGGTAGCTATTCTCGTTCTTGAGAGAACGATCAACTTAATGGAAAGTGTGCGTGGTTCTCACAAAAAAAGTAAGAAACCTTATTATGGTAATTTTAAGACATGGTCATCCATCAAATCTTGAGAGAAATTGTTCTACTAGTTCGAACCAAGTTATTTTTAGGTTATAAAAGTTCAAGAAAATTCATGATCGTTTTCAAAATAAAATATTGTAATTTTTATAAAATATTTTTGTTTACAAATATACATTTATAAAATGGGTACTGAGGAAGTAATTTTGAACCATGATGGACCAAGGGATGTCAGATTAGCGGAAAAACGAGTGGGAAATTATAATCGTCGATTTCTACCACGGTTGCGTCGATTTGGAGATTTAAATGATTCAGAATTCACAAGGCTGTTTAGGTCAGTACTTATTATATAAATATTTGTGAAATTTGGCGGATTCTACTTCGTTTAATTTATTTTACCGGTTTGGTAAAGATCTGTGAAGATATCTTGTACTAGAAATTTCTAGAATTCTCAGGGCTTGATAGAAGGCAACATCATCTTTGCCAGAAGTAACTATTTTGTAACTATAAAGTTAGCATATGCAAGAGTAGCAAGTTATTGATGATTTTTTACTTGGTTGGATTATATATATTTGTAATATATTACCTGCTTTAGTTACTGTTAAAAAATTTGGAAGATGTTAAGCTAATATTAATTTTCCTTTTTACATTTAGGTACCCATATTAATATAATTTTATTAAAATATTAATATTTGTAGGTTCGTAGATTTTTTGTGACTGACAGCTACCACGAAATTACTGGGTTGAATGTATTTCTGGAACTAGTCAGTCAGAAAGTGTCAGTTGGAGTAAGTGTCAGGAAGAAAAACCCAGATGCTTTAAACAGAGAAAATGCTATTTCAGAATGAATCTAATTGCTATAAAATTTAAATGAATTATCAGCTTGTCCATCTGGGTAATTTTCTGTTAAATCCTAAATTATAAACAGCTAGCAGTAATATGTATTTTACAAATTTAAAAATGATATACAATTTGTTTTTTTTTTGAAAAAGAATGCTACATTTCCTTGTAGTACCCATGATTCCTATATTTGGAATGAATCTAACATTTGCAATATAATGGAAATGATCTATAGAAGAAACCCAGAAGATTTATTCTTCCTTATTGGAGATTCAGGTAAATTAATTATACAATATTTTGATAATTTGTTATTAATATAGGCTATGTTTAAATATATACAGGAAAGTGAACTAAGTTTAATTTTTTCGGGGTCTTTTAAGGCCATGGCCTTTGGGAGACGTTTCACAACTGGGAACACCAGAAGAAAGATTTCGTAGATATCTGTTCATTGCAGAGTACCGTTGAAAGATGTTGTGAGATCTAGAACAATAGATTTAGATGTTTTCCAAAAGATAGATTGATAATAACTTTTTATTATCGGAAATGTTCATCAAGAACAAGAGATACACCCTGATCTACAAGAAGCAAGACAGATCCAATAACATATTATCAGTAACTACTTTAGGGAAAATTAATAATTATACTAATTAAGTTTATATTATGTACATATATCAAGTATGCAAAATGTATTTTATTGATGAAATAAATTTTTAAGGATTTCATTTTGTTTACTTACTTTGTATATTCATTCCCTGATATTTGTAGGGAATATAAAAATAACATTTCTACAAAAATAAGGAAAATTTTTCTTTTCTTAACCCGGTAGAAAATCTAAATTTGCATTTTATGAAATGAAAATGTTAATTTTATTTCGCGTATCCTTTACATCTTTGACGGTGATACTAATTTCATGCATAACGGCTATTTGTCCAGTAAAATATTTCGATTTGTGTTTTTACATATTTATTTTTTTCTCTATAAAACTCCATTTCTAATTCTTTTTTCTCATTAAGAATATTAAATAGATTAAAAATTTTAATTATATTTTAAATTCGAAAATTTGCTTGCTAAGTAGGGTTATGTCCATATTCATATTCTATAGACGTTTGGCAACATAGCTTACTAGATTTTGTTTCCGATCTCCCAACATATCATACGAGAATACGGTAATACACGACCGAGGGAATAACCGTGGGATGGGATTGCCCTATTCTCTCAAGAGAATGATCACTTCCTATGAAGAACCAGAATAGCTACCCAAGTGTTAGTGTTCCATTTTAGACTGCAGAATGGTCTTCTTATCACTCAAGTGTTATTCCTAGCATTCTTCGTTCGATTGATCTTTGAAGTTTTTTTATTATTTTTTTGGTGAGGACCATGCCTCGCTGCTCATAATGGGAGAATATATTTCATGTATCCTTTGTTTTAGTTTTAGGGGAAGGTTGGAGCAGGGGACGTGTTTCATTTTACCGTATGCAGCCCAACCCAAGTTTTTATGGTTTATTTCAAATTCTTGGTAATTCTTTCCTATTGTTAATTCTAGACCTAGACAAACATATGAATTAACCTTTTTAACTTGGTGTTAATCTATATTTATCGGTTCTATATGTGTCTCTCGAATTATCAAAAATTTCGTTTTGTGACGTTCATTTCTAAGCCGAACTTCCGTGCATCCAATGGTATTTCTTCAAGCATGTCAGTTAGTTCCGAAGAGTCTGTAACAAAGACGACTATATCGTTTGCTAATCTGAGGTTTTTGTCTTTCTCCTGCTACATTCCCTTGGTTTTTTCAGTGCAGACCTTTAAATATATCCTCCAGGGGTCCTATCCTCAAACTGGGGAACGTGAAGTGAACGGTGAAAAGGTAGCGAACGCGTATTCTTCAAATGTTCATCACTCATATCCTCGTTCGCCCGGTGGAAGGTAAGCGAACGGTGAAACATATAATAAATTTGAGAAATAACAATTTGTAAGCTATGTGAAACTTTTATTTAAATAAGTAACAACTTTTATATTTAAATTATGTTAACTACAGCACTTAACTTAATTAGACTGTGTTAAACACTATACGACACTACAAATAAATAAATATTATGATTATAATTTATCGAGACATATAAACATGAACCCTACAGGCCAACGAATGAGGTCCGTCAGCATAAAAACCTTATTTATGGTACTCCCGACAGGAACTATCCCCCGAGAAATGTTAACATCAACATTCATATGTTTACCAAAGAAAGCAAATTCAAAAGAATGCAGTGACTATCGAACAATCAGTCTCATGTCACATACTTTGAAAACCCTTTTAAAAATTGTACACTTTAGAATACATTCCAAATTGGAGCTGGATATTAGTGACACACAGTTTGGCTTCCGGAACGGGGTGGGTACAAGAGAAGCATTATTTGCTTTTAATGTGCTTACTCAAAGATGCTTAGACATCAATCAGGACCTCTATGTCTGCTTCATAGATTACAACAAAGCTTTTGATAGGGTCAAGCATGACAAACTGATAGAGATTCTCAGAAGCAAAAATTTGGATGAAAGGGATTTAAGATCGATATCAAATCTGTATTACAATCAGCGAGCGGCAGAAAGATTTGGACAGGAAATATCCGGAGATGTGGAAATACAGAGAGGAGTCAGACACTTGTGTATATTGTCACCTTTACTATTTAACGCTTATTCTGAAGAGGTCATATCGGAAAGTCTTGAATCGGAAACAGCAGGGATAAAAGTAAACCGAGTTTTAATCAACAATATTAGGTATGCAGATGACACCGTAATAATAGCTGATAGTTTGAAAGACCTAGAAAAGATAATGAATAAAATATTAAAAGTTAGTGGAGAATATGGACTATTTCTTAACACGAAAACGACCAAGTTCATGATAATTAGTAAAAACAACACCAATAATAATGAAACCCTAATGGTAGGAGGCCAGCACATAGAAAGAGTTAAGAAGTACACTTACTTGGGAACCCTAATAACAGAAAATAATGACTATACCGTCGAAATAAAAACCAGACTCAAGAAAGCACGTGCCAACTTTATTACAATAAAAAAGGTTATCTGCAGCAAAGATCTAACGTTAGCCCTGAAAATACGACTGACTAAATGGTACGTATATAGTGTTCTATATTATGGAATGGAAGCATGGACACTGAATCGAGAGGCAATGAGAAGACTTAACTCTTTTGAAATGTGGACCTATAGAAGAATTCAGAGGATTTCGTGGGTGGATCGAGTTATGAACGCCGAAGTGTTGAGAAGAATGGAGAAAGAAAAGGAAGTCGAGATAACAGTAAAACAGAGAAAATTGCAATATTTCGGACACATTATGCGAGGAGAAAAGTACAGCATCTTACGGCTCAATCCAGGGCAAAATAAGTGGCAGAAGAGGCATGAGACGACGACGAATTTCATGGCTAAAAAACCCAAGGGAATGGTTTGGATGCAGTTCAAAACAACTATTTAGAGCAACTGCCTCAGAAATTAAAATAGCTATATATATATTTAAAGTTGAATGTGAAATCCGCCAGTATCTTTAATGGACGTCTTTTGTCTGGCCTTTGGTTTCAGTCCCTGATCATAAACAGTTTCACTGATATCAATAAAATTCTAATTAAAGCAAAACTGATGTCCGTTCTTTTGAATACATAAATTGCACCTTTTTATAACATTTCGAACTGCATTATGAATATGAATATTTGATATTAAATTCATACAGTCTATAAAATTTTCTCCAAGTTCACTGATATTGTTATTGGTTTTACATTGTCTTTAATATGTCTCCAAAGGAAAAAAATCCAGCAGCGTCAGATCTGGTGATCGTGGTGGCCACCTCACTGGTCCATTACTTCCTATCCAATTATTTCCAAAATTAATATTTAATAATTCTGAAACGACCCTGATGTTATGAGGGGGAGCACTATCTTGCTGAAAGAAGAGAGTTCTTGCTTCATGTGAAGGAAGATTGTCCAAAAATTCTTCAATTAGAAGTCGATTTAACATTTCGTAGTACCGTCGACCAGTGAGATTTTCTTGATATATGTTATAAGATAAAATACTATTTCCAAGTAAAGCACACCAAACGCTAAAACCAAACCGTCCTTGGGATCGGATGTCTACGGTACGGTGAGGGTTGATATCAGACCAGTAATGTTCGTTATGCCTGTTGAAAATTCCAGAACTGCTAATGTAGGCTTCCTCTGTCCAAATTACCTTCCTAAAGTATAATGGATCTTGCAGATTTTTTTCACGATACCATAAACAAAACTGCAGTCGGCGCTGATAATCAGTTGATTGTAAATGTTGTATTTTCCTTATTGCATAAGGTCGAAATTTATGTTTATTTAAAATATGTAGGGTACGGCTCCAGAATCAGCTTCAATTTTACGGCTTGAAATTGAAGGGTTGGCAACTGCCATTTCAATTACACTTATAGCCGATTCTTCAGAACCTTGAATTTTGTAATTTTTTGGTCTTGGTCTGGTAAATGTCCTATAATTGGTGAAATTTTGTTTTAATCTCAAAAAATAGACTTATCCGGTTGTCTTTTTTTCTGGATAACGATTGAAATATGTTTCAGATGCAATACAGCGTAATTATGACGACTAAAACTAATGAAGGGCCCTTAAACGTCAAACGAAAAAACTTTGATTCAGATGACATACGCCTACCAAGATAAAATAATTCCTGATGCAATTTATTAAATTTAAAGCAAAATTTTGTAAAGGTTAAGAACTTACGATAATAAGAAATAACTATGACGTATCATTTCAAAGGAAAAAATAAATGCAAACTATTAAGTTAAAAATACATTTAAAACAATACAACTTTAAGTCGTATCTCATTTCTGGTAATCGAAAATAAAAAAAAAAAAAATAAATTGTAAGCGAATCAGGATAGGCATGATCTGTTTTCGCATTCATGTTTCTTCAAAAAAAGAGCTCGAGAACGGGGTCAGATTTTTTGTACAGGTTGCGGTTTCTAAATTAGCCTATAAAAACATCGAAATTTGCCCACCCTGTACAAGGATAGACAGAGTTAATGATTGGCGTCTAATGACTTACGATTACATTTCCACAATATTCTAAAAACTATATAGAAAAATAAAGACTCATGGCCACAAAACTAATTTTGATTATCAATTTACGATATTAGTTTCAAGAAAATATTATTTAATAAATATAAATGGGGTTATACTTCTTTTGCTACTTACAATAAAAGTATCTTTAATTTGGTCTGCCACCTCATTTGGTACCGGCACACATTGCAACTGCATATGTGATGTTTTAAAATTTCTCTCAAAAAATACAGGTACGCTTAAATTTCTCTCATATAATTTACGTACTGCCTCTTTGAATCGTTGCATTTCTTCTCGTACAGCTTCAGTGCATACCAAACTATTCTGACAATGCTCCACAGGACATATTAGGAAGTGTTCTTTTACCAGTCCACCTGCAGCATTATAAAAATAAAATCGGTATTAGATCTAGATAAAGGTTAAACAAAGATAATACCAACTCATTAGGAGACTTATTATCTATCGGACCTATATGGTATACAGGGTGACTTTCCGGGAAGTTTATCGACCGATTGTGGAAAAACTATGATTAGGAAGAATCTGAAAATTTGACAGTGAAGTAACATGCATGGGGGACAGCCAGATAAAATATTTTCAAGATGGCGGCACTTCCAATTATACCGGAAGCAGGCGCGGATCCAAGGGGGGGGGGGGCGGTGGGGGCGATCCCCCCCCCCAAGAGCCTTGAGTTCAGGAAAATAGATCCGATTTTGCCTCTTTTACTATAGTTTATTCAAGAACTAGAGAGAGTAATAAATCATTTTTTATCCTTTTTTTTCTTCGCAAATTACCTGTGTTCTTCGGTCCTGTGTCTTGTGTGGGTTAGAAATTTTATAATCAAAAATACCGATCTATAAATAATGGCCTATTTGGGTTGGATAACAATAGATATTTGGATGTGTGAAGTGTTAAAAAGGATTTTAATCCTTGTCCTAGGCGTCGAAAGGAGGTTTATTTTATCACTAAGTATTTATGGTATAGAATATTATTTTGGTAATAAACTTAAAATAAAAAGTTTTTATAATATTGTTCTATTTCTTATGATTTTTTAATAATTCACATACATTAGAAAATATAGATAATTTTGACATATTTAACACAAATCATAGTTGTATTTTGATTATTTTTAATTATGGCATAGAAACCGTTTTAGTCACATTCAGATTAAAACGTAGCTTTTTCTCTCAAAAAATTCTAAGTTATAATTTATAAAAACTAACAAAATACCTATTGTCAAAAATACAAGGAGTTAAACATATAGAAAAAAATTAATTCGTCCATATAATATTAAAATTTTTTTGGGCTCTCGGTCATAATTAATTAAAAACATTTTTAGGACATTTGACGTTTCAGTTCATTTATTTCTTAAACCATCTGCAGAATTACAATTAAACACTAAAAAGAGATTCAGATGTGATTAATTTTTATATGTTACAGAAATTTAAATAATAAATTGTGTTTACGCTGGTAAACATTAAGTATCTAATTCGTAATCAAAGTCTATCTTCACTCAAGTTAATTATAATTGGTTCATTTATCTCACCGATCGAGTTTCCACATTTTCTTTTATTCTTTTATTATATGAATTTTTCCCAATTTTCTTCAGTAACTTTATTCAAAAAAATCTTTCAAAAGTTCAGTTAAATTACTAATTTTGTAAGTTGGGTTATTTCTAGCAACTCTACCTTTTACTTGAGAGATATATTTCCTTCTCCAACGGACATTTTCCGGACGGTCTATAAGAACAGATTTCCTATCTGGTTTTTCTTCATCAATTTTAGTTAGAATTTTGTCGACGATTAGGATCTGCTTCTCATAATAAAATGTATATACAACTCCTTTTATTGCAGTTTATATCTCTTCTTCCAACGAGGTTTTCCGTTCGCCTGTGACTGAATGTGGCATGGGAATACTAACAATTCCAGTCATTTTTTTCCTCCTTCAGTATTCGGTACATAGTAGATTTTCCAACTACTGTCATATTGGAACAAATGTCAAGAGAGCTTTTAACATTATTATCTAGATATTGATGTCTTAAGGCATCATAAACATTCATCGTAATAAGTTTTTCGTTGAGGAAAAAATGCCCTGGTTTAACGATTTTGGAATAAATATAGATGTGGAAGCCATATCTTTTGGGTATCTTATTAAGGCCACATTGAAAGGTGTACTTTGCTCACTGACAGAAATTAAGTTGAACTATCAGAAATTTTATTGTTGCAGTAAATTTATAAAAGCTTATAATATTTAAATATAATTAAATATAACTAGACTTACGGCAGTCCTCAGTTACCTGCGGTACTAGAGCAGGTACATTGGAGGTTTCGGTAACAGTTTTATTACTCTCTCTAATTCATGAATAGAGTATAGGAATGTGTATGTTTGCGATCGCCCCTCCCCTTCCTAAGAGGTTTGAGTTCAGGAAAATAGAACCGACTCTGCCTTTTATACTAGGAATGTGTATGTTGCTCGCATCCTCCCCCCTGTCGGCTACTTGTTTTTTCTTGTGCTCGCCCCCCCCCCCCCCCACTCTCCAAGAGCTTCAAATTTAGAGAAATAGACCCAACCCTGCCTTTTACACTAGAAATGGGAAAGTTGCTGGTGTCTACCCCCCCCCCCCCCCGTCGACAACTTACTTTCGCTTGCCATACTTTTGTGACATCACCGCCCCCCCCCCCCCAAAGAGAGAGGCTGGATCCGCCCCTGACCGGAAGTAGACGTCAACTTGTTTATTTTAAATGGAACACCCTATATATTACTGCATTTTTGATTTCTACATAAAATTCTAGACATATTTCATGTATAATGTTTTATACTTAAGTCTCACCGTTTTGGACGTAGGGGAAATACGGACAAAATGACATATACGGACAAAATGACATATTCGCCTTATTTCAAAATTGGCGGGCTATAGCCACGTTCCCGCAACTGTAAAACGTGACGGCAGCCATATTTACAATCCTGTCAGACATTGAGCGCCATTGCCACAGTCGCGTCCGAGTAATGAGTTTGAACGTGTTTCGTGCCTACAGAAGTTTATTTTGCAGATGGTTTTCTTCTGTTTTCTGGTGAGTTATTTGTAATTATTTCTGTTTAAATCGATGAACTATGATAGTACCAAGTGATTTGAATTAATTGTATTACGATTGTTAGTTGATTGAAGGAATTATGATTTTTTATTGGTTTTTGTTTATATTTTGACAAAATGACATACATATACAATGAACAAAATGACATAGTATGTCATTTTGTCCGTAGAGTTTCTGTTAATTAACATTTATCATTTTGTTTAGGTGATATGCCGCGAAACTACGAAAGAAAAACTAATCAGCAGTCTTGGACCCACGAATCCACGAGTAAGGCTACTGAAACATGAAAGCAAAAAAAAATGGGGTGGGAACTGGCTGCAAAAACATTTGGTATTCCTCAAGTGACGCTTGGACTCTAACTCTAAAGGATTAGGAAGATTCAAGAAAACATTTCCAACCGAAATTGAGAAGCAGTTAGTAGAACACATAAAGTTTTTAGAAACACGACTTTTTGGCTTGACGCGTACGTTACTCTAAGAGCTTGCCTTTGAACTAGCCGAAAAAAATAGTTTCGATCACCCTTTCAACAAGGACAAGAAACGTGCTGGACAAGAGTGGCTTGAAGGCTTCCTGAGAAGAAATAAGGACATTTCTCTGCGCACCCCAGAACCAACTTCTGCTGCAAGAGCGCAAGCGTTTAATAAACCACAAGTAGCTAATTTTTTCCGTATTTATGAAGAATTTTTGAAGTCTCACAATTTGGAACTTCACCGAATATATAATATGGATGAAACCGGGCTCACTACAGTCCAGAAACCACAAAAAATTTCGGCCACTAAAGGCAGGAAACAAATCGGCTGTCTCACCAGTGCTGAAAGAGGTTCAAATGTGAGAGTAGTGTGTTGTACGAATGCCATCGGTTCATTTATTCCTCCATGTATGATATTTCCTAGGAAGAATATGAAAAATGAACTTGTTGATGAAGCTCCCACCGGCACTCTTGGTTAGCACAAAAATCAGGATGGATGAACAAAGAGGTATTTGTAAAATGGTTAAAACATTTTCAAGCACATACGAAATCTAGTATTGACGACCCGGTCCTACTTATTTGTGATAGTCACTCAAGTCATAAAAGCATCGAATGTTTGAGTTATGTTAAAGAAAATGGTATTCATATGTTGTGTTCACCGGCACATTGCACTCATAGAATGCAACCTTTGGATGTCAGTATCTATGGACCACTAAAAACTTATTTCAATAAAGAAATTTCTAAGTGGCTAAAATATCATCCCAGGCGCGTTGTGACTCATTTACAAATCGGGTGTTTGTTTAGTGAAACATATGGAAAGGCCGCAACTGTTCAAAATGCAAGTAGTGGCTTTAAAAAAACAGGCAACTGGCCTGTCAATCCTGAAATTTTTCCAGATTACATGTTTGAACCCGCAGAGACCACAAATATTCCGTTGATACTGCAGAAAGTAGACTTGAACTTCCCAGCTCAAATTTGCCATCAGCTGAATGTATCAACACTTCTCCAATCCACGAAGATTCGAATAACAATCTATTTTAGATCCATCAGCAACAAATGACGATAAAGTGGATTCTTCACAAAACACTACAAAAGCAACCACTGATGCTGATATTGGAGTTGTTGTTTCTGATGTAATGAACCTGGATTTAGTAAACAAACGTAGAGGAGTCTAATGCAGTTGAGGTGGCTGGAGCAGCGTACGATGACGGTGTGAGATCTGGTACATCAAAGCAAGCACTAGCATATCCAGTTGCAACTATTTCGCCAGTACCACAGGGGCAGTTCATTCGAGGCCAAGGAAAAAGAAAATTGAAACCTGTCAAAAGTGATTGGTTTTTAACTTCTACTCCAAATATGTAAGAAGTTATTGCCAAAAACAGACCAAAAGATCCACCAGCAGAAAAGAAGAGACAGGTTAAAAGAAAAATTTTTGATAGTGATGAAAAAAACATCCCTGCTTACAAAAATGAACTATCATTAGAAAAGAGATCGAGAACATCGAGGCAGCGTAAACCTATTCTAATAGATGATGATAGCTCAGGAAACGAAGATTTCATATGCGAGACAGAAGACGATGATAACAACTGCGCTTGCATTTATTGCAATGATCTCTTTTCCCGTTCTAAGCCCGGTGAAGGTTGGTTACGATGTATGACTTGTTCTTTGGGCTCATGCTTCATGTGCTGATGTCCCAAAGAAGACCAAACATTTATTTGTGAACTGTGTTCTTAAAATTTTAGTATGTCATTATGTCCTTACCTTGTATGTCATTTTGTCCGTACTATATGGACAAAATGGTTTTTGTGATTGATTACATTTTTCCTTAATATATATTTTATTATAGTTCCTATTTAATTATAAGACTGTGTCAATTATAGTCAACGGACCTAAAATGAGTAAAAATTGATGAGACTGATTATAATTACGTTAAATAAAGAAATATGATTAAAAAACAAAACACCCTGTCATTTTGTCCGTATTCCCCCTATTTACATTTTTATGTCAAAAATGACGTTTGCGGACCAAAACTTAACTATAAATTTTTCCTACAAGAAAGTATTTATTATTTAATTTGGATTAGTTTTCTTGTAGACGGAGATCGACTTTAGTAGTCTTTTTGTGATATTTTGAAAATTATTAGTAAAGAGTGGTCAAAAAAAAAAAGAATAAAAATTATATTTAAAAAATCGTCGAAAGTCAATTTTTAAAATAGAAAGCACCTATTTTATAATTCTATCACATTAAGCATTAAAAATAAGGGTAACTTTGTATAAGGTTGTCTATTTCAAAAATTTGCAGTTTTCAAAATAATGGCAATTCAACATTTTTCTATTGTAAAAATGCTATATGGCTTTTAAGTTTTGTTAGTAGTTGGCCATGACAGCGAGGTTTGGCGAAAATAAAACAATCGAACCCTACAGAATTGTCACTATTTCTTGCCATTTGACATTCATTAATAATAATCACACAGGATGAACAAACAAAAAGAGGTAACACTGACTGTTAAAATAAGAAAGCTTCAGTACTTGGGCCATATTACAAGAGGCAATAAATACCAATTGCTCCAATTGATTATGCAGGGGAAGATTCGGGGCAAGCGCAGCATCGGGAGGAGAAGGATGTCTTGGCTGAGGAACCTCAGAGAATGGTTTTCTTGCAGTTCTGTTCAACTGTTCCGGGCGGCAGCTTCTAAGGTTAGAATTGCCATGATGATAGCCAACCTTCGCAGCGGAGATGGCACTTGAAGAAGAATAATAATCATACCGATTATTTAAACTTATCTATTATTTATGAAGAATGTGATAAGAGTTATTTCAAGAACATGCAGTACATTCGCGATCTGATATCCGCAAAAACAGAAACCAACACCGCCAACTGTTAAAAGGATTATAGAAAACTTCAAGAACTTTGGATCCATAAAAGCGAAAAGAAAAATAAATAAACCAGTTGTTAATAATGAAAATATTGAAACTACAATTTTAGGATATCCGACAATACCTACAAGGCAAGTAGCATTTGAGTCTGGATTATATGAAACATCAGTTTTCATCCCTATGTATATTCCCTAGGACAACATTTAAAAGGGACTGATTTTCCACGAAGAGTAGAATTCTGTCAATTTATTTTAATTCGGCCACAAAAAATGGATTGTTTAATCGGCGCAATTCCCACTATTGGAGCGACTACATACATTTAGAGAATTAAATTTCCAAGAGTCTTGGCTGTTTGTGTGTATTGTGCTATAAGAAATGACGTCGTCGTCGCCCTAGAATTCTACCAAGATAATCTGAATGGTAAGTTTGCCATTTTGGAAGACTCCTAGATACAAAATATGTTTTTTAACTTATAGGTGAGCGCTACTTCGACATCTTGAGAAATCTGGAGGTGAACTATTTAGATAACTTCCCGCTGACTGATCACAGAAATCTATTTTATCAACATTATGGGGCGCCTCCACATAATAGTCATTTAGTTAACAATTATCTACAAAACTCGTTTTATGATCAATGAATAGCCAAGAGTGGGCAACATCTTTGGCCACCTCGCTCCCCCGACCTACTGTACTTGATTTTTTTTTATTTGGGGGACAATCAAAAATAAAGTATACAACACCGCATTAACCACTATAGATGATTGCATGCAGCGCGTCAGAATAGCATTTGAAAAACTTTATTTTTCAGTCAGTAAGAAGAGCCTGCTAAGGTGCGAAAAATGTGTGGAGGTTCAAGAGCGTCAATTTGAAGATTTACTCAAATAATTTTTGTAACTTTATTTTATTAACAACTGGTTTATTTCTATTTCTTTTAGCTTTTATAGATTCAAAGTTCTTGAAGTTTTTTATAATCTTTTTAACAGTTGGTAGTGTTGGTTTCTGTTTCTTCCGATATCGGATCGTGAATATATCGCATGTTCTTGAAATAACTCTATCACATTTTCCATAAATAATAAAGCTTAAATAATCTTCGTGCGTATAATTTAATCGCCCCGGCATGATTATTATTAATTAATGTCAAATGGCAAGAAATAGTGACAATTCTGTAGGATTCGACTGATTTATTTTCGCCACACCTCGCCGTCATGGCCAACTAATAACAAAACTTAAAAGCCTTATAGCATTTTTACAATAGAAAAATGTTGAATTGCCAATATTTTGAAAACTACAAATTTTTCGAATAGACAACCTTATACAAAGTTACCCTAATTTTTAATGCTTAACATGATAAAATTATAAAAATAGGTGCTTTCTTTTTGAAAAAATTGACTTTTGACGATTTTTTAAATATAATTTTTATTCTTCTTTTTTGACCACTCTGTACTAATAATTTTCAAAATATCATAGAAAGACTACTAAAGTCGATCTTCGTCTACAAGAAAACTAACCCAAATTAAATAATAAAGACTGTCTTACAAGAAAAAATTATTATTAAGGTTGGGTCAGCAAACGTAGTTTTTGACATAAAAATACATATATGTCCGAAACGGTGAGACTTAAGTATAGAACATTATACATGCAATATGTCTAGAATTTTACGTAAACATTAAAAATGCAATAATATATAGGGTCTTCCATTTAAAATAGCAAGTTGATATCTACTTCCGATATAACTGGAAGTGCCGCCATCTTGAAAATATTTTAGCAAGCTGTCCCTCATGCACGTTAGTACACTGTCAAATGTTCAGATTCCTTCTAATTATAGTTTTTCCATAATCGATCGATAAAGTTCCCGGAGAATCACCCTGTATACTCGGGGAGCCCAGTAGGTTTTCATAGCTGATGAGGAGACATGGCTACACCATATTATATGTATTTTGACCTACTGATTACTATACAGAAATATCTATCTCGGTATTTTATACCCACACCTCGTATGTATAATAGATAGTCATTATGTAAAAAGAATTTGAAAAATACTAAATAAACACTTTTTGCGAAATAATTAAATTGCGCACTATTTTCGAATCGGGAAGTTCATAATAATAAAAGAAAACATATTTTTAATTACCATGACTATAATCTTAATACTATTTTGACATTAACCCCCTAATTCACTACGATATTTTAAATTTAAAATAGGTTTTAGTTGACAGAAAGAGGTCTAAACTGTAAGTGCAACAATAGGTCAAACAAGTCTTGAACCATAAAAATATGAAAATAATTTTCTTTCATTGCTATATCGAAATGTTTGTTAATTTGTAAGAGTCAACTATTCCTCTAACTGATTCCAATGCTTTATATCTTGTTTTTTTCTTTGGTATTCCTATATCAATGTTTGTAAACATAATGTAGTATAAATTATAACAATATCATAAACAAAACTGTGAAATCTTCTTAGTAAATCTGACAGATAAATTATAACATTACCATATGCAAAACAAAACT
The DNA here is from genome assembly GCA_034092305.1 of Diaprepes abbreviatus. Lineage (NCBI taxonomy): Eukaryota > Metazoa > Arthropoda > Insecta > Coleoptera > Curculionidae > Diaprepes > Diaprepes abbreviatus. Next base: position 5,687,359 of record JASJET010000062.1, read on the forward strand.
AGGCAACTGAAAGGTATTATCTACATGACAACTACAATCGATTTAAGACTTAATATTTATCGAGGAATACTATTGTATTAAGAACTGAATTAAGTATACGGTAATTTCTAATTATACAAAAACAAGAAAAAAATACCTTTTGCCAATGTTAAATAACAATAAGTTCCAACGTGAATAACCAAATGCTTTTCCACAGAAGGACTTGACAGACAAAACCAACATTTGCATTGATCAAATTCCATTCTTGGCCTCTTGGCTTTCTGTTTGTGTTTGTCATATTCCATAGGGGCGTTCATGTCGTAGAAATATTGCTTGGTGCCAGTGCTTTTTCGTTTTATATTTTTAAATACTAAAATAATAATATTAAGATAATATTGCTATTAAAACTGGAATGTGTACATGTACCAGGTATTCCATTAAGAATGGTAATCGGTTGTATCTCACTGAAAGTTTTCAATCTTGCGGTTTTGAAAAAATTTTTTTTAGTTACAAGTGGTGATTAGATTTATGGCAGTCCTCAGTTACCTGCGGCACTAGAGCAGGTACATCGGAGATTTCGGTGACAGTTTTATTACTCTCTCTAGTTCTTGAATAGAGTATAGACAGTTATTTGAACAAAACAGCCTTTAATGTAATCTTTTTCAGTAATCAAGTAAAGTGGTGAGGTAAGATTAAACTTAAATTTTGAAATTTAATTTAGTGAATTTGTCCTCGTCTAAAATAGCTTTACATGCTCTATTTCTAGCGTTATCAATTATGGTTTTATGTCATTTAGAGATGCTGCGACATGAAGCTGTCTTAAGAATTGTCCTATTTTTTGATATCTTTTTAAATACAACAATATGTATTTAAACACTACATAGAGCAAAAAAGCTTATAAACCTTTATTTTCGATTTTTAGTTTTGAATCGAGTTGAGTTTCTAAGGCAACAAAAAAGTATCCATTGTATCAAAGGTTGTAGTTAAATTTTATTTTCTCACTTTTATTTCTGAATTATTTGAACCAAATAAAGTGAGATGGGTACTGTACTTCCCAGTACGCAAAAAAGTACCCATTTTAGCAACAGTTATTTTAAACTACACTAAATTGAACAACAACAAAATATCCTTCCAAGAGTTCTTAAAATACGTTTTGAATGATATTGGACCAAACGAAAATTTAGTCCCTCACAGTAAACCCGCTATCTTTAATTTAATATTAGATTCGTAATATAAGCCTCCCTGAACCCCCAATACCGATTTTTAAAGAACCTGAACCATGACATACTTTATCCGGCATATTGAATTTAAACGAATTAATAACGCTCTTGAAACCCCCCAAATCCCAGTTTTGAAAAAATCAGGAAAAAAAATTTAGTGTTACAATCTAGGCACCAAAGAATCCCCTAATATCAGTTTTGAACAAAATCGGGAAAAGGAAAATTATTCGATATATTGTATCTGTCATATTTAATTTTAGGAAATTAACTTTAGATTCATAACCAACTTTTCCAAAAACTCACTAAAATGTAAAATTTTCAGCCCTCCATATTGGATCAGAAAAATTAAATTTCAAAAAAATTATTTGAAATTATTAATCCAATCTTAATCTACCTCCTTAAAAATCCCCAGTATCAATTTTGAACAAAATCAGCAGATGCAAAATTTTTAGTCCGCCATTTAGAATTTTTCAAAATTAACTTTAAATTCGTAATTAACACACACACACACACACACACACACACACACACACACACACACACACACACACACACACACACACACACCCAAACATCCCAATACTAATCTTACACGAAATCGAAAGATGTAAAATTTTAATCCGTCATATTGAAATCTTTAAAAATAATTAAAATTCGTTATTTGCTTCTTCGAAAAGCTCTCAGTATCAATTCTGAACAAAATCAAAAAATGTAGTCCGTCGTATTGGATTCGAATTTTTTAAAATTCATTATGTACGACCACGAAAACTCCCTTATACCAATTTTGGAGAAAATCGGATAAATACAATATAATATTAATTAGAAATATAAATATGTATAAAACAATAAGGAACATATTAAATACATTATTTTCAGAAACACTTGTCTAAAACTTGAACCATAATATATAAACATAAATATATAAAACAATAACTCATATACTGGAAAATTATTTATTTAAAACGTAATATTTGGCAAAATTGTACTCACATTGGTGTTCCAGCAAATTATTATTAATATCAACAAACTATCGAGCATTTCTATTTTGTATTCGGGGACAACAGTGACAAAAAAATAAAAGGGATGTTTATGCTTTTAAGAAGATATACATGCTTTGGATTTTGCCAATTTTATTAAGAGAATATACCGTCTTTAAATTATATTATTATAGATTTAACTACGGTTGTTTATGTCAGTTCTGGTATTTACGGTATGTGCTTCTTTTTAATAGCGATCATTTGAACAACACTTCAAGAAAAAATCCTTCTAGACAATTAGGGAGTGAACGAAATTCCATGCGGAGAATGCAGTTCATTTTACGTAGACCAAACCAACCTAAAATAAGCGCCAGAATAAACGAACATATAACCGCTGTCAAGCAAAAAACAACTTCTTCTGCACTGGCCCAACACTTGTTAAACACAGGACACAAGATAAATTTCTCAGGAACAAAAATGCTATCGAGATGTGAAAACCTGTCCACAAAAGTTATAAGGGAATCCATCGAAATTACAAGGCCGAACAAGTTAAATGGTATAGATGATAGCCAGCGATTGCCTAATACTTGGAAAAATCTGCTTACAAAACATTAGCCAGTAGTAGGTAGTAAAGAAACAGATTACAACTCGGCAACTCGACCCCAAACACTGGCAACAGGGCCGATGACACGCAGCAGGTCTCGCAACCTGATTGGCCAGAACCATTCGGCCAACGAACGTGCCCCACGTACACGGGGGACCGACAGCACACGCAGACGTCGTACAGTGAGCTTTGAAAATGGCGAATGAGATTCCACCGAAAAGTCAGCTGTGTTACAGTCCTGAGAGGGACTCAGCACATACAAGGGATACCCGAAACGCTTTGATTACACTTCGCACCCGTGAGAATATCCGACATAACATACCAGACATATATCAGACTAAGAAATACTAATTTAATCAAGCAATTTTTTTAAGTTACATGTTGCTTTTAAGTTCCTAAGTTCTAAAGGTCGCTAGGTAGACAATTATGTGCAAAACCTAACATTGAACATTATAATTTTTACTTATTTTAATTTACATTCATAATATATATATATATATATATATATATATATATATATATATATATATATATATATATATATATATATATAATAAATAAGTATAAATAATAATTTTATTACCACTAAATAAGATAGTTACAATAATTTTCTACATCCATGTATTTTTTGAATCCATAAGCTACAAGCAGCTTGTCTGGATGTCAAATAACAAACGCTTACTTTCTAATACACTGTCACAAAATAAAACAATTAAAATTCAAGTCAAATTAAAATTAATTAAATAAATTAAACTTATACCCATTTAAAGAGAAAACATCACATACATACATATCAATCATATTCAAAAATAGTACCACAAAAAAAAATACTTAAAATCATCTTCATTTCCAATACTAATTTAATAACGGCACTGCATTAACAATCTGATGTTGGTTTGCCTTTATCCACGTAGATATTTTCACACAAAAAGAATATACATTTACAATAGATTTTATTTCTAAAGGTAACAAATTAAATAACTTTGGACCGATATACATAATATGCCTCTGCGAAGCCGTGTATAATGCCACAGGAAAGGTAAGGCCTCCATTGTGAACAGACCTGGTATGAACATTGTGCATAATCGGACTTTTATATTTATCACACTTCTTCATAAATTTTAAAACATTTTTAAAATACAATTGTCTAATAGTTAAAAGGTCAGCTTGTTCAAATAACAAATCTGATGGAAACCGCCTTGATTTGTTTAAGAATATTTTTATTATATACTTTTGAGTAACAGTCAACGGGTAAAGGATGCTACCACATGCACTGCCCCAAACATTCAAACCATATGCGAGGACTGACTCAATCAAAGCCTGGTAAGTCATTCGCAATAGCTTCAAAGACAGGAATTCTCTCGGTAGAACTTGTATATAGTCTTTCGAAGTTTCTTAGTGATATAGTTTACGTGAGCATCATATCTGAGATTCCGGTCAATGAACACCCCCAAGTATTTAACCTTGTCCGTCGCTGCCACAGACTCAATACATCCCCACTGTTTCTCACCCATAAGACATTCATAATTATGTACTAAAAGATTAGGATATACAGTATTAACTCTATTATTCATAGAAAAGGCCATGTAGACAGTTTTACTGACATTAATAGTCAGAAGATTCTGATCCATCCACAATCGTACCCCCGAAAAGTAATCCTCTGCTCTCTGAAATGTCTCCTGCCAAGATTTACCTTTAATTAAAATAACTGTATCATCGGCATAACAAATACATTCACTATTTTCATTTGGAAGAACAGTAAAAAGATCATTTATATACAGAGAGAACAGGACAGGACCCAATACTGTACCCTGGGGTACTCCAAACTCCACATTACCTGTTTTACTTAGTGTTTCATTTATTCTCACTTTCTGTGTTCGATTAGTTATATATGACTCAAACAGATCATACACGATACCTCGAATGCCAATACTTTCAAGTTTACTCAGTAATTTTTGGTGCGTCACAGTGTCAAATGCACGAGCCAAATCAACAAATATCCCCAGTGTTTTGAATTTTGTATTGAACCCACGAATTATATAATATATATATATATATATATATATATATATATATATATATATATATATATATATATATGGATATATATAGATATATATAGATATATATATATATATATATATATATATATATATATATATATATATATATATATATATATATATATATGGATATATATAGATATATATAGATATATATATATATATATATATATATATATATATATATATATATATATATATATATATATATATATATATATATATGTTAATGCGGATTTCACGGATTCCTCCGTGTGAGATGCAATAGCAGTGGATATATCCACATTATGCCGTTGTAGTGCTGAAATCACATTCAGCAAACATACAACTATATGCAGCTCCGCGTATGAATGAATACGCGGAGCTGCATATAGTTGTATGTTTGCTGAATGTGATTTCAGCACTACAACGGCATAATGTGGATATATCCACTGCTATTGCATCGCACACGGAGGAATCCGTGAAATCCGCATTAACATATATACGCCATCCGGCGGGAGGCCGGAGAAGCCGCGTTCAGTATGTGCATGCTTCCTTCCGATCTGTCCTTTGCACAGTCAGGTGCATGTCGGTACCCTGATGAGTCTAGTAGAAACGAAACATGTACCTCTGCCGTATCACTGTGGCGGGGAGGGTAAGTTTTGACTTTCTTTTCGGTATGGTGGTACAGGCAGGCCATCATCTCGATGGTGGTGGAATAGGATAAATTGCGTTTTATAACAATTTATTCTAACTGTGCAACCTCTAACACAGAAAGGATATGATGGAGAGAAGTTTGCATTTACTGTTCGCATTTTACTTCATATATATATATATATATATATATATATATATATATATATATATATATATATATATATATATATATATATATATATATATATATATATATATATATATATATATGTTAAACCAATAAATAGCTCTAATTGTACATCAACTTTTGTGGCGGAATTTTTTTGAAAAAATTCTGTTTTTTAAGTTTTGTGAGTATTACTGCTCTCCCTAGAGGCCATCTTAGAAAAAAAATACAAAAAGGACGTACGATTGTTAATCTCCAAGATACTGCATGTTACCATCCTTAATGGGGCACTCGGTAAGTGGCCAGCTATCGTTGTAAAAACCATAGTATTAGCAGATTATTATAAATGGTTCAACTTCCCTCTGATAACTACGCGTATTCTTCTTGCAATTTTATTGTGTTGGTGTTGTGTATGCAAATTTTAGTAAAGTTTAATTAATAACTTGCCCACAGAAATATAATTGTATATACTTACAAAAAAACTTAAAAAAAGATTTCCAATGAGCTATTTGGCAATAAAATAGGAAATTGGCTTGGTTTGCTTACATGTTTTAAAACTTTTAAACGGAGACCACTATTAACATCAGAATTAATTTTTTTATGAATAAATTTTATAACTTACTTCTGCTTTCTAAGTCATAAAAATTAAATGGACAAACTGTTTCATCTGTTGTTTTCTGAAGGAGATCCGAAATTTTCATTTTATCCAAAGGAGTGACATTCAAAGCATACAACCATTTGTCTTTATTTGGGTTTCCAACTCGTGCAAGACCTGAAAATAATTTTTAAAAACATTAAAATTTAAGTTACGACCTCTTCTTAGTTAAATAAGCAAATCTATTCTCGTCTTCTATTGCTTAGACCCCATTTCTCTTGTAAAATTTTGACTTACCGATAAACCTAGTAACAGTCTCGAACGATGGATCATTATCTCCCAAAGTAGGGCACCTAAAAGGTGGTCTTTCATAATAGACTCCCTCTAAACCACTTATCAAGTATCTGGGTTTCAATTTCAAACAGAGATAACTTGGAATGTCACTTTGCAGATTTACAGTTAAATTAATCTAAAACAAAATTGATTTATTAACCGATGCAATAAAAGTTAAGTAATTTTAAACTCTCAGCTCTTATAAAGCTTAAGGGTATTAGCTATTTAGATGCACATTATTGTATAGATTTATAACAGTAGTTTCGATGAGTCGTGAACCACATAGGGGTCATTTAAAAAATAATGATTAAATTTAAAGGTATGTGATAAAATGTTAATCATATACATATAAAGTAAATACTGAGCATGTACAACTTTTGATCCAAACATTAAAGGACATATGTACATAAATCCCCCATAAGTCAATCACATCCTTCCCAAGGTCTTTAATGCGTAGTATCTTCACAATATCTCTATCCAATAAAAAACAAAAAACGGACTTTTTAGTAGTGGATATATGAGAGAAGGAAAGAGGAGGAGGAGGAGTAAGAGTAAATCATCAACACTTTTCATCCTCCTCCTCTTTTCTTCTCTCATTATACTTTTCAAATCTCTCATTATACTTATTAAAAAACCTCGTATCATCAACGCTTTTCATCCTCCTCCTCTTTTGTTTTCTCATTTGAATTATCTCGTATACATTCGAGTTACTTCGTATACATTCGAGTTACTTCGTATACATGTTAACATGACCTTGTATCCCTTCTTTAAATTTTGATTATAAAAGCAACACTTTACCAGCTTAAAACATACTAAAATGAAATATGTCTTCTGCTTCTAACGAAAGTGAATTAAATTTATTAATTCAAAAATTTTATAAAAAATGTAAAAGTTCTGCTTTTGAGTTCGAACATTATGCAGTTGATAGTGGTCCATCTTGGTTTCAATATTATTTGGATATATCCAAAAACCATACAGAGGCTGTGAAATTGTGCGAACGTTATTTTCAAAAGAAAGATATTGTACATTTTATACGTGAATTAGTGAAGTTAAGTTGGTTTCATCATGAAGTTCGTCATTTAAACCAATATATTAGAGATCCTGTTGTATTACAAGAACTAATCAAATTGCGTGGTGAAGATGATGCCTAAAATTGAAAATTTTGTGAGGGACCTTTATGAAGGGTTCATTATGAACGAAGCATGTTCCAGATATTTATCTTGTTTAGTTGAAGAAGAAAGTGAGGGTCAAGATTTATTGTTATATATAAAATATGTTGATCATGCAAATTTTTGTAAAAAAGCAGCAGAATTGTGTAGTGAATTTTTGAAGACTAAAAATGTGTTAAAATTCTTTGATGAACTTAAAAAAATTGGACTCAATAAAGAAATAAATTTATGTATTGATTTATTGGTTAATTAAAGTTAGTGTGAAATAAAATATTTAAATTTTTATAGTTGTTTTATTATTGTGTAACGGCTGTTATGTTTAAATATTTGATTATGTAAAGATAGGAAAATATAATTTTCTGTTAGTAATGTGGGGATGTGGATAAATAAAAAAAATATTATTACATTCATTGTTAATTTATTCATTCATAAAAAAATTTTTATACATAAAGAATACATTAGAAAGGGCACACATTGAAGGTGATTGAGAATGATAAAAACATTTAGGAGATGATTTAATTAAAACAGGTTGTTCGTCCAATTCAATTATTGGCTTAGTACAATATTTTCTAATAAAATTAGCTTTCTCTTCTCCTTTAATATAAATGAATTCTCCTTTTTCTGTTAAGTTTTTTACTATAGATGAAAAATTATGAAGAGGAATATATCCTGTATTCCAATTGATGCAGTGATGAAATTTCATTAACCATTCTGCTTGCTTGTATGTTTCTGGTGGAAGCATTTGTAGTGGATACGGTGGTTTAAAAATATAATGACTCATTTTATGTCCATCAAACATTGCAAGTTCTTTAGGAATAAACTTGTTGTGTTCATCCTTAAATCCTTGAACATCCATAACTATTCTCATTTTTATTTAGCAAATTTTTAAAGTACTAAATTTTTTTATTACAAATTGTTTTTTCGAATAGTCTTCAATAAGATTTTTTAGATGTTTAATTTTTTTTAAAAATAGTTCTATTTTTTCTTTTTGTATTTTGTACATTCCATTTGATGTGCAACAAACTATGGTATAGAAACAACTGATCTTATTCGATATATTTTCATTTTAATAATGATATTTGATGTGGTGGGAGAAGTTAAAGTTGTTTAACAATTTTTGTTAATGGATTATAGCTAAATACTTTATCATGTATTATAACACAATACGCAGCTGTTTTTCCCGATATTTTTTCTTTTGTCTCAAATTCAATTCTCATGGTTACTGGGCCGGATTGTAATAAATCTCTCTGATGAGAGCAATTAATGTAAGCAATAGGTGCATTATCTTTAAATTCTTTGGGATTAAATATTGGTTCTATTGGAAAGTTATAATATACTTGACGAAATTCAGAAAACATTTCATACAGGGTAGCAAACTTATTATTTTTAAAATCAAGCTGAAGATCCTGGTAAGGATATCTTTCTGAATTTAAAAACACATTTATATTCCTTAGGTCACAATGATCAAATTTACTCATATCTGATTTTAAATTACCACGTCTATCCTTTTGAAAAGCAATTAGTACATGTCTTGGTGTTTCAATTTTTGTGGAGGTTTTGACAGGCCAATTATGTCTTGTATTTTCTAATAACTCTGGATATTCAATTAATTCCCAACTTCGGAAAGTAAGAAGAATATCATTGTTTTTATCAATAATTTTCGTTAGTGCCAATTCTTGGGGAATGGCCACAGTAAGATGTGGAACTCGCCAACAAAGTTTGGTTATTTTAATTTTCGGTTTTTCATCATCACTTGTGGTTACTAAAGCATTAGTGTCATCATTGCTTCTTATTAGTATTAGTTCTTGTTGTGAATTTAAAATTATTTTGTTATAATCTTCAAAAAATCCCGAGTACATTTTTAATGGGACGCATAGGGAAACGTTTCCTTTTTCATCAGTCATAATTTTTTCTTTAGGTTTCGTTTTTGGATACCATCCAGCATTTTCCAATTTTGCACTTTCGTTTTGATTAAATGATATGTATCCTTTAAGAGTTGAAGTAATTCCTACATCTCGAACTGAATCAATTGTAACACCATTTAAAATATAACGTAATTCTTTAAACAAGAATGCTGGAGCATTGTTGATTAATACCGTATTAGCCAATGGAGTATCATCTTCTTTGGTAACTTGAAATTCTAAATATAATTCACTTTTGCAAGGTAAAGGATATTTTCCTGTTTGTTGTAGAGCAATTCTAATTTCATCATTTAATCCAAGTTTTGTAGGATTGAAAGGTTCAAATGATAGTATTTCCCAGCTTAATATTGATTCATCTACAAGAATATTTTCTTTTACATTTAAATATTCCATTTTATTTTAGTTTGAAACCTAAACTTATCAGAAATTTTTTATTAGAAGGTGTTAACCTTTGAGAGTTTAATTTATTACTAGTTAAATGTCGTTTAGTATCTTTCTTATTAATGTTTTTAGAGTAAAATTTTTTTGAAAAATTATAATTTGAGACTTTTTTATTATATAAAATAACCATTATTCATCTATTTTTTTAAGATGTAGTCTTACTGTTACCGTTTCTCCTCTGAAATTGATGAGATCACCATCTTGATCTACTATTTTAATGTTTATATTGTCTATTACCTTTACAGTAACAGGAAAGTAAAGGACATTTTGTGGTGATTCTATTATTTTAAAACCAGGAGCTACACTAGGAAAAAATTGATGTATTATATGAACAGGTTTTCCATTTAAATATGATCCTTCGGCAATATTACAATCGATGTTTATGGCGTTTACTTTAATAATTTCCGCTGGAAAATCTGAAATGTGCTCCTTAAGACCTTCTAATTCCTTATTTTTAAAACCTAATATTTTTCCTATAGTTCCATCACGAAACGAGATAGGAATATCTGTTTTAATATGTGTTCGTAAAGTATTATTATTGGCATAAATATGAAGAAAAGTACGATTGTCCAAAAATTTTTGAATAAAATTATTTACATCATCTATTTCATAACTACCTGGTGGTATTCTTATTTCTTTATTTGAGTCATAAATGAAAAGATTATTAGTCTCATCAATATTTGGAATAGCATTAAAAGTTTCAAAATTTACAAGTCCAATGGAATATTCAAAATTTTCATCTAAATATATTGGAGGATGAATATTAACAGAAAGCGTGGGGGAATTACCACTAATGACAAAACTGTACGACATATCTCTTTAAAAATTTTTAACAAAATGAATTAATATTGTTTTTCAACCATTATTATAAAGAAATTTAAGACAGAGCTCACCACAATTTGTTTTGTTAATTGATTGATAATGATCGTAGTTATATTTCACAATATTTTTCTTTTTATCGCTGAAAAAATATTTTGTTAATTCGGTAGATGGTCGCAAATTGCCATAACTATCAAAATATAAAATATTTTTCCCTTTTTTTATGTATGCAGTCCAATGAGTTCCATCACCACTATTCTTATCGAGATTAACAATACCACTTTCATTTTTATTAATTTTTTTTGGTAATTTATCTCTCATGAATATACCTCGAAAGTTGGGAATTTTAAGTAGATTAATATATTTACTTAAATCATAATTTGTAAGTGGTTTTCGAGGTATTTGTTTTAACAGTTTTTTGAATAAGGTTTCAGATATAATCCACATCCAGTTTTATATGGTTTTAAATAAAGACCACTTCCTTGTTTTCCTACTGCTATAGATTCCATCATTTTATTATGTCTTTTGGACTCTTCTAATTTTTCTTTAGCAGCTTTTGCATCGTTGACAGCTTTCGCAATACCTGCTGCTCCTCCTCCAAGAGCACCTAAAGCGGACAAACCAGCAAATAAAGGAATAAGAGGTAGAAATCCACCAGTTTTTGGAATTGGTATGATTCTATTTTTTGGTGATAATATTCTACTATCTCCGATAGATCTAAGTGCGGTTTGAATAATATCAGTCAAACTTTTAAATTGTTTTCCGTTTAGTGCTTGTCTTGCTTTTGAAATAGCTTGAGATAAAGTTATTCCTCGTCCTAGACGAGTTTTTCGACTTCTGTTTTTCCTTCTTTTTTTTAATCCCATACCAAATTTTCTTTTAATTTTCATTGCACCTCTTATTCCAAGTGCAGCAGTTTTTTCTCCAAAAGTGGCGTCTTTTGCTCTGAACCTTTCGGCAGCTTTGTCACCTAATAATTTATCAGCAGCGTGTCGGCTTTTTATATCATTTGATTGTGCATAGGCAATATCATGCTCTTTACAAGCTTCATCCAATAAGTTTATGCCTTTATCGCCTCTAGCTAGTCTCTTTTCTAGTTTGGTTCCAGGTCCACAAAAATTATACCCAGGTAGATGTAATTCAAAAGGTAACTTATTTATTAGAGTATTAATTAAACCACTACCTCTTTTTCTGACTCTTCTTTTATAAATGGATTGTTGCTTATATGAGATTGGCATTATATAATTGAAATCTTGGAACAAACTGACTAGTTTTAAATTAGAACTTACCCTTTATACATCCTCTTATATATGAAAATTGTCAAACAACCTTATTCAATTATTATTAAAGACCATGAGACTTCAAGAAATAATTTTAGAAAACATGGAAAATTGTTTGAAGGCTCTAGTAAAAGGGGGTTAATTATTGGTCCATCAGGGTGTGGTAAAACTAATATCATTATAAGTTTAATTGAAGATCCCAATGGTTTACGGTTTGAAAATTTATATATTTATTCAAAGTCTCTATATCAACCAAAATATGAATATTTGAGATTACTTTTTAAACCATTGAGAGAAATTGGATATTATGAATCCGAAAATGAAGAAAATATTGTTTCTCCACAAGAAATAAAACCAAATTCCATAATTATATTTGATGATATAGTGTGTTGCAATCAGAATGTTGTAAAAGATTATTTTTGTTTCGGAAGACATAAAAATACTGATTGTTTTTATTTGTGTCAAACGTATTCTTCGATTCCAAAACAATTAATTCGTGACAATGCGAATTTGATTGTTATATTTCAACAAGACAAAACGAACTTAAAACATATTTATGATGATCATGTTAATGTTGATATGTCATTTAATCAATTTAATGAGTTATGTTTGATGTGTTGGAAAGATAAATTTGGATTTTTGGTAATAGACAAGGATTCGAATTTAAAATCCGGTCGATATCGAAAAGGATTTGATTCATATATTTTCTTATAAAAATAAAAGTTTTGTGAAAAATTTAACTAATCATGAATGAACGCTTAGCAAGAGAGCTTGTTAAGTCAAGGAAAGCTGTTAAACAAAAATATCAAAGTTTAAAAAATGCTGAATTTGAAGCACAATCCAAATTGGAGGAAACCTATAAACCAATAACTCAACCCCTACAACAATTAATTTCAACAATTGGTAAAATTGAATCGGCTGAGGTAAAGGAAGAGCTACAAACACCCATTAAAAAAAATTATGAAACACCAGAAAAAAGATTGTTTCCAACACTAACACCAAGAAAAAAACTACAGTATGGAACATCAACACCAGAAAAAAGAAAGACAGGGAAAACTCCAATTCTTCCTACAGAAATACCAACAATTATTGATTGGGAAACCAGTATAGCTTCACATAGTCAGATGCCATCTTTACAACAAACAAGTGTCATAGCAGAAACCACCCCTTCTTCAATTTCACAATCTACGGTAGGAAATCTTTCGGATATATTAGAACAAACACGCCAAACAATTCAAACATTTGTCAGTACACCTTTATATCAAGAATATTTATCAGGATTTCATGAATTACCTCGTCAATATATTGACGGAGGGGTAAAAGATGTGGAACATAAGTTTGATCACCTCTATGGAATAGTACATGATTTTGAAACTGAGAAATTCTTTTTGGGTTTAACACAAAGACCTATAGAAATTATCGGTAAAAACATAAAAGTTGAAGGTATAACTTATACAGGTACACCAGGTTTATATGAATTATTATTTAAAAAGGAACCAGTAGGTTATAAAAAACAAGATTTGGAAAATTATATGGATATTTTAAAGAGAACCAATGCATACCGTAGAAATTATGATCCAAATGAGCAGGTACAGGGAAATGGATCACAAAAATATATTTCTATAATAGGGCCTTATTTACAAAATAAAGGAATTACAAAAACTAAAACCATAAATCCCGAAACGCATAATATAGTTCAAGGATTTTTTGACAGACGAAAAGCTCCATACAGGGAAACTCGAATATCTTCGAAAAGAACAGGATCCGGAATAACTTTAAAAGTTAATAAACCTTATACCGATTACGTATATTGGGATAACGTAAATGAACTTGTTGATAGACTTCGACTGTTGGTAGCATCTATGATGGCTGGGAATACAGGACATAACAACGAAATTATTTCTATTATTGAAGAATTGAAAGAAGCCAATATAATTGTATAAAAGAAAGTAGTAAATATTGTTAGATAACATTGTTAAAATGACCATTGATAAATTTGGACGTCATATTTCTAAAAAGTATACAGTAGATATACCTACAATAGAAAATAAAATACTAGCCAATGTTGAAAATGAAATATTAAAAAATTTTAAAAGTGATGATATTGTTCAAAGATTTGAACCTGTGTTAAAAAATGATATTGTAAATTTAAAAAAGAGAGTTAGTGAAAATGATGAAAATGTGGAATCTATTTCGAAAAAAATTAAGTTATTTGAAGAAAATGTGTCAAACTATGATAACAGGATATTAAATATAAAAAATATTGTCAAAGACAATGATGAACTATTAAAAAGTTTTTCTCAAAAAACATCGAAGTGTGAAGATGATTTTAAAACAATAAAACAGAAATATGATGAAGTAAAAAGTTTTGAAAATAACATAAAAAATGAAATAACATTGGTTAAATCAAAAATAAATGATACTTCTGCAATAGAAAATGTTAAACAAATTATTATAAAAGATATGGTATCAAAGTTCCAAGAATTTACGAACAAACTTAATAATAGGGTTTCTGAAGAAATAGGTAATTTTCAAAACGTTCATGATGGTATGAATAAAAACACACAACAAATAGAGAGAGCTATGAATACACACTTTATAATCCATAAAAAAGATAGCGATAATATTAATGAAATAAATCAGAAAATTAATTCAATTGAAAATAATGCTGAAATAATTCTATTAAACTTGAAAAATTTGGAAAAGAAATTAAACACAGATTTACAAAATGTAGATGAAAAAATTGAAAATAAATTTAAAAATGAAATTTTAAAAAATAGTGAACAAATCATGGAGATAATCTCACAATTAAACAATCTAAAAACAGAATTAAAAACCACTGTTGACGATGAATATTTTCAAAAGATGTTGAATAAAAGATTAGAAAAAGAATTAGAATCTTTAGCAGAACTAATACAAGCTATGATTAACACCTCTATCCATGATTTAAAAAAAGGACTTGCACAACACAGTTCAAAAATTGAAGAAATTTCAACAAAGTTAAATGATTATGAAAAATCTTTGAACGATGTAAGAATTGAAATTGAAAAAGCGATTTTAGATATAAAGAAAATAGAAAAAAAATTGGTAGAAATAAAATTAAATTTAACAAATGTAGAATTTCAATTAGGAAAAGATATAAAAAATCTAGAAAATAAATTGGTAAAAGAAATAAAATCACTAAACGAATTAGTTCAAAGAGCAGCCGAAGTTTCTAGAAAAGAGTTTAATGACACAATGGCATATGCTAGAGAAGAATTAAACGCAACAGTAAGAGAAATGAGAAACGAAAGTATAAAATCACTTGTTGTTTTTGAAACTAAAATTAATGTAAGAATTACCAACATTGAAGATGAAATCAAAAAAGTCAAAGATTCGAATAATGCATCTTTTAAAAATTTGGAATATAAAATCGAAGATGAAATCAAAAAAGTCAAAGATTCGAATAATGCATCTTTTAAAACTTTGGAATATAAAATCGAAGATTTGCTAAAAAAAGATAACAAACAAATAAAATAAGTTATTTAAAGAAGGTATTAAGAAATTTTATTCTAGTACTATGAGTAAAAATATTAAAGAAACAGTTGTAGATGAATTACATAAACCGGCAAGAAGAAGATATAGAAGAAGACGAACTATTGTTAAAAGCCTTAATGACTTATGGCAAGCTGATTTGGTAGAGATGCAACCCTATTCCAAATTTAATAAAGGTTATAGATATATTTTGGTGGTGATAAATGCATTCTCAAAGTATGTTTGGACTCAACCACTTAAAAGTAAAAAAGGAAAAGATGTAACTGAAGCTATGAAAAAAATTTTAGAAAAAACAAGTAAACCGCAAAATTTGCAGACAGATTTAGGAAAAGAATTTTTCAATAAAGATTTTAAAGATCTTATGAATTATTACAAAATTAATCATTATAATACTTACTCTAATCTCAAAGCGAGTATTGTAGAACGCGTAAATCGAACTTTAAAAAATATAATGTGGAAATATTTTAGTAATAGAGGGAATTACCAATGGTACTCTATTTTACCCACTATTATTGAAAAATATAATAATAGTATTCATAGAACTACCGGATATAGACCTGTTGAGGTTAATAAAAAAAATGAGAAAACTATACTGCAAAATTCTTTTACTTTTAAAAAAACATTTGATTTAAAGCGCACTAAATTTAAAGAAAATGATTTTGTTAGAATTTCCAAACAAAGAGAAGCTTTTGAAAAAGGATATACTCCAAATTGGTCAACTGAAATTTTTCAAATTAGAAAGGTTCAGTTAACAAATCCACCCACCTATTTATTAAAAGATAGTAAAAATGAATATATTGAAGGAGGTTTCTACCAAGAAGAGTTACAAAAAGTTAAACATCCAGATGTGTTTTTGGTTGAAAAAATTTTAAGGAAGAAAGGGAACCAAGTTTTTGTTAAATGGTTAGGATTCGATAAATCACATAATTCATGGATTCTTAAAAAAGATGTATTGTAATTAATTTTAAGTAATATTGTATATCAAATTTTTAAATAAAAGACCTATTTATATAACATATTTTTTATTTACGATAATCCTTTTTACAACAAATACTAACAATATAATTTTTAAGATGTTTACAACTGAGATTAACAATATAAATTTATATTTTTACATTAAATCTTTCAATATATATTTTTTTTCTATGATCTACATCAAAAATACTTTTAAGAATACTTTCACATTGTTCAACTCGTTTTTCAAATCTTAGTCTGTCAAGATAAAATTTCTGATATTCACTTTTTCGAGCTTGTCTAAATGCAAAGTCCCATGTCACTAATATATAAACTTTATTATTGTTCTCACTGATTGTCACTGATTTCTTCATATTTCTATTGTAATGCACCGGATTTTCTTAACTTGTTTTCTAATTCCTGTTTATGTAGAGATAACATTTCTAAAACAGTTCCGACATTTTCACTGTTTAAATTCTGACATGGATCCAAAACACTATAAATATGAGACAACACATCTCCTGACTGATAATTATAGTGATGAAACAAATTAAAATATTTGGAAAATTCTTGCTTTTTAATTATATGAATTCTGTAGTCAACAAGTTCATCGATTTCAACTAATTTATCTATTGATTCTTTTCCCAGAATCACATAATGTTCATCCTTTTGAATTCTGATAACAGGAGAATGATTTATTTTTTCAAAAAACACTGTGATTTTTTCAATTTTTAGTGGGTATGCATATGCTTGAGCAGAATAAAAATAATTCACCAACACTCCTTGATTTTTTTGAAGTTCTTTCCATTCTTCTTCATTCAAGTAAATGTGAAATCCATTTCGACCTCCAATTAGAACTTTTGGTGTAAAATCATTTATACCAATTCCAACACAAACAAATTTTGATAAGGAATTGTTAAGATAGTAGATTTTTGAATTTAATAATTTTTCATTACACTGACTAATTTTATCATTGGTTTCACTAGAACTGGATTTATATCCATTAAAATTGCTACTATTAAACATGATGTCTTGATGCTAACTGAAAACTAAAATACTGAGTCTGAATATATCTTATCCACCCCACTCCTCTATAAATTTCAAGGTCAAGCAAGTTTATTAAATTTTTATGACCTATCTTGATAAAACAAAATTGTCAAGAACGACAAAAGTGAAAAACTACCTATTGATAAAATTATATTGAAGATAAATAGAATTAAACAGTTTTTACCTTCCTCATCATTTTTAATATGATCACAGCTAGAAATCGTAAATGGTTTTTTATTTTTTTCAATCCAGTTAGTGTCAAAAATTGTATTATTTGGATAATGAAAGTAAATTTTGAAAAAATTACTATTAGATTGACTATTATTCATATTATATGCGAAAGCAGTTGAATAATTATTAATATTCATAGCTTTCATATAATTACATATTTCAGGTTTAATAGTAGAGGTTTCGTTTTCAAAACACACCATTCCATGTAAAACCCTTGGAGGATAAAGTACATATAAAGTATTATTTAAAATTGAATGTAAAACAATGTAGTTGATAAGGGATGCCATTAAAACACTTTTCAATTTTAAATGTCTATTAACAAAACAATAAGAGATTGAAATAAGACTGAACAGTTTTAATTAATTTTCTACAATATATAGACATTTTTTTTTTCAAAATATTAAATAATTTGTTTACAAATTAGAGATACAAACATGGTTATTAAAACTATTAAAAAATGAAAGATGTTGACATATTTTCTTTCACTTTAAGGACATTAAATAATTTGTTTACAAATTAGAGATACAAACATAGTTATTAAAACTAATAAAAAAATGAAAGATGTTGACATATTTTCTTTCACTTTAAGGACAACAGGTTCACATTTTTTATTTTTTTCACCTAACCACAAACACTCGATTAAGTCACAGTTCTTCCAGTGACGATAATGTTCCTCAATTGGACAATCATCAATTTTCCAGGCAAATATTTCTGCACCACAGTAAAAACATTTACAAACATCATGAATAGCTAAATAATAAAACCCTGATTGGGCTAACACTTTAGGATTTAATTTTCCATTCCAGAATTTAAATGAGGAAAGTCTTTTTTCATATGTTCTATATAATTTGTTATCAATTTCTTTTTCAAAAGATTCTAAACACATATTTATTCTAGACGGTGGTATATTTTATACTGATATAATTTTAAAATTTACCATGTTCTTAAATACTTCAAATTTAGCCTTGAAGAGTAAAACTTTTAATCTTAAAAGAATTTTTTATAATTCATTTTCATGGTCTATTAACCACTGAAAAAATGGAATATCTTGGTGACCCCACGCTAATGTATCATAACTATTGGGAATTTTAAATCTTTTATCATCATTAGAAGTGAGAGCTAATTTGTTAACTAATTCTGTATAAATATTGTGAAGTCGAGATCTAAACAAATACATTGTACAGAAAGCTTTTGAATTTTGTTCTACAACATCTTTATAATGTGTTAATTCTAATTGTTTTTTAATGCTACTTTTCTTTATCCCCTTAGCTTTTTTAAGCAACCCATTTTCTGACTTAACACAATAAGCTTTGGCCCCTGTGCCATAAAAGCTTTCTATTGGTTCACCAGCATATTCATCCTTAAACTTTCCAACAACAGATTCAGTTATTGGTATTTCATGAATATTATTAACATCATAATTTGAAGTATCGAATTTATCAATATTAACCCTAATGTCTTCATAAACATTACTTGTCTCAATTTCCAAAATAAAGGAATCTGTATCTGTGTACAGAAGTTTAATATTATTCTTATATAAAGGTTTTAAAAACCCATAAAAAAAGTCATACATCACCGTTTTTGATATATCTAAAATACTAAAGCCTACATAGACAGGTTTATCATATTGCACTAACACTTTACGCATTTGCACAGCTACTAAATTCTCTGAAAATATTGTTACATCTTTAAAGGATGGTTTAGCAATTAAATTTTCTGCCCCATCTTTTCTATGATTTTTTGCCCATTGTGTAACCAATCGTATATCTGTCCTTTTATCCACATTTTCCATTGTTTTTCCGTAGATGCTATTATTTGCCAATTTATAAGAATTTTTCTGAAATTGATTTTTAGATTGATTTCTTAAATTTGTATTTAGATCAATAAATTTTTTTAACCATTGAGATTGTGTAAACTCTACAACCCGATGAATTTTAGTTAGTTTAATTCCATATTGAATACATTGTTTTAATAAAGTATAGTGAATTACATATTTTTCTTTATTTTTTAAATTTGGAATTAATTTAAAAGTTTTAGAATTTTGAGGCTTATAATTTTCTGGACAGAATGGAAATTCATTATGTAAATTGTGTAAATTTTCAGGATATTCTAAATCAACCTCTAGCACATAACCCTTGTCATTAGTCTCAGATATATTCATTATATCTAAATTTTGAATTTGTTGATTTGATAACCAAACAAAATCTTTTTCGGGCAGATATTGAGACATCGCATATCCGTAAAGATTAGTTGCATCAAAATACATAATATATTTAGATGGTTGTAATGGATCATAATTTGAAAGAAATAAATTGTTTGCTATAGATTTCCTACATACACAGGTACTGATTCCTCCTCTTACACTACCTTTAAAAAAATGTAACATATCTGGGTCTGTTATTAACTCCAATTCGACTCCAGTATATCTTAAACAAGCGTCAAAACTTAAACCTGGAAAAGTATAATAATGTGCAGGATCAAGTTTGTAAGTTTCCATACACGTTTTTCTAAAATTTTGAAAAACATCTGCCAAAAGTAATACATCAGATTTAAGATATAAATCGGAATATTCACCGATTGTTTTACATTCAAATAAATTCCAAACATTTTTAGCCCTCTCATATTCTTCATCAGTAATGTGTTCATCCGTGAGGTCATTATAAAAATTTTTTTTATTGGGTAACTCCGTTTCATTTAATTTGTCGATATTATCAATATATTTATAAGGGAAAACGCCTTTTTGACGGATATACTTAAATTTTTCCTTTTCATTAAAATATTTGAACACTTCTTTGCATTGTTCATC
This sequence comes from Diaprepes abbreviatus, assembly GCA_034092305.1. Classification (NCBI taxonomy): domain Eukaryota; kingdom Metazoa; phylum Arthropoda; class Insecta; order Coleoptera; family Curculionidae; genus Diaprepes; species Diaprepes abbreviatus. The sequence continues at coordinate 5,708,135 of JASJET010000062.1, forward strand.
ATTAAGGATGGAAGCTAAATTTGACAAAGAATATGGTAGGAACTGAAATGAATCAATAAACTTAAGATATAGAAATTTTGACTTGGTGAAACCAGTCTTTTTATCTAAATATTGATCTACTTCAATAGATTTTTGAAATGAAATGTATTTCTCTTTATTCTGGGCTATGACAAATAATTGTTCATGATTTGGACATAAATTTTTTATAAACAGATGAGAATCATAATTACGCAAATTGTGTAAAACTACTGGAATGGAATTAGATAATTTATAATTTAAGTTGCATATAGAGTGTGACGGACCTCTATAGGAACCTGTTAAATGACAATGATCAGCAACCTTATCCGAAATTATAGGTTTATCACATATATGACAATCATTCGTATATTCAAAATGTAATTGTTCCAACACATTTAATTTTTTCATTGGTATTAACTTTTTCATATATTTATTGTAAATATTAAGAACGTCTCTTTCTAAGTAAGTTATAAAAATTTGTGCACAATTGGGACCCATATAATTTTGAAATTTGGAAATTGAATCATCAAATGAACACTTTATATAATAAGCAAACGAATATGGAATATGTTGACATTTTTTTTCAGTATATGGAGAACTTGGATCTACATCATTAATTTCATTATTTAAAGGCTTAAGAATGCATTCAAAATCTGCATATATAACAAATGGAACTTCAATTTGTTTCTGTATATTCTGAAATTTTAAAATATTTTCGGGAATAATATTTCCAAATCTATCTATTTTGGTTTCAGTTGAAGGTAGATTTATTCTTACAAAATCGCAATCATATGTGTTATGCCTGACTAATAATTCTTCAGTAGTAAAATATTGTAAACAACCGTCGCATAAAAATTTTTTCCCATGATGTTTAGATAATTGTTTTGAAATTAATCTAGATAAATCCGAAATATAACAGTAATGGAAATTTCCATTATCATCTCCAATTAATAATAAATTAAGGTGACGTTCTCGCTTATTTTTTGTATAATGTAAAGGTCCTATAATTTCGAATTGAGTTTTTAAATTATTCTTGATTTTTTCTAATCCATAAACATTAACCGAAATATTGTTTAAATTTTCAAATTTACTTATGTCTTTTAAAGTTAAAGGAAAATTGATACCTTTAAAGTTTAAAATAGTGGTGAAATGTGGATACGACTCCACCTTTTCAATTGGTCCGTTAGGTGAATGAAGAGCTGCAACCACAGACCAGGCGAAACAACATTCATCATTGTTTTGAACGTTGACTACAGCATTTTTCAACTTGATCTCTGACGGTAGCGGTATATATGAAGAAGCTTTTAAGGGGTTGTACTTGTTGATGTTAAGCTCAACGTGTAATATTTTTATTAAAATCCATCCTGAAATTAAAGAAGAATAATTAACAACAAATTTATTTTTGGTTTAAGTTTAGTTACTAAATATTTAATAAAAAATAATTTACCCGAATCTTTTTCTGCCAGTTCATCAGCTTTCCGGTCAATAATTTTAATAATATCTTCTAGTTCTTGCGTTAATTCTGAACTATTACATAAAATCCGAAATGGGGTATTGAAAGACTTAACTTCATGACTTTCATTGGAAGGATTTAAGTAAAGACCAAATAACTCCATGTTGAGTTTGATGCAGGTGTGTCTTTGGATTTCATAATTGATTACCTCAATTATTTTTTGTTGTATTTCGGAGAAAAAATCATAAATGTTGATTTGGTATTGAGTCGATGATATTTTATATGAAATGATTCTTTCCTTAAATGCCGATTTTATTACAGACACATTTTCATCCCTAACCACCATTGAATTGGTTTTGTGTTTATTTGTTCTCAAATGACAGAACCATAATGACTTTTTTATAAATATTTTGCAGAATTGACAATATCTTCTTTCACCTAAAATTTAATAACTTCTTTATTAAATTTGCCTCTAATTCATCAAATTAATAACTAATTATTAAATTGAAACAAAATTTCTATTTAAAATTAAACTTACAGCTTTTCTTCTTCTGTTCTAACTGGGGGCCATTGTTAGAGTGAATTATCTTCTTGTGGCGATTCAAATTGTCTTTTCGAGTAAAAATTTTGAAGCACTCTTCACATTTAAAATCCATTTTTCTAAAACGAATCTCTTATTGTGAAGCCCAAGTCGATTTTAACACACTGAAGGTGACACGGTCAGGTATGAATTTAAATGGTGGAAAAGAAGTAGGAGGGGAGTTAAGGAATGGGATGGAAAAAGCTAAGAGTAGCTTTATAAAGTTCTATCGCCCTTTCCCACATCTTCCTTTTCTCCTCAGCTGTTTTATTAGGATCGCAATTTAAAATAGAATCCAAAACAAATCCTAATGATCTTTGATAAGACAAATGTTTATTTTTAATTTTGAAATTTGATTTTGAATGAAAGCTTAGTTTCGGATAATCGTTTTCGAAGGGGATTGACACTTCCGTTTGTGTTAAAACAGAATTTTGAACTGTCTCTGTTTGTGTAGAAACAGAATTTAAAATTTCATCGAAATCTGGTGGCGAGTTTTCAAAAATTATTGGAGAATTTGGAAAATTTAATTCACAGTAGGTATTTTGGCCGCACGGAATTGAATTTTGACTAAAATTTTCATTTTTTTCAGATGGTTCACTTATTATTGGAAGAATTTCTTGGGAACCACCACCACTAGTAAACGATGCTCCCAAATCTTCACTACAATCTGAAATTTGGTAACTATCCCGTGAACCATCCTCCTCCCCCAAAACATCAACCCCCATATTTCCACTACTAGTCGATTCCGAAATTTTATTTTTTTTTTGATTAGTTGAAATTTTGAACAGAGATAGAGGAGAAAATGAAGAATTACCCGGTATTCCTCCAGAATTGTTTTCACTTTCAAAATTTCTAGTTTTCAACATTCCAAAAAAATTTTGTGATTTATTTGAACTCGAATCATTGTCACTGTCACTGTCACTTTTACTCTGATAATTTGTTAAATTTTTATTAATTTTGGGAATCCCCATTAGCTTTTTAAAATTGTCGATATTATCTAAATCTTGAGTTAATATGTCGGGAGTATTTGTAATGGGAGTGTCCGTTGTTACATCTAAATCTTGAGTTAAAAAATTTGGGGTTTCCGGCGTTAAAATATTATTAAAATCTAAATTTTGTGATAAAATTGAATTTTGAAAGTCAAAATCTGTCTCCGAAATATTCTCTAGTTCAGGCAAATATTCCAAATTTTCTAAAAATTTTATGTTCGTTTCTGAACAACTTTGGAGTAATTTGTTTTCTAAATTTTTTTCTTGCATCGTATTAATCATCGCGTTAAAATTTTGGGTTCTCTGACTTAAATTTTGGTTGTCACTTTCATTTTCATTATTCAAAAAAGCAGGCTGAATTATTATATTTGAAATTATATTAATTTTGTTCACCACTCCTAACTGTTCAGTGGAAGTTGAGGCAAAAGGAAAAGACATACCTTTAAAATTTGAGTACACTTGACAGCAACAAACTAAAACACACTAAAACAAACTAAAAGAAACTAAAATTGGAGACTTTAAATTTAAAGCGTGGTAAACTCGACTTAAGCTTGCTATAAACTGATCCTCGACCGTTTTATATGAAAGCAGGCCACGGTTTGTCCTCGTACGTATAGTGACCTCAATAAAGGTCAATGACCTCAATTCTGCGCGTCACACCCCGCGGAGCCCCCCTTCCCCCTCCCCCCTTCCCCCGCAAAATTTTTTCCCCGCCCCCTTCCCCCGCAAAGCCTCCTTCCCCTTTCCTCCCTTCCCCCCGCTGAGCCCCCCAGCTGAGTCCCTCTGCTGAGCTGCTTAGGGAGTTACGTCCCCTATAAGTCTCAGTGAGACGTCCTAAAATGTGCTGTAATTATAAAAACTCGAGAGGTTTGCGGGCGTATAAAACACAAAATTCTCTTCGGAGCATCTTACCTTAGGGTCCCCTATAACTCTCAGTGAGACGTCCTAAAATGTGCTGTAACTATAAAAACTCGAGAGGTTTGCGGGCCTATAAAAAACACAAGGTTTTTTCGGGGCATCTCGACTGGGGAGGGGTCCAGGGGGCGGGGGGCCGAAGGCCCCCCGCTCCCTGGAAGGCAGTGCGCGCGGCCGAAGGCCGCGCGCCCCCCCCCCCCCCCCCCCGCCCCTCCCCCTTCGGGGGGCGGGGCGGGGCGGGGGGGGGGGTATAGGAGGAGTATAGGGGCGGTATGAGGGGCCCTCTCCGCGATTTAAAAATCGAAATTTTACCTTGACCTACTTTCATAAAATGACTGTTTTGCGAGGTGACTTTTTCATTTTTGGTTCATCACCAGTGCTGTCTTCCTAAATTTTAATTTTTATTATTTAATTTAATTATCAATATGTTCAGGAACAGAAATTATGAAATTCAGGTTATGGATGGTAATAGACTTGTAATAAGAAGGAGAGTCAACGTTCCTCCTCCGGTACAAGTACCAACCATAACCTCCTCGACAAATCCAGAGGAAAATGAGGATCCTCAAGTGGAACCTCAGATAAATCCGCCAGTCCAGTGTGACGAAGTCGATTCCACTACAAAGTAAGTAGCTTATATTAAATTTATTATTAGTCTTCCTAATATCAAAATACTAATTGATTTTTTTTTTTTCAGTTGACAGATACAAACAATAGACCAAGTTTAGGGACAGTGTTAAGTGAAACTATTTTTAGGTTAAGTTAAAGTGTTTAAGTGATAGTGAATAGTAACGGAGACGATTTAAGGTAATGTAAATTTTATTTAATTGATCTAATTATAAAGGAGTATGAAGATAACTGTACCTAAATTTCCTATAATATTTTTCTTTCATATTTATAAACTTATTAATTTTAGATTTAAAACTCTCTAAAATAAGAAAGGATTAAGAATTTTTGAACAGGGTGGTTAATTTAAAATATTTTTTCAATCTATTATGAATAATCAAAACTCTTGTATTTAGTTGTTATGTTTGTTCGTTATTCTTATAAATAAAACATTTTTTTTCGAAATTGTTCAATTCTTTATTCCAATAAGATAAGAATAAATGGATAAATTAAATACAAACAATAATAATTTTAAAATAATAAAAATTAAATAATAGTACATTTTAAAATAAATATTCTAGGATTATAATTTCTTCATTTTCACATTTATGAAGTGGTTTGCAATACATAAATATTAAATAATACATTCTAATCTAAATATTCTAGGACTACAGTTTCTTCATTTTCACATTTAATTACACATAGTTCATTGCGACAGATTGGACATGTTTTATTAATTAACATCCACATTCCTAAACAAGGGATGCAAAATCTGTGATTACAAGGTTCTGGTGATATCATTTTATTAGATAATATATCTTCAAGACATATAGGACATTCTTCGGTTTTATTTTCAATTATTTCATTAACAACTTTTTTTTTTACCCTTCGCGACTTCCTACCGTTTTTATATATTGGTTTTTTACCAGGCATTATATTGGCACCACTGGAACATTTGCGTCCCAATCTAAATCAATATTTTTAACACTACTATTGCAAATTAAACAAACTTTGGGGGTAATAATTTGATACAACTGTCTTGAACACATATCGCAATGTAAATCATTGCTTAAGCGTTTTAATTTTCTCTTATTATGAGTATTTACATGTCTATGAGCCCCTGCCCTTTGATAAAATTGTATAATTTGATAGCATGCGTGACAAAGAGTTTTTTCTTGATTTTCCGTCACTACAAACACTACGATATAACTCTGAGTAATACAGAACACAACTTCTTTGGGATCAGTGTACTTATGTTTCACTAAACAAAATTTAGCACTAGCACTGTCTTCTTCATTATCTTCTTCAATATCGGAGTCACCAGAGTCAGCTTCAATTTGTTCGAAATTATTTATATCGTAGTTTAAACAATTTCTGAAGTTCTTCTGAAATTTTTCTTCGTTAAGATGTGTATTGTAATCCAATACTCCAATTAATTCATCTAGATCTGGATCTTCTTCTTCAATATTATTATCCATAAATTTTTGAATGAATTTTTTAATATTTACTTTGTAATATTTACTATTAAATATAAAATTATTTACTTATTATTTACTTATTATTTGTTGGTATTTAATTTATCATCTTTTGTTGCTCCACGTATCTATTTTATAAATTTACTGAAGTGAAAATTCATTGGTGGTAGGACTTTATATCGACTTCATGGTCAAATAAGGTTATCCACCTCAAGGTCAAACATAAGGTTAGATCTCCTACTATGATCGGATTCGATGAAAGGTTAGCCATGTTGTTAACTTTAAGATTAAACTCAAGGTGATGTATACGAGGCTTTTTGAAAAGTATAATGAGAGAACAAAAGAGGAGGAGGATGAAAAGTGTTGATGATACGAGGTTTTTTAATAAGTATAATGAGAGATTTGAAAAGTATAATGAGAGAAGAAAAGAGGAGGAGGAGGATGAAAAGTGTTGATGATTTACTCTTCTTACTCCTCCTCCTCCTCCTCTTTCCTTCTCTCATATATCCACTACTCTTTTTTCATCTTAAATTGTTTTGGCGGCATGGATTTTTGAAACAAAATGTTAGATTGTGCACTTCTCCTTCTTCTTTCAGCGACCTCATACAGTCCACTCCTAGACATAGGGCCTCCCCTGTACTTTTCCATGATTCCTTATCTTAAGCAAGTTGATGCAATCTGTTCCCCATCTTGTCCCTGATATCTTCAAGCCAACGTAACTGTGGTCTGCCAACACTACGTTTATGTAAGCGATGTCTCCATTGTACGATATGCCTTGTCCATCCGAAATCGTCTTGTCGTGCGACATGCCTCACCCAGCTTCATTTCAGATGTGCTATGCTTATTATGACATCTTCTACTTTAGTTTTTTGTCTAATGTTCTCGGTTGCGACATAGTAAGTTATTAACAAGTTGTACACCCAAGAAATCAAGAAAAGGAGAGATATTGTGTGTATTTCAGTGTATATTTTGAAATATCGGCCAAGCGCTTTCGGTTTTACTTAGATCATCCTCAGGGCTCAGACCCTAGAAACAAGAAAATATGGTCAGTAAATAAGCTTTCTCAGTACTCACCAACCACACTTGCTCGTCAAAGGTGTCGCAATTAGCAATGCGCCTGGTGGTAAGGACATGTAGCTAGAGATCTATTTTCGACCACCGTAGTAAATGTATAGATGTTTCGTCCCGATACCGGTGGTGGACTCTTAAGTGGGATCCACCGGTGTCTTTCCCAGACATCCTTGTACTTTCCACTAACTTGGACCTCTATTTAAGTCCAGTTTTTCCGGAAAGCGGTGGTGAGATGTTATGTTCCACAACAAAGGGCACACTTCAACCTTGCCTCCAACGTCAGCGCAGCCTTTACAAGTACAAATCAAGTATACAATTAAAACGTCAATCCCAAATTAAAATTAAAACAGTTAGAATAATGTGAACATTAATACTTACAAACAATCAACTTTTACATTAACAACTGTCGCAATTAGCAATGCCCCTGGTGGTAAGGACATGTAACTAGCGATCTATTTTCGACCACCGTAGTAAATGTATGGATGTTTCGTCCCGATACCGGTGGTGGATTCATCAGTGGGATCCACCGGTATCTTTCTCAGACATCTTCATACTTTCCACAAACTTGGACCTCTATATAAGTCCAGTTTTGCCGGAAAGCGATGGTGAGATGTTATGTTCCACAACACAACTTAAAAGATAAAAGTGAGTTTATGCCACACACAGTCATAGCACAATATAGCCATAAAATTGTCTAAAAATTAAAAAATATATATAAGTATGTGTGAGCTCTGTACAAAGAATTTCTACTCAGGCTTACACATGCTTGCATATATTTTTTTAATTTTTGGACAATTTTTATTGCTTTATTATACTATCACTGTGTGACATAACCTCACTTTTGTCTTTTAAGTTGTTAATGTAAAAGTTAATGTTCACATTGTTCTAACCGTATTGATTTTAATTTGGGATTGACGCTTTAATTGTATACTTGATTTGTAGTGCGTAAAGGCTGCGCTGATATTGGAGACTGTTCTTCAAATGGCAAGGTTGAGGTGTGCCCTTTCACGAATGAGTGTGGTTGGCGAGTACTGAGAAAGCTCATTTACTGACCACATTTTCTTTTTTCTAGGGTCTTAGCCTTGAGGATGGTCAAGTAAGACCGAAAGCGCTTGGCCGATAATTCAAAATATACACTGAAATACATACCATAGTATCTAAGACTTATTTCCAACATCATCCGCTCTATGGCTCTTTGAGCAGTCCTAAGTTTGTTAGCCGATTTAACAGTGAGTGTCATTGTTTCCATTCCATATATCATCACGGGCAGTATGCAGGTGTTGGAAGACTTTTCATTTTAGATCAATTGGAATGGTTCGATTTCTCAAAACATGTGACAATTTACCCGTAGTAGCCCATATCAATCGAATACGTCTATTTATTTCGGCTGTTTGATTTTCTTTTCCTATTTTGATGTCATGTTCCAAATAGACATATTCTTTGACGTTTTCGATAGTCTGGTCCCCTATATGTATTTTTTGGAAAAGATATGTAAATATTAAGAGAGAGTGTCTAGAAAATACATTATATTTTTAACCATCAGATTTTCTGTAGCTCAAGATAAAAAATTCAAAATAATTTTAAAAAAACGTAGTTTCATTACAAATAAATGGTTTTAGTTCTCTTATAAGGCCAACCATAAATAATTTGCAAAATTTTTTAAATGTACCTACCAGCGAGTTGTTTGAAAGGTACATTACAACTTGATTATGTGTTTTTGCTCAATTCAATCAAAAATACTAAAATCGTGGACACAATAGAACATTAGTAATTGTTACAATGCAATGAATTGGATTCATTGCTAATGGACGAAAACATTGCAACTTTTAGCATAGTTAGTCCTTGGGATTATGATAATAATTCTTTATAACTCTTGCACAAGGAAGCTGAGGATTTGAAAATAGTGACAAAGAAAATTTTCATGTATTGATTCACATCCATGCTGAATAAGTTGAATTTCAACATAAGACAAAAACGGTTTGCCAGGTAAAAAGTATTCAAGTCCAAAAAATTGACAATGATGATTCCTAGAGTGACAAAAAGGCTTTCAAGATTTGATAGTTTACTAATCGCATATATTTCCCACTTCCAGGGAGACAGTCAGTTGCCAGATAATATAATACAAAGCGGTTTTTCTTTTAAACTTATATCAAATGATTTAAAATAATAGTTTATATTAAAAATAGCTTTTAAATTTTTATCTGGGATGTAAGAACTATCTAATATATTTCATACAAGTGGATTTGGTGCCAAACAATCTCAGAATTTATGAATAATATTTTTTGATTTTCTATTTCTGTTCTTTACAAGTATGGAATGTTGTAGAGAACGAAATGATTAAAGAATATACGTCACACAAAACAAAATCAAATACGTATCATATAGAGTTTGTGGAAAGTCAATTTTAGAAGAAAGTTTTTTCTCGAAACGCTTGTAAATTCCAGAAATATTTTTATGAAACCTACCTTATTGTCTGCTATAATCCCAGCAGGCCATTGTGAAGTAAGCAATATATCAACTCCTCTAAATGAAGGATTTCCTCGTAAAGCAGCATCACATAGGTCGGATACATCTTTCTCACTGTATGTCCATGGTTCCTCCTTTTCTGAACTAGCTGTTCCACTAATATAAGCTATTTTCAGGCCTTTACTGTCATTGTAAATGCCACGTTTGCCTTAAAAGGGAAATAACTTTTGATTTATAGCTTTATATCAAAGTTGTAATTAAAATTTCATTTCGTTGTTTGGTTATGATTTTAAATGTAATCTTACAGTTAATTTTTATTTATTTATTAGGTACATCTTACAAACACATCAGATGTAAGGGAAAAACAACAAAAAAATATAATACAAGCAAGGAATGTTCAACTAGTTACAAACTACATAGTAAATAACCTCTCACATACATACACACAGGCGCGGATCCAAGGGGGGGGGGGGCGGTGGGGGCGATCGCCCCCCCCCCACAAGACTTGTGAGTTTAAGAAAATGGACCCGATTTTTCCTCTTATACTATAGTTTATTCAAGAACTAGAGAGAGTAATAAATCACTTTTTACCCTTTTTCTCTTCTCAAACTACCTGTGTTCTTTAGTCCGGTGTTTTTAGCAAAATTTGTTAGACACATATATTTTTCATAGGAATGGGTTAGAAATTTTATAATCAAAAATATCGGTCTATAATAATAGACTAAAACGTAGGATTATTCTCTCAAAAAATTCTAAGTTATAATTTAAATACTTACAAAATATCCATTGTCAAAAATACAAAAAGTTAAACATATATAAAAAAATAAATTCGTCCATATAAAAATAAAATATTTTTAGGGCTATCGGTCATTTTATTATTAATTAAAAACATTTTTAGGGTATTTGACGTTTCAGTTTATTTATTTCTTAAATCATCTGCAGAATTAGAATTAAACACTAAAAAGGGATTCAAATGTAATTACTTTTTTACTTATTTTTATTTCAATTGTACTGATATCTTAATTTAATTTACTTTTATATATGGAAATACGATAGCCCCAAAAAAATAAGATAAACATGTTAATTCTACACGCTTAAGAAAAAGACACAAACACAATAATAAAATAATAAAAAACTTACAGCTAATTAGAATTAAATATATATAAAATTAAAGAGTAGGACACACTAAAATAAAAATATATAAAAAAATAAAAAAAAACATATAAACAACATTAAACAATAAAATACAACAAAAACAAAAATTTAAATAATAAATTGTGTTTACACTAGTAAACATTACGTATCTAATTCCTAATCAAAGTCAATGAAACTATCTTCGCTAAAATTAATTATAATTGGTTCCTCTATCTCACCGATTATGAGATCGAGTTCTCACATTTTGTTTTATTCGTTTATTATATGGATTTTTCCCAATTTTCCGCAGTAACTTTATTCAAAAAAATCTTTCAAAAGTTTAGTTAAATTACTAATTTTATTAATTGTGTTATTTCTAGCAACTCTACCTTTTACTTGAGAAAGATATTTACGTCTCCAACGGACAGTTTCCGGACGATTTATAAGAACAGATTTTCTATCTGATTTTTCCCAGCAAAAATTAAGTTCTCTGAGCAATTTTCAGAGATCAGTTCTTTTAATTTCAGGTAAATCGCGATCTTCAATGACTTTAGTTAGAATTTTGTAGATGGTTGAGATCTGCTTCTCATAATAAAATGTATGTACAACCCCTTTAATTCCAGTTTTCATCTCTTCTTCCAACGAGGTTTTTCGTTTGCCTGTGATCGAATGTGATTTGGGAATACAATTCGAGTCGTTTTTTCTCCTTCAGTATTCTGTACATAGTAGATTTTCCAACTCCTGTCATATTGGAACATATCTCAACAGAGCTTTTAACATTATTATCTAGATATTGATATCTTAAGGCATCATAAACATTCATCGTAATAAGTTTTTCGTTGAGGAAAAAATGCCCTGGTTTAACGATTTTGGAATAAATATAGAGATGAAAGCCATTGGAACATATCTCAACAGAGCTTTTAACATTATTATCTAGATATTGATATCTTAAGGCATCATAAACATTCATCGTAATAAGTTTTTCGTTGAGGAAAAAATGCCCTGGTTTAACGATTTTGGAATAAATATAGAGATGAAAGCCATATCTCTTGGGTATCTCACTAATCTCAAATAATATATAAAAACAAACGCAAATACGATAAATCACTAAGAAAAAACTGTAAGTTGTACTTTGTTCACTCACAGAAATTAAATTAAACTATCAGAAATGCTATGTTGCAGTAAATTTATAAAATATATTTAAATATAATGAAATATAATTAGATTTACGGCAGTTCTCAGTTACCTGCGGCACTGGAGCAGGTACGTTAGAGGTTTCGGTAACAGTTTTATTACTCTCTCTAGTTCTTGAATAGAGTATAGGAGTCTGTATGCTTGCGATCGCCCCCCCCCCCTCCCAAAAGCTTTGAGTTCAAGAAAATAGAACCCATTCTGCCTTTTATATTAGGAATGAGTATGCTGCTTGCACCCCCCCCCTCCCTCCCCCCGTTGACAACTTGTTTTTCTTGCCATACTGTACTTTTGTGATATCACCGCCCCCCCCCCCAAAGAGAGAGGCTGGATCCGCCCCTGCATACACATATACATACATACATATATACACGCAGAAAGCAACAGCTAACGCAGATATTACTCAATAAAGTATCACATATATTTAAATTAAGACTCAATATATATTTGCTTAATTTGGTTTATTGATGTATTAAACATATCAATGTCTTCCCCCGCCAATAATAACCAATTACAATCTAATAATATTCTATTAAGAAGAGAACAACTTCTACCATTAGTTGTAAACAAATTGTGCTCCCTCGGCCTTTAGTTAATTTTAGGGATATTAAATTCAATAAAATTTATTAAAAAGGAATCTTTGTGTTTTATGTTGTTCAAAATAAAATATATAAATAATGCAGATTGTATTGACCTCTGTGTATGCAAATATTGCATATTGAAAGTCCCCAGCATGCTTTTATATATTAACAAAGAAAAGTTTGGAAAAATATTGAATTTTTTTAAACAGAGGTGTCTCAAGAATCGTTTTTAAACTGTCTCTATGGAATCGGTGCTGCTTTCCGCTGTGGGTGATAAGATTACTGAGGCATACTCTAAGTACCGTCTTACTAGAGCATTATATAGTATTTTCAATGTAGTGATATTTTTAAATCTCTTGGTATTTCTAATTAAAAAACCTAACATCTTGTATGATTTCTTCACAATATGATCATAATGCAGATTAAAACTAAGATTTGACTGTAACATAACTATAACATCCTTGATGTGGTCTCTGTTGTCCAATTTTTTACTGTTAATATTATATTCAAAATCAATTATATTTTGACGTCTAGAAAAAGTTATAGTAAAACACTTGTCAATATTTAAAAACATTCCATTGCTCGAAAACCATGGGACTACGTTGTTAAAATCCTTCTGTAATTTTATACAGTCCAAGACAGAAGAAACCACTCTAAAGATCTTGAAGTCATCCGCAAAATTGACATTCGGAGCCTTCACTCAAATAATTAAGCAGATCATTTATAAACATTGAGAAAAGTAATGGTGAAATATTTCTCCCTTGCGGAACTCCAGAAGTTGTCAAATATCCCATCCTACATGAACAGCACATGGCCTTGAACGAAGGTAAGCTCTCATTAACTTGTAAGAACATTGGGAAAAGCCAAAGTTAGCAAGTTTCTGTACTAAAAGATTATGATTGACTTTATCTAAAGCTTTCTCTGTATATGTGAAAATAACATCTGTTTACACCCCGCTGCCAATAGCTAGTGCAATGGAATTTGTGAAAACACAAAGGTTCGTTATGTAAGATCTGCCCTCCACAAAACCATGCTGCTGTTCGACAACGTCTAAACGTATATAGTTGGAAATAAAGTTATATTAATATATAAAATAAAGTTTTATTTTGAAATATATACTTACTAATGCTAAGGGTCACTTTTTTTTGAGTGGCCTCAACATTCTTCATCTTGACATATAAAATGCAAATCGAACAAGACATAAAGTTTATTCTCGTTTGGCGATTTTTTGTTTAGCCTGTATTATTGTAACTTTATTTTCAATACAAGTTTTATACTTACCTAAATAATACACATCTGTACATAATTCATACTCTGAATCATCCTTGGGATATTGGTCAAGTTGGTCCTCTTTATTGGGTCCCAAAATATAGGTTGGTATTGGTACTAAAAAGCCAAAATAGTATTAAAATAAAAAAAAATAAATAAAAATCAAAGTTTATTAAAATATTCGGAGGCTCTGGAGGGATACACATTTAACTACCCAAAAGTCCATAAGAATAGTTCACTAAACTGGAGGATGTGTAATTTGTGCAGAAGGGTCGCTATGGTTTTAAATAAGCTGGCGAACTGCTTTACGAGGCAAGAATCAAACCCTGAATGAATAAATAAAAAAGATAAATATTTTTATCGTCTCTGAATGGATGTCAAATAAAGTCAAGTACCTAAAGTACTAAAAATATTTTTTTAAATGACCAAGTGTTACGAACACACAAAACGTATGTTATTGTTGCATCTGAAATAGCAATGTAAACAACATCAAAGTTTAAACATATTAATAATACAAAATATTTAGAGAGGTGTATTAATCTACGAGTTTGAAGTATCAAAATTAAATGCAAAACATAGAAACTACAAAATTAAATTGTATGTATATGCTAATCTATTTTTTACTATCAAAATTTACAATGTAAGTCTCTAAAAGAGACGTATTTTTATTAAAAGCCTTTCAGGTAACTGTATTACTGGTAATAAACCTATTATTTCATAAATCACAAGTGGAAGTTGTATACATTGATATGGAGAAAGCATCTGACACACTTAGACACTGTCAAATTTTAAAAGCTTTAATTGACATTGATGTGCCTCAAATTTATACCAATGTCTTGAAATCAGACTTGTGTAACCGTGAACAATATGTTGAAATTAAAGGGTATAAATCTGCACCTACACCAATATGTCAGGGATTCCGCAAGGCTCTAATTTGGGACTATTACTTGCTATAATGGCAATAAATGGTATTGCAGATATCTGAAAAATCTGAACCTTTGTTATTTGCCGAGGGTTTTAACCTGTTCCTAGAGATTAACTCTGAAACCGACCGTGGTACATTGCAATCTGACTTTTGTGATATATCAGATTGGTGTGATACTAATGGTTTTAAATTAAATGTTATTAAGTGTTTCTGTATGTTTTTTACCTCAAATAGAAACATTATCCCATATAATTATAAAATAGGGAATAATGAATTTAAGCGCGAGCAGGGAGCCTGCGTGATTTAGGAGTAATCTTTGATCCAACTCTATCTTTCTTTAATCATATTGTTACAATGGTCCAGTAGGCACAAAAAACAATGAGTTTTGTCGTCAGAAACTCTCAATATTTTAATATTAACGTTCGTTTTAGACTGTTTGATGCACTAGTTGCCTCTGTTCTTGAATAGGGTAGTATTGTGTGGTCACTATATTACAATATCTGGAAAGAACTTATTGAAAGAGTTCATAGAAAATTTTTAAAATACATGTTTTATAAAAAAAACACGGATATTACCCAGAAAGAGAAAATATTTTTAGAATGTCTCTTGAGAAAAAAGGAATTCGCATATGTCTTTGCACTCTACTTAAGATTATCGAGGATGCTATTGAGCCCTGGATATTCTTTCACAATTGCCTTTTGCAATCCAGAGACAGAGCAGTCGAAACAGAATGACATTTTATTTGAATTTTCCAATGACAAATTTGCATAGGAGCAGTCTGGTGTATAGTATGTGTAACTTGTTTAATTTGAACGCTTCAGACATAGATATAGGTTTAATTAGTTTAAAGAAATTATAAATAGTAAATTATTTGATAATGCATTTATTAGTTAAGTGATATTTATAATTACCTTCGGCTATTGATATTGTATTGAAGAAATAAATACGTTAAATAAATAAATATTCTTAAAAAAATATACAAAAGCCTCAAGAAGAGTTTTAATAATAAACGATAATATAAACGATATTAACGTTTTTTTCACCTTTTTTGTTTAAAAATGTGACGAAACTCTTACCTTTTTTATCTCCAATCTTATATGGGTCAAACTCCTTATTATTGATTCCAAAAAAATTTCCAACGCACATTAATAAATCAAAAGGTCCAGATTTTTTATTTATAGTGTCTACTCTCTTAAATAGTGTGTCGAATTTGCCTTCAACGTCTCCACAAAATAGTCTGGGAAACAGAAAAAAGAGGCAATATTAAAAAAAAACTGTTCGAACATTATGTACATAGCAATCTAGTAACATACAATAAAATATATCCAGTTTTGGACTGACAATATCCACTTTAAATATACCACGTATAGTATAATGGGCTTCCCTATCAAGCATAACATTTTTGGTCCGCTCTTTTAAATCCACAATTATGAATTAGAGTAAAAGTCAATAGTTACTAAAAAAGAAAATATAGAACTGAAAATAGAGAAATTGGAGTTTTTAATTAGGTAATTTTAAGTTGTGAAAAAAAAAACATGTTCAAACTCATAGTCATTAATAATATTTTTCTTACGATTATACGTACTATATGTTGGTAAGACACAGATAGGTAGAACTTTTCCAGTGTGGTATAATAGAGACATAATTAAATTAATTAAGGATAAAGAAAAATATTTTAGAAAGTACAAAAAATCCAAAAGTCTTTTTTGGTATAATAAATACAAATATAGTAGACAGAATATTAAAAATAAAGTAAAGGCAGCACACTCGGAGTATTTGGCACGAGTTCAGTTGGGTCTACGAAATAATCCCAAGTATTTTTGGTCGTATGTTAAAAGCCTGAGAGGTGAGGGAGATGTTCCTGCAGAAATCTCTTATAATAACATTTTCTATTCGGGTGCAAGGGGTATTGCAGATGCATCTGCGGTTTATTTTCGTAATGTATTTAGTGCTGCAGAGGTGATGGAATGCAGTGGGGGTATACCTAAAAATCATTTTTGTGACTATCCCATAGATAAAACTGAAGTACGCTGTGCTCTTCAAAAGTTAAAGGGTAACAGAGCCATTGGACCAGATGGGTTGCCTGGCTATGTTATAAAGGGCTGTAGCGAATCTCTGTTAGAACCTTTACTATATATATTTAACCTTTCACTTAAAACAGCAACATATCCTACAGAATGGCGTATTACAAAGGTTATACCTACTTTTAAAGGAGGGGTAAAGCACGAAGTAACTAATTATAGGCCTATTAGCATAGTAAATGCAACGTCAAAGTTATTTGAAATAGTGATATTTAACAGAATATATGATGAAGTAAAGCACAGTATATCTGAGTGCCAACATGGGTTCTTGCCAAATAAGTAAACATTAACTAACTTAATTACTTTTACACAATACATTCATAAATCTTTTAATAAAAAAGCACAAGTTGATGTAACCTACACGGATATGGCAAAGGCATTTGACAGAGTGAAACATACCCTTATAATACAATCTCTTAAGCAACTGAATGTTACAGAGAATCTGATAAATATTATTGTCTCTTACCTGACTGATAGAAAGCAGTACGTTGAAATAAAAGGGGCCAAATCATATGTATATAGTAGTTCTTCTGGTGTTCCTCAGGGGTCGAATTTGGGACCTCTTTTATTCTTAATTGCCTTTAATAATATATGTAACGTGACTAAACACTCAAAAGCATTACTGTTTGCAGACGACTTTAAACTTTTTAGGGAAGTATTGACTGCTGATGATTGTGACTGTTTACAGCAGGATCTAAATGATGTTGTTGAGTGGTGTCGAATAAACGGTTTTTGTCTTAATGACAACAAGTGCTCGTCAATGTCCTTTGCTCTGAATAAGAATGTTTTAAATCAAGCCTATTCTGTTAATGATATAGTGTTAAAACGGACTACTTGTCAGAAGGATTTGGGAGTATTGTTTGATAGTTCATTGAATTTCAATGAGCATATAATAAATAAAATTAATGAAGCTCACAAGATAATGGGTTTCATCATCAGATCTACTAGACATTTTGATGTTGATGTTTGCATGACACTTTTTGACAGTCTTGTACTGCCAAAACTTGAATATTGTAGTATAATATGGTTACCACAATATGAAGTGTGGAGTAGAACTATAGAACGTGTCCAGCGAAAGTTTTTAAAGTATATGTTTTTTAAAAAGTTTGGATACTATCCTATTCAGGGTTATAATCACCTGGACTTACTGAATATATTTAACAGACTTTCATTGAAAAACAGACGTATAAAAATATGTTTGGTATATATATTCAAGATCTTAAAAAAGAAAATAAATAGTCCAGACCTATTGCTGCAACTTCCATTTGTGGTAAATAAGGGTAGAACAAGACAAAGACCAACATTTTATCTAGAATTTCCTAGAACAAATACTTACAAAAATTCGCCCCTATATAAAATGTGTAATTATTTTAATGCATACGTTAGTGATGTAGATTTAAGTAGTATTACTTTACGTAGATATAAGGATATTCTTGACCATAAATTGCTAGATTCTCAGGCTCAGATGTAATATTGACAATAATATTAACTAGTAATGTTAGTTTAATGCTTTTAACTTTAAGAAAGGTATCTGTAACTGGCTTAACTGCTGTGGATGCTGTATTCAATAAATAAATAAATAAAATAAATAAGTAAAACAGGATACATCAATTTCATGTTAACACCCCGTATAGCACTTCTGATTAGATAAACTGGCGTTAACTGAGTATTTGTTTTCTATTTACTGTTTTATAGTTAACGCGAAATGTAAATATCATAAAATAAAAATTTTTCTCCAAATAAGGAATATCTGTAAAACAAATAACGAGCGTTTACACAACATATCTGATTATATAATTTGCACCATTATTATTTTTTAAAATAAATTAAAACTGTACAAACTTTAATTAAAGCAGAACTATTTAAAAATACATTGGAAAATTTAGTGCAATATTTAACACAATTTCCTATATAAATGAAAGAATGATAAAGTGGCAGGCCTATATTTTGATTTGTCTAAGGCCTTTGACACTGTGGATCATAACTTGCTTTTGACAAAGCTTGGTGCGTATGGGGTCAGAGGTGTTGCTGCCAGTTTGCTGCAATCCTACTTATCGGATAGGCAGCAAACAGTCTGCTTTGCTAAAAATATTCATCATTACTTTTCAGATAGAACTAAATTGTTGCAGGGGGTACCTCAGGGCTCCATTTTAGGACCCATATTATTCTTAATATATGTAAACAATCTGGGGGATGGATTGGCCGCGGATAGCGTTTGTTAGTTTGCTGATGACACATCGGTGATTCTGGCGGACACTTCTATGGCAGGACTGTCTCAAAAGTGCACAAACTCTGCACTGAAAATGCAGCAGTAGTGTTCTGATAACGGCCTCACTCTAAACGTAGATAAAACCGGCCTCATTCTTTTTTCAAAGCATGCAATAAGGTCTGAGTCACTGCTTGTGTGGCTTGAGGGTAGATCTATACCTACTTTGGAACAGGTTAAGTTCTTGGGTGTTCATTTGGACCCCTTTTTAAACTGGGAACATCATAACTCAGCTCTTGGGGCTAGGCTTAGCAGTTTGTGTGGTGTAGTCCGAAGGCTTCATAACATCATCACTGCAGAGACTGTTAGGCTTTTCTACCTTGGGCAAATACAATCTCTTGTCTCTTATGGTATTTCCTTTTGGGGATCATCAAGAAAGGCTATTAATATATTTAAAATTCAAAAACACATAATAAGATGCATCTTCCACCTACATCCAAGAGCTTCATGTCGACCATTTTTTACTCAGTTTAAGTTGCATACTGTTCCCTCATTATACTTTAGATCTTTAGTCATGCTGGTCAGAAGGAATACGGAATTATTTCCGTTAAACAGACAGCTTTATGGGGGAAACATGGTTATGACTACCAGAGGGGCGAATGGCCCTAGGGTACCTTTACATAACTCCACCTTCTATGAGAGAGGACCATACTATATGGCGATTAAAGCCGTAAGGATGTTACCAAGAGAAATCTGGCTTACCGAGTCGATTAATTGCTTTAAGAGACGCGTAAATGAGTGCCTTTCTGATAGGTGCTTTTACACTTTCAATTTTAATGAACAGTTTTTGTAATGTCAATATTTTTAATTTAATATTTATTGTTTAGTGGGTTTTTCTCATGCATTTGTTTTGTGTGTAAAAATTTTATTCCTTTTAATTTGGGATACCTTATTTTGCAAACTGTAAAACTTTGTTCACTTTAAACTGACTTTCTTATTACTACTTTTTTAAATTATCTTGTATCTGTCTTTTTCTCCTTTTGTTTTCCTTTGTGTAAAGTTCCTATCGAAATGTCGATTAGTTTTTATATTAACTGTAGTTAGATCGATATATTTACAATTCTTAATGTTATATATTTCTTTCTCTGACGTTGCTTTGTTATGTGATCATAATTTTGTTGGCAAATAAAGGATATTATTATTATTATTATATGATTTACAAGCCAAACGGCTTCGCACTCCCTCCAGGGATTATTCACTCATACCAGGCATACAAAGACACCAAAAGTATGCAGCTCTGTGGGAACCCTTTCCATGTTATCGGGTCCTAGGTGACGTTGTCTGCTGTATTTCCTACGAACTTTCGGACGGTTCGCGCGGTTGCTAGGAGAATTGCTTTCTGCATCGGCTTATACAGATGCTCACCAAGGCCCAGTCCCTTAATGCTCTGCAGGAGGTTCTTTGGTATCACTCCAGTTGTTGACAGTATAATGGGAATCGTTTGGACGCTGTTCATTGCCCATTGTCTTCGGATTTGCACCTCCAGATCTCTGTATTTGGCGATCTTTTCGTTGTATTTTGGCCTGTTATTATTATTATTATTAATTGTGAAATATAAAGTATTTTCGGCAATTATTTGGAACACTGGAAACACGGAATTGTTTGCATATCTTCTATATTTGGGTCGTAGAACATGATTTCCATTTTTTTTTTAGGGCGGTCGCAAACATTTTTCCGAAAAAATTTTCAAATGTTCACTTCACTTTCACACGAATAAGTCGTATTTTCGCCACTTTAGTAAAATACACAAACACGTTAGTCTTATTTTTACATTTGTCTTCCATTTTGAAACCACACTACAGGAAATCATAGATTTAGGAAATACTAGATTGAGCGTTTTTAATTGACATACAAAGGAAAGTTTCCAGAAATTAAAAAAGGTGCCAGTCTATAAAATTTTACTATATATTATCCAAAAAGGACAAGATAATGCAAAAGCACAATTTATAAATAGTGACGAGATGCCATCAGGACCAGGTCCTTTTTTAACATTAAGAAATTCAAACTTTTTTAAAATTTCAAGAATACCAATGGAGAAAGTAATTAAATTAAGTAGATTATTAGCCATGTTAATATTAGATAAAAGATAGCTGTGTTTTGATGTCTCTAAAACTAATGAAAAACGTAATAAAAATAAATTGGCAGTACTCTATGCATCATTGCTAGTAAGGCCATTATAATTTAAGCAGATGGGGACACCTCCGTCACCTCTATTTGTACGAACATACCCCCAGAAGCTAGCTAGGTTTTAATAAATTGTATCCTCGGTTTCCTGTTTATAGCATTGTCTGGCTTTTTACATAGATCTCTAAGCATACAAAATTCACTGTAATCTGCAAGGCTTTTAATCTGTTTGTATTCTTTATGTGCTAGTTTTTTTTTTTAAATACATTAATTTTTAGTTCTAAATCAAACCAAGGAGGAAATTTAAACTTGGTTTTGAATTTAATTTTAGGAGTAAAAAACATCACATTCAATATCATAAGAGTTAAGGTACAGATCCCAACTGACATTAAAAAGAAAATCATTTATATCATTACATATACAATTATAATAATAAAATATTTCATGTTCATATTCTGTATAATTCAATTTATTATCATATTTTAAAATTATCACAAAAGCTGGATGATGCCATCACATTTAATTCAGCTTTTTCTGCAATTTCATTGCCCGTTTGTCTTTAAGTCAATTGAAAGCTTGTTCCTGTGACTTACAGATGAACGGACGGACCGACCGTAATAACCAGTTTTCTTCATTTTTGTCTTACTTCCTATAATCCATTTCTACATACATAAATAGGTACAGTACAACCCTCAACTAACTTGGCTCGTACTTCTTATTGTGTGAGGGAGGATATATTTGTTTAAAATGCTTAAAACATTCAACATACATGTCTCTGTGCCTGGGAATTTAGACTTACGCAGACCAAATTTTACAACACTCCAGCAGATATATAAGATTCAGTGCAGAAATTGTCATGACTTTTGAAATGACAACACAAAATAAGTCGCTGGCTCTCCCTCTATTCATGTCCTACAACCCCAAACCAGGGAGTATGAAAAAATCAACAAAAAGTTCGTTGTTTCCACTATTCTCAATAATTACCATTTCCAATTAGAATGATAATGTAGAGCTGGACCCTAATATCTAAAATGGCTTTCTGAATTCATAGTCCTAATTAAGATAGAATATCTGTACAAAGCCCTATTTTATGAAATTAAGTTTAAAGCTGGACAAACGCAGAAGGGAACAAAAATCTCGTATTGTTAAAAAATGCTTGCAACATACATAGAGAAAACTAAAATGAGCATTCAGGATTAATATTTCTAAACGCATGGTGTTATAAATTATATGCATTATAAACCTTTTATTTGGAATCTGAATTTATCATCATCGAGAAACTATTCGGTACATATATGAAGATCTAAGTGACCTAATAGGTATGAGAGTATTAAATAATCTTCAACTGTTTCGTTAATTTTGTAATTATTAAGCATGTGAGTGGTTCTTTATAGAACATGAATTTAAAAATTGAGTAGATATTCAATAAGATTCTTGTAATTGAAAAATATGCTTCAGCAACAATAAAGATGTCTAATTTTTCTGTATTTACCAAAAATTATGATGTAAAAGTAGTTATAATTTAACAATCAAATTATTTTTAATAAAAGAAATATATATATGTTTAAATAAACAGGCAGATCACAGGGGTACTAATCTATATAAAGGTATATCCTCTTAATATTCATATCATTCTTATATAAAATATTTAACCTTATTTTTATCTGAACTGATATTTAAATATGATTTAAATAGACTAAAACAAATAAACAAAAATCAAGAATGCCGCTTCTTTTTTAACGCAAAATATTTAAGGCGTGACAGCTCTGTGTTGGCAATTGGCATATATCGCGCGCAATTTTATTTGGAAGAAGTCACAACTTAACGGTTTTTTTTAACGGGAAAAACGGGCTTATTTGTAAAATTGTGATAATTTCTGTGCCTAGAAAGTTTTCCGTGATTATTAAAAGGTAAGTTTAACTTACATTTTTATTTTTTCCGTCATCGTTTACGAGATTTTTGAACCAGCATTAATTATACGACTTCCAAACGTTTAACCTTGTATTTGGTAAATTACCGAATATGAACGCACTACTGCTTGTAAAAATTTGGCCTCAATAACTTTTATAAGGCTAATTTATACACAAAGGACATTCTGGCCTTTTTTTCCCTAAAATCGTGAAACCTTTTTGAGGTTATTTATGGAAATTCGGTATTGGCTAGTGCTTCTTCCGACGGATAATTTTACTATAGTTTAAGGTTAAGGATGCAGTAGTAGTGTGGCGTCGGAATACCAAAAAGTTTAACTTTATTGATCTTACTGAACCTAAGAAAAAATTATGGTTAATATTTTTAAATCAATAGAACTTTTTAAGTTACAACAGTGCGCTTTCTTGATCTAACATGGCTGTAGCCCCAGGAAGGAAGCTCGAAACTTTTAGGTTTATGATTATAATGTTTTTTTACGGATAGATGCCGCTACATGTATCATGAATTTATCTTGGAGCAGAACCGTACTTAAACAAAGCGAATTAATTTATTGATTTTTATTATTTTACAAAAATAATTTTACACTAAATAAAGCAATGGTTAAAGCAAGTGGCATTCTGGGCTTGACAAAATTCTCCATTAAATATGAAATCTTGAGGACAAAACAGTTCCATTTTTTCATCCGCGTCGCTACCTTTGCAGTAATAGAATTTTTCACAGCTGTACCTATCTGGTGCCACATTCTTCTCATTACAATGACCTGCTTGATTTGGACATTCCAGGTAATATTCGCATTTCTGAGTGATGTCATCAAACTTTTTGCCAGCTGTAACATTATTAAAGATGTTTAAGTAATGAAAAAAGAAATTGAGGAGATTGATGCGAAATCCTGCTTTTTCTTATTTGAACGTAGTTTGAAATTTTATACCTAAATTTATTGATTACTTTTAATATTTTATCCAGAAACAACAATCTAGTTATAATTTTACTTCATTCTCTGAACCTTCATTAATATATACCGGGTGTCAACGAATCTATTAGACAAGTCATAGTTTCTAGAGTATTATGTGTATCAAAATGAGAATTGGTACAGGTAAATGTTATGGTTTTCGCATATTTTCCACTTTCCGGCCACTTCCGGTTTCACCGGAAATGGCCCCGGTTTTGAATTTTTAAATGGAACACCCTGTATATTTTAACATTTTTGGATTTATGAGACAATTCTAGATCAGAATGTGACATTTTAAAAACTTTTTACGTCTACTTCATTTTTTTAGAGCCACTTTTAAAATTGCAAAATCCCCACAAAAAAAACAGGGAAGATATAATTAATAAGTGTGAATAACTATATTCTGCAAAAATAGGGGGCGTTCCGACAGAGGGGTGGTTTGGTTTATTTATCACTATTCTTTTTACATGATACTTTTTCAACATTATACCTAAAAATTATGATTCCGTAAAACTATTTACATAAGAAAGATATTTGTAAAAAATTACTACACTAAAAGTTTAGGAGAAAACCCGCTTTAATTAAATCAATGCAACCGATTTATTTGTGTTTAAACTAAACATCAAAGTAGGCTTATGAAGACTATAAATTTGAAGCGAAAAGCATCAAGTAGCTTATGGTTAATGCCAAAATAATAAAGAATCATATTATTTATTAAAAAATTTAATTTTAAAAAAATAACATTAAATAAAAACCCGTATTCGAGAGCCACTTTTAAAGGTTCATAGCTCTTTTATGACGCAGTATCGGACCTATTTCCATATGAAAATTTTTTCATGTTTTCATTTGTAGAAACTCACGGATACCCTGTATAATATGCTTTAGGAGACAGGTCCGTACTTTAAGTTTTTAATAACGGCCAAAAAAGGTTCAAAATGCAATTAGACTATAATACGTAATATACAGGGCGATTCTCTGGGAACTTTATCGATCGATTTTGGGAAAATTTCATTTTGGAAAAATCTGAAAATTTGACAGTGTATTAACGTGCATGGGGGACAGCCGGCTAAAATATTTTCAAGATGGCGGCACTTCCAGTTATACTGGAAGTAGATGTCAACTTGCTTATTCTAAATGGAATACCCTATATATTACTGCATTTTTGATTTCTACGTAAAATTCTAGACATATTTCATGTATAATATTCTATACTTAAGTCTCACCGTTTTGGACATATTTAAATTTTTATATCAAAATGACATGGTTATTGTTAATGAATGTCAAATGACAAGAAATAGTTACAATTCTGTACGGTTCGATTGTTTTATTTTCGCCACGCCTCGCCGTCATGGCCAACGAATAACAAAACTTAAAAAGCCTTATAGCATTGCCAATATTTTGAAAACTACAAATTTTTGGTATAGACAACCTTATACAAAGTTACCCTTATTTTTAATGCTTAATACGATAAAATTGTAAAAATAGGTGTTTTCCGTTTGAAAAAATTGACCTTTGACGATTTTTTAAATATAATTTTTATTCTTGTTTTTTGACCACTCTGAACTAATTATTTTCAAAATATTATAAAAAGACTAATAAAGCCGATCTTCGTCTACAAGAAAACTAACCCAAATTAAATAATAAAGACTTCCTTATAGGAAAAATTTATAGTTGACTTGTGGTCCGGAAACGTCATTTTTGACATAAAAATTTAAATATGTCCAAAACGGTGATACTTAAATATAGAACATTATACATAAAATATGTCTAGAATATTAGGTAGGAATCAAAAATACAATAATATATAGGGTGTTCCATTTAAAATAAGCAAGTCGACACTTATTTCCGACACACCGGAAGTGCCGTCATCTTGAAAATATTTTAGCCGGCTATCCCCCATGCACGTTAGCACACTTTCAAATTTTCAGATTCTTTCTAATTATAGTTTTCCCACAATCGATCGATAAAGTTCCCGGACAATCATCCTGTTTTGTTGAATTCAGAATAAACAGAACTTTTAAAATTGACCTTAGAAAATCAGTATCGCATTTAAAAAAATTAAACCAATGCTGATTGGTTATTATCAGGAATTAAATTGACTATGTTTCTGTATCTAGGAGATTGAGAAATGACATAAAACTAACAAAAATATATTCAGATTCTGATGTATCCTCTAACCACGTTCTGATTGTTTGCTAACTTTGGTTCAGGTTAGTTCTGGATAAAAGAATGCATGTTCAAAAATTTTTCGACGTCAATATCCAACAGAATAATTATCCCACGTCTATGTTATTGATATTCATTATTATAGTGGAAAAATGCATAATTTTTGTTTAAAATGGAATTGTGTTAATTTACCTGGACATTTTCGTACAGTTAATCGGATTTTTCCATCTCGTGATGGTTTACAGTTGTAATACCGTGAACAGTCTTCGGGTACAGCAAATTTTCCTTCACCGGTGCATTCTCTAAAATTGATAATAATAATAAAGTATTTAATAGTATCGACAAAACTTGTACTTCACCAATACCAAGACTACATGATAGTGATTTTATTGTATTGAATTGGAATTTGTAAGAATTAATTCTTATAGGTTCATTAGTTTTTACACAATTGCCATTTGAAATTTTTAGTGCACTATCTTTTGACGCGTCTAAATGCGTCATGGATGGTTCGATTTTAAATTTGTAAAAAGACTTTGGAAGTATAAGTATCATCTATGTTTGCATTTTGATCAAAAATTCTATGAAATACGTCAAAAATGCTAGCAAACACAACAGAATCTCCTATAAAAAAAACTAAAAATTCTACCATTTTTATCTGCGACTGAAATTTTTGAAGTCAGCGTCAATTTTATTGAATTATTTTTCACTTTTTAGTGGTTTAGGGTAAATCTATTTCCATCAAATCGTCTGTAGTTTAATCAAATAGTGTGTGAATCTGTTTATATATTTACCTTCTTACGCCATACTGTGTATGAATATATCCTTTTTTGTAGTCCAGATAGGTACATTCAGGAACATTTTCGGGTAGATCACAGGTCTGTTCTTTGGCATTAAATTTGAGGCACTGTGGACAAATTAGGGTTTCGACTGCAAGAATTTTTTTACAGTTTTTACTTTCTACACATCTATAATGGTGCGTGCAGGAATATCCCAAACGGAAGAATCCTTCACTTGGACATGGCAGATCTGCAAAGATAAATATAGCTTGATAATATAACTTTTAACTAGGAGTACGTTCATATATATATATATATATATATATATATATATATATATATATATATATATATATATATATATATATATATATATATGTTGGATATTCTCACGGATGTGATGTGTAATCGAAAGTTTTTGGGCATCCAGTGTATGTGCTGAGTCCCTCTCAGGACTGTAAGGCAACTGACGTTTCGGTGAAATCTCATTTACCATTCTCACTGTACGGCGTCCACGAGCGAACTATATATTTATATATATATATATATATATATATATATATATATATATATATATATATATAATTT
The DNA here is from genome assembly GCA_034092305.1 of Diaprepes abbreviatus. NCBI lineage: Eukaryota > Metazoa > Arthropoda > Insecta > Coleoptera > Curculionidae > Diaprepes > Diaprepes abbreviatus. The sequence continues at coordinate 5,735,684 of JASJET010000062.1, forward strand.
ATTTTTATATCTTAAACCTTTTGTTAAAATTTTTTTTTGTAATATTTTCTTGGGTATAGGTTTTTCCATTAGAGAAACAAAGGAGAACAATTTTTCTGACGTTTCACTCTACATAGTGAGCTTCTTCAAAAGAGCTGGTATATTTATTTTAAATCTTGAAAGTAGTTTTGTGTGTATACATGCAACGTACACACAAGAGGTTGTACAGTTTGAACAAATTGCTAAGGAACACAATTTATACAATTCCACCACCATCAAGATGATGGCCTACCTGTACCACCATACCGAGAAGAAAGTCAAAACACCCTCCCCGCCACATCTCGATGGTGGTGGAATTGGATAAATTGTGTTCCTTAGCAATTTGTTCAAACTGTGCAACCTCTAACACGGAAAGGATATGGTTGGAACGCAGTTTGCATTTACTTCCAAAATAATAAAACAAAGGACACATTTGTTCTGTAATAAAACGAAAAAACCAAAAAATAAAAATCGAGAAGAAAATAACAAGTATATCAGTATGCCTTATACGAATGGTCTTTCGGAGAAAATGAAACATATTTTATCAAAACATCATATAACTGTTCATCATATGTTTTTGTTTTTAATGTATATAAATATTCTGTTTAGTGAAATAAAAAATATATTGGATGCATGGAAGAATACAGAGCTCAACTCATTTGTCGGATGCATTCTTATAATTAATAATCTTCTTAAAATTACGAGTTATGGTTTCCAGCAAAGTCGAAAGTTTGGCAGAACTCCATCAACAAACCCGTGACATGTCTTAAATGCCGAATTTACACAAATACTTGAAAAATAGTAAAATGAAACCTGGTGGTCGAACGAACGAAAAGAATACGGAACGCATTACTTCGATAATACAGAAATAAGGCCACGTGGCGATTGAAAATAGAAAAATTATTACCTGTGTTGACGTTTCGTCAAAACCGTGAAAATCAAATGATGCGAGAAAAATAAAAAGTCGGTCGTACTACATTAGTGTAGGAGCCAGGGGGTCCACATTGGCCCCTTTAATTTATATGGACCCATCTAATATTTTTTATGCATTTTGAGTCCCCGAACAATAATTTTTAGAGTGGAAGTTCGTCCGGGTAAGATTGTTATAAACAAATAATTGTTTAAACCTTTAAAAATACAATTTCCGCAAAACCAATTATTGGGTCGTATTTTTTAAGTGATTTTAATCAATAAAGGTCCTAACTAACTTTTACGTACAATGCTGGGTTTATAAATTCTAGTGATTTTTTCGATTTTTGAATGCTAATAACTAAATGAACTTTTTTCAATTTTCTTGACAGCAATCGAAAGTTTGAATCAGCATCTACAGGCTACAACCAAAGGTCATTCAAAAAAGTTACGTCTTAATTATTTATTTTGGCTATAAACAAATGGCTTTCGGCCGCTTATATTCATGGGCCGTCCCTTGTGGCGCGTGGAGGGTAGCCTACTTACAGGCGCCTTGCGCGACCAAGTGCTGATACTTAATATAAAGCCTTTCACGAAAATCCTACATGCTGTCTGGAAAATTTTGCTAGAAGTAAATGTGTGTGCGTGTGTTTTCTACTTGTAATTCATTTGATTTTTTCGTAAACTTTTCTAAATTTACAATAGAAGAAAATGGAGGAATTTAATCAATGTTGTACATAAAAACACAAATTGCAAATCATTTGATGAACTGAGAATTTGGTGTTATCATTATGCTAAATGTTCGCTGATAGAAGATTTGCCTATGAGGTGATAGAGAATATCATTTTGAATAATTCATGCCATATATGCCTTAATACAGAAATTCACGGTTGTCGATTTACAGCACATTCTATAATTTTTCGGTTTTCTGGCAATTGGTGATTGAAAATTTATTTGTTATGATATTGGTATAATTTTTCGGTTTGAATTTTTTTTTCTTATTCTTTGGTTCATAAACTATAATAACAACAAAAGGAATAAAATTAAAATAACACACAGAAAACTGTCCACTCAAAAATTTTATTCATCTACGAAAATTCAAGTTTCATTCATAGATTTGAGTGAAGTTTTTTCTAACAGTGAGAAAGGTAAATGGATTCAATTTATTTTAAAAATAACTTTGTTGAATTACCTTTACAGTGGTTTATCGAAACCCGTATCAAAAAAAAAAATTACATACATTAAATTCAGGGAAGATATTCATATTAACGAAAACAAAATATCTAATGTATTGCATTGGATGTTTTGAACGCCTAAAAAATGAATTTTTGTGTTTCTGATCACCAGGCCGGTAATTGTTAATTGTAAAATAAACATAAAAAAAATAAAAACACCAATACATAAACAACCAGTTTTTTTAGCCAACCATACAGATGATATCGGCTTTAGTTGCTGGTCGCATACATCTTGCAGTTGTGTTTTACACCAGTTCAGTGTCCACTTGCTAAATTTAAAATTGCCTTGTTGACAAAACAATGGCTACTTTTTCCAATTTAGAATACACTGATATAATTTTCATGTATAATAGAGCAGACGGCAATGCAGCTGCAGATCAAAGACTATACCGAGATCGATTTCCTGAAAGAAGAGTTACCAGTGTACAAGTTTTCATTAACACATATCGCCGTATTTGTGAAACCGGCAATCTTTTTTTCAGAGGAAGCATGCAGACAGGCATGCTGTCGAAGTAGAACAATAAATTTGGGATTCATTTGATGTAGATCCAACCACTAGAAAGGTAGCTAATCAGCTTAATTTGTCTACTTGGAAAGTGTGGAACGTTATGAAAGTTGAAGGAAAATATCCATTCCATTACACCCCGCTTCAAGGCTTTGAAGAAGGTGATCCAGTATGGAGAATTCTGTTCAACCGTTATTTGTTAAAGCTGATATGGAAGATGGACTTTTCTTAAAAAGTATTTTATGGTCCGATGAATCGAAATTTTCTCGGGAGGGAATCACCAACTTCCACAATCTGCATTATTGGGCTGATAGGAATCCGCAAATGAAAAAAGAAACATCCTTCCAACAGAAATTCACTGTAAATGTACGGGGAGTGGTAATCGGAAGAACTTTCATTGGGCCATATTTCTTTCCTGAACATTTAAACGGAGACAATTACTTAGTTTTTGAAATACCATTGAACGTAAGAGACAGAATGATTTTCCAGAACGACGAATGTCCAGCACATTATCGGTTTGACGTAAGAGATTTTTTAAATGAAACATTCCCTAATCGTTGAATAGGAAGAAACGGTCCCTTATTGTGGCGAGGATCCAGACTTGACGCCTATAGATTTTCACATCTGGGGACATATGAAAGAACTTGTCTATAAAGTTGAAATAATGCACTGTAATCAACTAATTGAAAGAATTAATGAAGCAAGTGTCACCCTTAAGGAAAAAATGAGACTAGGCGTAACCACCACCCAAGTGAGGAAAAGGGCCCGAAAATATATTAGAAATAATGGTTCACATTTCGAACATAACATATAAAATAATACTTAATGTGATTTTGGTAATTTTAGAAAAGTAAAAATAAATATAGAAAATTGTTAATTTCGCTAATATGAATATCTTCCCTGAATTTAACGTATGTAATATATTTTTTTTTTGATACGGGTTTCGATACACCACTGTAGAGGTAATTCAGCAAATTTATTTTTAAAATAAATTGAATGCATTTATTTCTCTCCCTGTTAGAAAAAAACCTCAATTCAAAAAACATGAATTTTCGTAGATGAATAAAATTTTTGAGTGCACAGTTTTCTGTGTGTTATTTTAATTTTATTCCTCTTGTTGTTATTATAGTTTATGAACCAAAGAATAAGAAAAAAAAATTTCAAACCGAAAAATTATACTCGTGTCATAAAAATTAAATTTTCAATCACCAATTGCTAGAAAACCGAAAAATTATAAAATGTGCTGTGACTCGACAACGGTACCTTTTTGTACTAAGGCATATATAACATAAATTATTCAAAATTACATTCTCTATCACCTCTTTAAAACTTTCTATCGATGTACCAAACACCCTGTATATGGATACATTGGACTTAACAAGTTACATAAAAAAAATTTGCTGGGTTCACCTTGACCCTACCCTACATGCAGGTATTCCGTTAATATGAAAATAATTTACACCAGCCTAAAAAGGTAATCCCGAAGCATGAAAAATTATTTATTGCGAAATTTTCAAATTTTGACTTATTTTTCGTCTTGTTTTTCATTATATCTTCGTAAATATCAAGCGTAGAGAAAAATGATGTAGTTAACAATTTATTCATCAGATTTGTGCTATTTCGATTTTTGACATATTACCCTAGGAAACGGAGTGTTAAAAAAAACTCAAATACCGTCTGCGATCTGATTGCAGAAATGGGTAGGGGGAGAGGTAGTAGAAATGACGTCTCATCTCGTGTCTCAACAAATTTTGGTTGGAATATTGTATTGCTTATTTTTCCCTTGTTAATAATTTTCTTAGTATTTAGTGAATTGTTTTTAACTTTTACCGGAATGTGAGTTTTAAAGTGCTTAAAAAGTGTGCGGTAGTTGGGTGCTGTCGGTCCAATAGTTTTTGTAAAATTGCAATTGTTTATTAGAAAAACGAAAAAAGTGACTATTTTTGATTGGCTCTACCGTCGTATAGGAAACTGCTACAGAGTTCTGTCAGTGCTCATTCTCTTCGTAAAGACATAAGCTATAAAAAATACGAATTTTGAAAAAAAAGTCTCTACGACCGATAGGAGCCGAGTTAGCAATTTTTTTCAAAAAATCACAAAGTGATTGTTTATTCACATTAAGAGCTGAATTTTTTACAGTTCATTAATATGAGCCTAAAATATATGAAATCATTCAATTAATTTATACACAATCAACCTTCAGGAGATCGCTAAACTGAGAGTACGTGCTGGGCGCCAGATAAGGTAAGTTGGAGGGGGTAACCGAATCTCACCGAGTACAAAGTGAGAGCGCCTCTTCAAATCGGCGCGCGCTTGAAAAATTAGCATTATCTCCGCTTTTAAATAACGTAGAGCTTTCATTTTCTGATTTTTTTGGAGTAGCTCATCGAAAAAATAATATTGGGCATATGTTCAACCTTCTCAGACCACCCCAACCCCCGAAAATTGTATTTTTTACATTTAAATTTTTTTTTACTCATTTTACATGTTTTTTCATTGAAAACAATTACCTACCATATTATATATATATATATATATATATATATATATATATATATATATAAAGATAAAAACACTGTCAATGACAGAACAGATGTGGGAAATTTGAGCCACATTTACACAAGCCTAATTTAAACAAAAATATTAAGTATTCGATCCAGTCAAATAAGAATATCCTCTTAAACATAAAACCAAACATATACCTTATCTGTTTTTTTATGCATTGTAAAATATAAAAAATATTAAAAAAATAAAACACATTCGCATTCCACGTATCCTCAGTAGACGATGTAAAATTTGAATTTATTTAGTAACAGAACAGCAAAATGTCAAGGTGTGTACCGGTAAAATTAAATATTTTTAAAAAACTTTAAAGTTTTGAATACTGTTTTTAAGTGACTTGTTTGTTCTTTGAAATTGTAAATATGTTTTTATGTGATGTATTTTAATTTTTATTTTTAGGAGGAAAGAATTTTTGAAAATGCCTTGAATAAAGGGCGAAACGTCAATCGTTTTTTGTATTTATTAAATTTAGAACCTAAACCCAAGAAAAGACAAAATAAAGAAAAATTATATATATATATATATATATATATATATATATATATATATATATATATATATATATATATATATATATATATATATATATATATATATATACTAGCGACCCGCCCCCGCTTCGCACGGGTGCAATGCTGATACTAAATACAGTACAGAAAAACTGTGACTATTTATTTTATTTTTACAACAATTATTACATCGGCCTCCGACGCGCTATTTATAGGCAGGCTGCCGCCGCCCCGGTCGGCCAGTACCGCCGCAAGCGCTACTTCCCGCAATTTTAAATCTGTAATATCTTCGAAAATATTCATTTAAATCTTGTGCTGTAAAGGACCATATAGATCTATATTAAATCAACAATGTATTTAAGCTATTTAATTGGATAAGGATTAATGCTGTATTGGTTAAAATCGCTTCAAAATTTGCCATTATTTGTCATAAAAAGTAAATGACAAAAAAATGTTATTGTGGGATATCCATGAGAGATAGACATATACCATCGCGGAGTTTTCTGTAGACCTTTTCAATGTGTACAAATAATTAGTACATTATTTTGACAAATCTCGTAGGGTTCAGCCTGCGTTTGCAATGTAAGCGGAAAAAAATATGATAATTAATGACATCACATTAGAAACCTCAAAAATAACAGTATTTCTCCACTATTTAATGGATGTTATTATACATATAAACCTTCCTCTTGAATCACTCTATCTATTGAAAAAAACCGCATCAAAATCCGGTGCGTAGTTTTAAAGATTTAAGCATACAAAGGGACATAGGGACAGAGAAAGCGACTTTGTTTTATACTATGTAGTGATAGTGATATATATATATATATATATATATATATATATATATATATATATATATATATGAACGATTATATTCGGCCCCCTCCTACCCCCTCAAAATTTATATTTTTCAAGATTTCGCATTTCTTGCTTTTATTACATATGTATGAACTAGAAATAATAATATCGTGCTAAAATTTGAATTTTCTTATTGTATTGAAATAACATTTCTTGAATAATGTTATTGTTATAAAATAAGGTTGTATTAAAAGTTATACAATAATCCATTAAATCATAATTATCCACTTTTTTTTACTACATGATAGCTTAAGTCTTTACGAAGAGAATGAGCACTGACAGAATTCTGTAGCAGTTTTTTAGATGACGGCACAGCCAATCAAAAATAGTCACTTTTTTCGTTTTTCTAATAAACAATTGCAATTTTACAAAAACTATTGGACCGACAGCGCCCAACTTCCGCAAACTTTTTTAGCACTTTAAAACTCACATTCTGGTAAAAGTTGAAAACAATTCAATAAATATTAAGAAAGTTATTAACAATTGAAAAATAAACAATTATTAATGTTGAATTTGCAATAACTTTTTTCTTTACAGACCGATTTGGACAAACAAAAATTCATTTTGAAGATATACAATTCGACGTACAATTCGTCTGTGGAACATTTTTCTCTAAATCCCTTAGATTTTCCGGAATATCCAAAAAACCGGGGAACAAATCATTTTTCGATGTTCTAATCAAAATTTGTTGCGACACGAGATGAGATGTCATTTCTACTACCTCCCCCTATCCATTTCTGCAATCACATCGCAGGCAGTATTTGAGTCATTTTTACTACCCAAAAATCGCTTCGTTTCCGAGCCTATATGATATTGCAAAACGAGAAATAGCGCAAAGAAAGTAAAAAACTGACCTTCTTGCAAGCGAACGATAAAATGTTTTAAACTCACCCAATGTTATATGCCTTTAGACTTAGAAATTTTATTTTTTAGAAAATAAATCCCTTTTTGTATGGTCTAGATCAGCTAAATAATTTTTGTGCAATTTGTTAATCCACCTCTGCGCGCGAATAGAGAGTTTCAAGCAATTGTTGAAAATGTGTTAAATAATGATTTTCCGAGGATTTTTAATAAACAATTTGAAATTTGATATTTGATTTAATCATCATTGATCGCTTTAATTTAGTGAGATAAATTTATTAAAACACTTACTTAAGAATGAAGTGCAGTTTCCAGAAACTAAAGGCTCATTCCATGTCGTTGGATTTCCTGTGGCAACTGTAGAGGGTTTTGTTTCTTTGTCTGTTACAGCCGATGGCTGTGTGACAACTTCATCAGTTGTATCATTCACGGTTTCTGTTGTGTCTTCATCGTCACAGTCTGTTTGTGATTCAGTTGTTGTTTCACTACTGGTAAATATCGAAGAAATTGTACTGTCACTAGGAGTTGTTCCTTTGTCTGTCTTTTCTGTATCAGGCGGCCCAGTAGGTGTTCCTTTGGCAGTTTTTCCAGTTGTTGGTGCTCCAGTTGATGTAATATATGAAGACTTTGCAGTAGATTCACCGGTCGTGCCTGTATTCTCTTCTGTTGACTCACAATCGGGTCCTGTTGGTGTATTTGTTTCTTCACCAGGCGTTGTTCCTTTCTCGGTTTCTCCAGTTTTAGCTACTTCAGTTGATGTTACATCTGTCGGCTTTGCAGTAGGTTTACCAGTGGTGCCTGAATTCCCTGCTGTTGTTGACTCACTGCTAGGTCCTGTTGGTAAGCTTGTACCTTGACCAGGCGTTGTACCTTTGAGAGTTTCTCCAGTTACTTCTGTCGACTTTGTGGTTGGTTTACCTGTAGCGCCTGAATTCCCTCCTGTACCAGTGGTGTCTGAATTCTCTACCGTTGTTGACTCACTGCTGGTTCCTGTTGGTAGACTTGTACCTTGGCTAGGCGTTGTTCCTTTCTCAATTTCCCCAGTTGCTGAAACTTCTGTTGACTTTTCAGTAGGTTTACCTGTAGTGCCTGAATTCTCTACTGTTGTTGATTCAATGCCGGGTCCTGTTGGTAGACTTGTACCTTGGCTAGGTGTTGTTTCTTTCTCAGTTTCCCTAGTTGCTGAAACTTCTGTTGACTTTTCAGTAGGTTTACCTGTAGTGCCTGAATTCTCTACCGTTGTTGATTCAATGCCGGATCCTGTTGGTAGACTTGTACCTTGGCTAGGCGTTGTCCCTTTGAGAGTTTCGCCGGTTGCTGGAGGCCCATTTGATGTAACATCCGAAGACTTTGCAGTAGGTGTATCCGTGGTTTCAGAATTTTCTTCTGTTGTTGATTGACTGCTGGGTCCTGTTGGGAGATTCGTTCCTTGGCCAGGCGTTGTTTCTTTACCAGTTCCTCCAGTTGCTGTAACATCTGTAGACTGTGTAGTAGGTGTATTAGTGGTATCTGAATTCTCTTCTGTTGTTGACTCACTGCCGGGTCCTGTTGGTAGACTTATACCTTGGGTAGGTGTTGTTCCTTTCTCTGTTTCTCCAGTTGCTGAAACTCCTGTTGACTTTTCAGTAGGTTTGCCTGTAGTGCCTGAATTCTCTATCGTTGTTGATTCAATGCCGGGTCCTGTTGGTAGACTTGTACCTTGGCTAGGTGTTGTTTCTTTCTCAGTTTCCCCAGTTGCTGAAACTTCTGTTGACTTTTCAGTAGGTTTACCTGTAGTGCCTGAATTCTCTACCGTTGTTGACTCATTTCCGGGTCCTGTTGGTAGACTTGTACCTTGGCTAGGTGTTGTTCCTTTCTCTGTTTCTCCAGTTGCTGTAGTGCCTGAATTCTCTATCGTTGTTGATTCAATGCCGGGTCCTGTTGGTAGACTTGTACCTTGGCTAGGTGTTGTTCCTTTCTCAGTTTCCCCAGTTGCTGAAACTTCTGTTGACTTTTCAGTAGGTTTACCTGTAGTCCCTGAATTCTCTACCGTTGTTGACTCATTTCCGGGCCCTGTTGGTAGACTTGTACCTTGGGTAGGTGTTGTTCCTTTCTCTGTTTCTCCAGTTGCTGAAACTCCTGTTGACTTTTCAGTAGGTTTGCCTGTAGTGCCTGAATTCTCTACCGTTGTTGACTCACTTCCCGGCCCTGTTGGTAGACTTGTACCTTGGCTAGGTGTTGTTTCTTTATCAGTTTCCCCAGTTGCTGAAACTTCTGTTGACTTTTCAGTAGTTTTATCTGTGGCGTGTGAACTTCCTCCTGTATCAGTGGTGCCTGAATTCTCTACTGTTGTTGACTCACTGCTGGTTCCTGTTGGTAGGCTTGTACCTTGGCTAGGTGTTGTTTCTTTCTCAGTTTCCCCAGTTGCTGAAACTTCTGTTGACTTTTCAGTAGGTTTACCTGTAGTGCCTGAATTCTCTACCGTTGTTGACTCATTTCCGGGACCTGTCGTTAGACTTGTACCTTGGTTAGGAGTTGTTCCTTTCTCAGTTTCTCCAGTTCCTGAAACTTCTGTTGACTTTTCAGTAGGTTTACCTGTAGTGCCTGAATTCTCTACCGTTGTTGATTCATTGCCAGGTCCTGTTGGTAGACTTGTTCCTTGGGTAGGTGTTGTTCCTTTCTCAGTTTCTTCAGTTGCTGAAACTTCTGTTGACTTTTCAGTAGGTTTACCTGTAGTGCCTGAATTCTCTACCGTTGTTGACTCATTTCCAGGTCCTGTTGGTAGACTTGTACCTTGGCTAGATGTTGTTCCTTTTTCAGTTTCCCCAGTTGCTGAAACTTCTGTTGACTTTTCAGTAGGTTTACCTGTAGTGCCTGAATTCTCTACCGTTGTTGACTCATTTCCGGGACCTGTTGTTAGACTTGTACCTTGGTTAGGAGTTGTTCCCTTCTCAGTTTCTCCAGTTCCTGAAACTTCTGTTGACTTTTCAGTAGGTTTACCTGTAGTGCCTGAATTCTCTACCGTTGTTGATTCATTGCCGGGTCCTGTTGGTAGGCCTGTACCTTGGCTAGGTGTTGTTCCTTTCTCAGTTTCCCCAGTTGCTGAAACTTCTGTTGACTTTTCAGTAGGTTTACCTGTAGTGCCTGAATTCTCTACCGTTGTTGACTCATTTCCGGGACCTGTTGGTAGACTTGTACCTTGGCTAGGTGTTGTTCCTTTCTCAGTTTCTCCAGTTGCTGGAACTTCTGTTGACTTTTCAGTAGGTTTACCTGTAGTGCCTGAATTCCCTACCGTTGTTGACTCATTTCCGGGACCTGTTGGTAGACTTGTACCTTGGCTAGGCGTTGTTCCTTTCTCAGTTTCTCCAGTTGCTGAAACTTCTGTTGACTTTTCAGTAGGTTTACCTGTAGTGCCTGAATTCTCTACCGTTGTTGACTCATTTCCGGGACCTGTTGGTAGACTTGTACCTTGGCTAGGCGTTGTTCCTTTCTCAGTTTCTCCAGTTGCTGAAACTTCTGTTGACTTTTCAGTAGGTTTACCTGTAGTGCCTGAATTCCCTACCGTTGTTGACTCATTTCCGGGACCTGTTGGTAGACTTGTACCTTGGCTAGGCGTTGTTCCTTTCTCAGTTTCTCCAGTTGCTGAAACTTCTGTTGACTTTTCAGTAGGTTTACCTGTAGTGCCTGAATTCCCTACCGTTGTTGACTCATTTCCGGGACCTGTTGGTAGGGTTGTACCTTGGCTAGGTGTTGTTCCTTTCTCAGTTTCCCCAGTTTTTGAAACTTCTGTTGACTTTTCGGTAGTTTTACCTGTGGCGCCTGAATTCCCTCCTGTATCAGTGGTTCCAGAAGTCTCTACTGTTGTTGACTCACTGCTGGGTCCTGTTGGTAAATTTGTACCTTGGCCAGGCGTTGTCCCTTTGAGAGTTTCGCCGGTTGCCGGAGGCCCACTTGATGTAACATCCGAAGACTTTGTAGTAGGTGTATTAGTGGTATCTGAATTCTCTTCTGTTGTTGACTCACTGCAAAGTTCTGTTGATAAATTCGTATCTTGGTCAGGCGTTGTTCCTCTCTCAGTTTCCCCAGTTGCTGAAACTTCTGTTGACTTTTCAGTAGGTTTACCTGTAGTGCCTGAATTCTCTACCGTTGTTGACTCATTTCCGGGACCTGTTGTTAGACTTGTACCTTGGTTAGGAGTTGTTCCTTTCTCAGTTTCTCCAGTTCCTGAAACTTCTGTTGACTTTTCAGTGGGTTTACCTGTAGTGCCTGAATTCTCTACCGTTGTTGACTCATTTCCGGGACCTGTTGGTAGATTTGTACCTTGGCTAGGCGTTGTTCCTTTCTCAGTTTCTCCAGTTGCTGAAACTTCTGTTGACTTTTCAGTAGGTTTACCTGTAGTGCCTGAATCCTCTACCGTTGTTGACTCATTTCCGGGACCTGTTGGTAGACTTGTACCTTGGCTAGGCGTTGTTCCTTTCTCAGTTTCTCCAGTTGCTGAAACTTCTGTTGACTTTTCAGTAGGTTTACCTGTAGTGCCTGAATTCTCTATCGTTGTTGATTCAATGCCGGGTCCTGTTGGTAGACTTGTACCTTGGCTAGGTGTTGTTTCTTTCTCAGTTTCCCCAGTTGCTGAAACTTCTGTTGACTTTTCAGTAGGTTTACCTGTAGTGCCTGAATTCTCTACCGTTGTTGACTCATTTCCGGGTCCTGTTGGTAGACTTGTACCTTGGCTAGGCGTTGTTCCTTTCTCAGTTTCTCCAGTTGCTGAAACTTCTGTTGACTTTTCAGTAGGTTTACCTGTAGTGCCTGAATTCTCTATCGTTGTTGATTCAATGCCGGGTCCTGTTGGTAGACTTGTACCTTGGCTAGGTGTTGTTTCTTTCTCAGTTTCCCCAGTTGCTGAAACTTCTGTTGACTTTTCAGTAGGTTTACCTGTAGTGCCTGAATTCTCTATCGTTGTTGATTCAATGCCGGGTCCTGTTGGTAGACTTGTACCTTGGCTAGGTGTTGTTTCTTTCTCAGTTTCCCCAGTTGCTGAAACTTCTGTTGACTTTTCAGTAGGTTTACCTGTAGTGCCTGAATTCTCTACCGTTGTTGACTCATTTCCGGGTCCTGTTGGTAAATTTGTACCTTGGCCAGGCGTTGTCCCTTTGAGAGTTTCGCCGGTGGCCGGAGGCCCATTTGATGTGACATCCGAAGACTTTGCAGTAGGTGTCTCGGTGGTTTCAGAATTTGCTTCTGTTGTTGACTGACTGCTGGGTCCTGTTGGGAGATTTGTTCCTTGGCTAGGCGTTGTTTCTTTACCAGTTCCTCCAGTTGCTGTAACATCTGTAGACTGTGTAGTAGGTGTATTAGTGGTATCTGAATTCTCTTCTGTTGTTGACTCACTGCCGGGCCCCGTTGGTAGGCTTGTACCTTGGCTAGGTGTTGTTCCTTTCTCAGTTTCCCCAGTTGCTGAAACTTCTGTTGACTTTTCAGTAGGTTTACCTGTAGTGCCTGAATTCTCTACCGTTGTTGACTCATTTCCGGGACCTGTCGTTAGACTTGTACCTTGGTTAGGAGTTGTTCCTTTCTCAGTTTCTCCAGTTCCTGAAACTTCTGTTGACTTTTCAGTAGGTTTACCTGTAGTGCCTGAATTCTCTACCGTTGTTGATTCAATGCCGGGTCCTGTTGGCAGACTTGTACCTTGGCTAGGCGTTGTTCCTTTCTCAGTTTCCCCAGTTGTTGAAACTTCTGTTGACTCTTCAGTAGGTTTACCTGTAGTGCCTGAATTCTCTACCGTTGTTGATTCATTGCCAGGTCCTGTTGGTAGACTTGTTCCTTGGGTAGGTGTTGTTCCTTTCTCAGTTTCTTCAGTTGCTGAAACTTCTGTTGACTTTTCAGTAGGTTTACCTGTAGTGCCTGAATTCTCTACCGTTGTTGACTCATTTCCAGGTCCTGTTGGTAGACTTGTACCTTGGCTTGGTGTTGTTCCTTTTTCAGTTTCCCCAGTTGCTGAAACTTCTGTTGACTTTTCAGTAGGTTTACCTGTAGTGCCTGAATTCTCTACCGTTGTTGACTCATTTCCGGGACCTGTTGTTAGACTTGTACCTTGGTTAGGAGTTGTTCCTTTCTCAGTTTCTCCAGTTCCTGAAACTTCTGTTGACTTTTCAGTAGGTTTACCTGTAGTGCCTGAATTCTCTACCGTTGTTGATTCATTGCCGGGTCCTGTTGGTAGGCCTGTACCTTGGCTAGGTGTTGTTCCTTTCTCAGTTTCCCCAGTTGCTGAAACTTCTGTTGACTTTTCAGTAGGTTTACCTGTAGTGCCTGAATTCTCTACCGTTGTTGACTCATTTCCGGGACCTGTTGGTAGACTTGTACCTTGGCTAGGTGTTGTTCCTTTCTCAGTTTCTCCAGTTGCTGGAACTTCTGTTGACTTTTCAGTAGGTTTACCTGTAGTGCCTGAATTCCCTACCGTTGTTGACTCATTTCCGGGACCTGTTGGTAGATTTGTACCTTGGCTAGGTGTTGTTCCTTTCTCAGTTTCTCCAGTTGCTGAAACTTCTGTTGACTTTTCAGTAGGTTTACCTGTAGTGCCTGAATTCCCTACCGTTGTTGACTCATTTCCGGGACCTGTTGGTAGACTTGTACCTTGGCTAGGTGTTGTTCCTTTCTCAGTTTCTCCAGTTGCTGAAACTTCTGTTGACTTTTCAGTAGGTTTACCTGTAGTGCCTGAATTCCCTACCGTTGTTGACTCATTTCCGGGACCTGTTGGTAGGGTTGTACCTTGGCTAGGTGTTGTTCCTTTCTCAGTTTCCCCAGTTTTTGAAACTTCTGTTGACTTTTCGGTAGTTTTACCTGTGGCGCCTGAATTCCCTCCTGTATCAGTGGTTCCAGAAGTCTCTACTGTTGTTGACTCACTGCTGGGTCCTGTTGGTAAATTTGTACCTTGGCCAGGCGTTGTCCCTTTGAGAGTTTCGCCGGTTGCCGGAGGCCCACTTGATGTAACATCCGAAGACTTTGTAGTAGGTGTATTAGTGGTATCTGAATTCTCTTCTGTTGTTGATTCACTGCAAAGTTCTGTTGATAAATTCGTATCTTGGTCAGGCGTTGTTCCCCTCTCAGTTTCCCCAGTTGCTGAAACTTCTGTTGACTTTTCAGTAGGTTTACCTGTAGTGCCTGAATTCTCTACCGTTGTTGACTCATTTCCGGGACCTGTTGTTAGACTTGTACCTTGGTTAGGAGTTGTTCCTTTCTCAGTTTCTCCAGTTCCTGAAACTTCTGTTGACTTTTCAGTAGGTTTACCTGTAGTGCCTGAATTCTCTACCGTTGTTGACTCATTTCCGGGACCTGTTGGTAGATTTGTACCTTGGCTAGGCGTTGTTCCTTTCTCAGTTTCTCCAGTTGCTGAAACTTCTGTTGACTTTTCAGTAGGTTTACCTGTAGTGCCTGAATTCCCTACCGTTGTTGACTCATTTCCGGGACCTGTTGGTAGACTTGTACCTTGGCTAGGCGTTGTTCCTTTCTCAGTTTCTCCAGTTGCTGAAACTTCTGTTGACTTTTCAGTAGGTTTACCTGTAGTGCTTGAATTCCCTACCGTTGTTGACTCATTTCCGGGACCTGTTGGTAGGGTTGTACCTTGGCTAGGTGTTGTTCCTTTCTCAGTTTCCCCAGTTTTTGAAACTTCTGTTGACTTTTCGGTAGTTTTACCTGTGGCGCCTGAATTCCCTCCTGTATCAGTGGTTCCAGAAGTCTCTACTGTTGTTGACTCACTGCTGGGTCCTGTTGGTAAATTTGTACCTTGGCCAGGCGTTGTCCCTTTGAGAGTTTCGCCGGTTGCCGGAGGCCCATTTGATGTGACATCCGAAGACTTTGCAGTAGGTGTCTCTGTGGTTTCAGAATTTTCTTCTGTTGTTGACTGACTGCTGGGTCCTGTTGGGAGATTTGTTCCTTGGCTAGGCGTTGTTTCTTTACCAGTTCCTCCAGTTGCTGTAACATCTGTAGACTGTGTAGTAGGTGTATTAGTGGTATCTGAATTCTCTTCTGTTGTTGACTCACTGCCGGGCCCCGTTGGTAGACTTGTACTTTGGCTAGGCGTTGTTCCTTTCTCAGTTTTCCCAGTTGTTGAAACTTCTGTTGACTCTTCAGTAGGTTTACCTGTAGTGCCTGAATTCTCTACAGTTGTTGATTCATTGCCTGGTCCTGTTGGTAGACTTGTTCCTTGGGTAGGTGTTGTTCCTTTCTCAGTTTCTTCAGTTGCTGAAACTTCTGTTGACTTTTCAGTAGGTTTACCTGTAGTGCCTGAATTCTCTACCGTTGTTGACTCATTTCCAGGTCCTGTTGGTAGACTTGTACCTTGGCTAGGTGTTGTTCCTTTTTCAGTTTCCCCAGTTGCTGAAACTTCTGTTGACTTTTCAGTAGGTTTACCTGTAGTGCCTGAATTTTCTACCGTTGTTGACTCATTTCCGGGACCTGTTGTTAGACTTGTACCTTGGTTAGGGGTTGTTCCTTTCTCAGTTTCTCCAGTTCCTGAAACTTCTGTTGACTTTTCAGTAGGTTTACCTGTAGTGCCTGAATTCTCTACCGTTGTTGATTCAATGCCGGGTCCTGTTGGTAGACTTGTACCTTGGCTAGGTGTTGTTCCTTTCTCAGTTTCCCCAGTTGCTGAAACTTCTGTTGACTTTTCAGTAGTTTTACCTGTAGTGCCTGAAATCTCTACCGTTGTAGACTCATTTCCGGGTCCTGTTGGTAGACTTGTACCTTGGCTAGGTGTTGTTCCTTTCTCAGTTTCCCCAGTTGCTGACACTTCTGTTGACTTCTCAGTAGGTTTACCTGTAGTGCCTGAATTCTCTACCGTTGTTGACTCATTTTCGGGTCCTGTTGGTAGACTTGTACCTTGGCTAGGTTTTGTTCCTTTCTCAGTTTCCCCAGTTGCTGAAACTTCTGTTGACTTTTCAGTAGGTTTACCTGTAGTGCCTGAATTCTCTACCGTTATTGTTCCTTTCTCAGTTTCCCCAGTTGCTGAAACTTCTGTTGACTTCTCAGTAGGTTTACCTGTAGTGCCTGTTGGTAGACTTGTACCTTGGCTAGGTATTGTTCCTTTCTCAGTTTCCCCAGTTGCTGAAACTTCTGTTGACTTTTCAGTAGGTTTACCTGTAGTGCCTGAATTCTCTACCGTTGTTGACTCATTTCCGGGTCCTGTTGGTAGACTTGTACCTTGGCTAGGTATTGTTCCTTTTTCAGTTTCCCCAGTTGCTGAAACTTCTGTTGACTTTTCAGTAGGTTTACCTGTAGTGCCTGAATTCTCTACCGTTGTTGTTCCTTTCTCAGTTTCCCCAGTTGGTGAAACTTCTGTTGACTTTTCGGTAGTTTTATCTGTGGCGCCTGAATTCCCTCCTGTATCAGTGGTGCCAGGATTCTCTACTGTTGTTGACTCACTGCTGGATCCGGTTGGTAAATTTGTACCTTGGCCAGGCGTTGTCCCTTTGAGAGTTTCACCGGTTGCCGGAGGCCCATTTGATGTAACATCCGAAGACTTTGTAGTAGGTGTATTAGTGGTATCTGAATTCTCTTCTGTTGTTGACTCACTGCAAAGTTCTGTTGATAAATTCGTACCTTGGTCAGGCGTTGTTCCTTTCTCAGTTTCCCCAGTTGCTGAAACTTCTGTTGACTTTTCAGTAGGTTTACCTGTAGTACCTGAATTCTCTACCGTTGTTGACTCATTTCCGGGTCCTGTTGGTAGATTTGTACCTTGGCTAGGCGTTGTTCCTTTCTCAGTTTCCCCAGTTTTTGAAACTTCTGTTGACTTTTCGGTAGTTTTACCTGTGGCGCCTGAATTCCCTCCTGTATCAGTGGTTCCAGAAGTCTCTACTGTTGTTGACTCACTGCTGGATCCTGTTGGTAAATTTGTACCTTGGCCAGGCGTTGTCCCTTTGAGAGTTTCGCCAGTTGCCGGAGGCCCATTTGATGTGACATCCGAAGACTTTGCAGTAGGTGTCTCTGTGGTTTCAGAATTTTCTTCTGTTGTTGACTGACTGCTGGGTCCTGTTGGGAGATTTGTTCCTTGGCTAGGCGTTGTTTCTTTACCAGTTCCTCCAGTTGCTGTAACATCTGTAGACTGTGTAGTAGGTGTATTATTGGTATCTGAATTCTCTTCTGTTGTTGACTCACTGCCGGGCCCCGTTGGTAGACTTGTACCTTGGCTAGGCGTTGTTCCTTTCTCAGTTTCCCCAGTTGTTGAAACTTCTGTTGACTCTTCAGTAGGTTTACCTGTAGTGCCTGAATTCTCTACAGTTGTTGATTCATTGCCGGGTCCTGTTGGTAGACTTGTTCCTTGAGTAGGTGTTGTTCCTTTCTCAGTTTCTTCAGTTGCTGAAACTTCTGTTGACTTTTCAGTAGGTTTACCTGTAGTGCCTGAATTCTCTACCGTTGTTGACTCATTTCCAGGTCCTGTTGGTAGACTTGTAACTTGGATAGGTGTTGTTCCTTTTTCAGTTTCCCCAGTTGCTGAAACTTCTGTTGACTTTTCAGTAGATTTACCTGTAGTGCCTGAATTTTCTACCGTTGTTGACTCATTTCCGGGACCTGTTGTTAGACTTGTACCTTGGTTAGGGGTTGTTCCTTTCTCAGTTTCTCCAGTTCCTGAAACTTCTGTTGACTTTTCAGTAGGTTTACCTGTAGTGCCTGAATTCTCTACCGTTGTTGATTCAATGCCGGGTCCTGTTGGTAGACTTGTACCTTGGCTAGGTGTTGTTCCTTTCTCAGTTTCCCCAGGTGCTGAAACTTCTGTTGACTTTTCAGTAGTTTTACCTGTAGTGCCTGAAATCTCTACCGTTGTAGACTCATTTCCGGGTCCTGTTGGTAGACTTGTACTTTGGCTAGGTGTTGTTCCTTTCTCAGTTTCCCCAGTTTCTGAAACTTCTGTTGACTTCTCAGTAGGTTTACCTGTAGTGCCTGTTGGTAGACTTGTTCCTTGGCTAGGTATTGTTCCTTTCTCAGTTTCTCCAGTTGCTGAAACTTCTGTTGACTTTTCAGTAGGTTTACCTGTAGTGCCTGAATTATCTACCGTTGTTGACTCATTTCCGGGTCCTGTTGGTAGACTTGTACCTTGGCTAGGTATTGTTCCTTTCTCAGTTTCCCCAGTTGCTGAAACTTCTGTTGACTTTTCAGTAGGTTTACTTGTAGTGCCTGAATTCTCTACCGTTGTTGTTCCTTTCTCAGTTTTCCCAGTTGCTGAAACTTCTGTTGACTTTTCAGTAGATTTACCTGTAGTGCCTGAATTCTCTACCGTTGTTGATTCAATGCCGGGTCCTGTTGGTAGACTTGTACCTTGGCTAGGCGTTGTTCCTGTCTCAGTTTCCCCAGTTGTTGAAACTTCTGTTGACTTTTCGGTAGTTTTACCTGTGGCGCCTGAATTCCCTCCTTTATCAGTGGTTCCAGAATTCTTTACTGTTGTTGACTCACTGCTGGATCCTGTTGGTAAATTTGTACCTTGGCCAGGCGTTGTCCCTTTGAGAGTTTGTCCGGTTACCGGAGGCCCATTTGATGTAACATCCGAAGACTTTGCAGTAGGTGTATCTGTGGTTTCAGAATTTTCTTCTGTTGTTGACTGACTGATGGGTCCTGTTGGGAGATTCGTTTCTTGGCTAGGCGTTGTTTCTTTACCAGTTCCTCCAGTTGCTGTAACATCTGTAGACTGTGTAGTAGGTGTATTAGTGGTATCTGAATTCTCTTCTGTTGTTGTTTCACTGCCGGGTCCTGTTGGTAGACTTGTCCCTTGGCTAGGTGTTGTTCCTTTCTCAGTTTCCCCAGTTGCTGGAACTTCTGTTGACTTTTCGGTAGGTTTACCTGTAGTGCTTGAATTCTCTACTGTTGTTGATTCTCCGCTGGATCCTGTTGGTATACTTGGACCTTGTTTAGACGTTGTCCCTTTCTCAGTTTCTCCAGTTGTTGAAATGTCTGTAGACCATGCAGTGGTGCCTGAATTCTCTACCTTTGTTGATTCACGGCCGGGTCCTGTTGGTAGACTTGTACCTTGGCTAGGTGTTGTTGCTTTCTCAGTTTCCCCAGTTGTTGAAACTTCTGTCGACTTTGCAGTAGGTTTACCTGTACTGCTTGATTTCTCTTCTGTTGTTGACTCACTGTCGGGTCCTGTTGATAAACTTGTACCTTGGCTAAGTGTTGTTCCTTTCTCAGTTTCTCCAGTTGCTGAAACTTCTGTCGACTTTTCAGTAGGTTTACCAGTGGTGCCTGAATTCTCTACTGTTGTTGACTCACTGCTGGGTCCTGTTGGTAAATTTGTACCTTGGCCAAGCGTTGTTCCTTTGGGAGTTTCTCCCGTTGCCGGTGACCTGTTTGATGTAATATCCGAAGACTCGCTGCTGGTTATTATTGGTGAATTTGTTCCTGGGCTTGGCGTTGTTTCTTTGATAGTTTTTGCTGTTGCAGTTTGTCCAGTTGATGTAACTTCTGAAGACTTTGTTGTAGGTTTCTCTGTTGTTTCGGTATCAGTTATTGTATCACAGTTTGTTGTTGTTTCTGTGTCAGTGTTACTTTGTTGTTTTGTTGTTGTTTCTCTAGTTCCAGGTTGCCCAGATGGTATAACATCTGAAGGCTGTGTGGTAGGTGCATTTCCTATCTTGGTAGGCTCGCTTGCAGGTTTTGTTTTTTCTTCTGGTTTATAACTTGTAGGTCGCCTTGTACTCTCAGTGGTTGTTTTACCTTTTGTAACATAGTGAAATACAGTATCTGTAATTGCAGGAATGACAGTAGTGGAATATGACAAAGTTGTACGTGTCAAGTTCTTCCGAATTTTGTCACACTCGATGGTCAGATCAAACGTATGTAAATTTCGGTGACTGCATAAGAAATAACAATGTTTACATGATTCTGGTGGCGACCTGTTTAAGTTTTCTTTAAAATATTCATCTAGGAAAAATACTCCTGGATGTTGACATTTTATAATATTTGCTTCCTCACACATCGATGAGGTTAACACCGTTTTTTTGATTCCATCCGGTACACATTGCTGGTCTTCTGAATCATAATGGTGTTCAGTTGGACATTCCACTATAATAACACCGCCTCCTGAAGGACAAAATAGGTAACTTGAAAATAAATCTGGATGTGGATGGGCTATTGCTCCTGTGACGTTATCTGTAATTGAAACGTTGATTTCATTATATAGAATTTTAATGTTGATGCTATTTTAAGGAAGAGAATTGTTTGTTTTATTCTAAAAAAGCAGTATGGTATTTTATATACTGGAAAAATTTGTGTTATCTGCTACCAACTGAGGATCAATATCTGTGTGTACATATAATATATGTTTGTTCTATAATCTCTGTGGTACATCTGCCAAACTGACTAGCTGTGAAATATTCAATGTCAGTTTATCGGATTTAAGTGGAAAAGGGGCTGTTAGATGTTGATGACGTTAAGGCCTTCAAGGAAAGGTGGGCAGATTATTCCTTATGAATTCCACTCTGGTTCTCTTTCAGTGCATCTTTTGGTTATCTCATATTTTTATGGTGAAGATGTACTGAAGCAGCAGTTGAACGACATCTATATAGGGTATCTGGAAATTCTGTTCGTTTACTTTGAAGGTAGATTCTACATATTAGGCTTTTGACTATAACTTTTTGTAATGAACAAATTAGTTAGAGCAGTTTGATGATTGAATACGTTCGTCTGGTACCCAAATATGATAAAATCACAAAGTGCTACTAAATTCAAGGGTGCGTTTTTGAGAATGAAAAATGGAGATTTTTCAGTTTTTCAAAGTAACTCAAGAACTATGCATTTTGAGTATATACATTAGGATATTTTGTAGAAAATTGAATTTTCTATCGAAATGTATTTTACAGAGGTCAAAAAAATGATTTTTTTCTGTAAAATAAATGCAAAAAACAAAGGGGAATTAAAATAAGTTTTTGAAAAAAAGTTCTTCAAATTTTTAATTTAAAAAAATGCATATTTATGCAAAGAAAGTTAATGTTATATTAACTTTATAATAATAAATAATAATAATGGTTTTTAAATGTATAACAGCAGCAGTTTTGTGTTGAATCTAAAATCTTTTTATCGTTAAATAATGAGCATAGTGACATAAAATGATAACAAAAATTTTATGCTTAAAGTAATATAACTCAATTTATTTTATTTCTTTATTCCTTCAAACTATCAAACATTGTCAAGAGCAATATCTATTTCTTCATCAACATCTTCAATATCCTTTTCAGAGGTGTCCTGATCAGCTGCATTTTAGCAGTAGATTCCTATGCATTCCATACCTAAAATGGAGCATTTAATGCATAATTTCCTGTAACCACAGTTTGCTTGCCAACATTTCGAACATTAACATGTTATCTGTTCACACAAGTACTGTGGTGCACATGGCTTGGTTGCGAAAATTGGTCCATTTCCAACCCCATTCAATAGTATTCAATTTGTTCCCTTTCCATTGTTGCCTTTGCAAATAAGTTCGCAGTTCATGCAGTCTTGCAGCATCAAATGTCGGAGGTAATTGTGACATTTTAAATGTCATATTCTTGCACTTCATTTTAAGTGTTGCTAAACAACATTTAGTTAAAGACTTATCATTCGGTATCTCACCATATAATAAAACCATGATCGATTCTGCTGCATTACCTATCACTTCCTCATTTAAATCATCGTGTAAAAAAGTTTTAAAAACATATATCATGAACTTTTTTTCCCTATATTGGAAAATGCAAATCAGAACTACTAAAAGCATGAATGAAGCTAAGAAATTGCTGGTATTGTGAATATTGAAAGCTATTGTGATCGTACACATGTTTGTCTACCTGTTATTTTAAAGCAAGGGACAACTTGTAATATTAGTCTATTTATGAAGTTAAAGTACTTTATCACTAACATCAATTGTTTTAGTGCCTGAACTAACTGATTTGTTGCTTTGTTGTTACTTACTTGGACAATTGTGATCGTATATTACACAAGCTGGGATGCCGCCTCCGGGCAGATTTTCACATTCTTTTGTTTTGGAATTGATCACTTGATGTTTTGGACATTCTATAACAACTGGTTTGTATTTATGCGCTCTAATCTTTTTACAAACACACTTTGCGGTTAAATGGGGACTTAACCATACTTGTCCTTCTTTGTGGCATGTTCTTGGATACCAGTCCACCTTAAATGATAATATTAGAACAGACATATATATATATATATATATATATATATATATATATATATATATATATATATATATATATATACGGCGTGAGTTCGCTCGTAGACGCCATACAGTGAGCTTTGAAAATGGTGAATGAGATTTCACCGAAACGTCAGCTGCTTTGCAGTCCTGAGAGGGACTTAGCACAAACACGGGATGCCCGAAAACCTTCGATTACACATCACACCCGTGAGAATATCCGACATAATATATATATATATATATATATATATATATATATATATATACATATATATATATATATATATATATATATATACATATATATATATATATATATATATATATATATATATATATATATATATATATATATATATAGATATATATATATATATATATATATATATATATATATATATATATATATATATCATTTTCTTTTTATTTTGTCTTTTCTTGGGTCTAGGTTCTTTATTTAATAAAAAATCAAAAATAATTTGACGTTTCGCCCTTTATTAAAGGCATCTTTAAAAATATTTTTTGTTTTTTTTATTTATTGATCTTCCTTGACATTTGGCTTATTTATTATTAATAATATATTACACTAATTCTTAGTTCCGATCCATACGTAAACTCATTTGTTATTAGGGGAAAATAATATAGGAAAATGGATAGTGATATGCTAAATTTAATAAAAGTTAACCAAGAAATTATTTTCCAAGATGATACCGATGATGAAGAAGATGAAGAAAAAGAGCAAGAATCTGATGATTCGTTTCAAATATTTTTAAATTTTTTTACGTGTCAGTAATATATGCTTTGTAAAAAAAAATTACAATTTTATATCAATTTTATTTTTTTAGTTTCTTTCGCGATGTCAGTAATCTTACCTTTCTGGGCGTTGAAACCGACAACTCATAATAACTTTCACAAACGACATATTTTAAAGTATATATCTCTAGCCCCCCCCCCCCCCTATAAATATTAGGAAATATTTGACGATTACTTTCAAAGATTCTAAACCAATTTGAGTCGGTATTTTTGTTACGAAAAAATCTCTTTTGTTTGGCCTAATGCTAAATAAAGCAAATAACAAAAAATATATATGCTATTTGCGGAACGCCTGTATCTAAAATAAGACATGTTTTTAAAAAAAAGTATCTGCTTACCTCTACAGTTATAAACGCTTCCTCAGTTCCTAAAGATTCGCTAACTACTTCATTATCTTGCAATAGTAGTTGGTATACTTTGTCTCTCTGTTTTGTATATAAAAAAATATGTTTAGTTACTTGATATAGTAAAAGTAATTTATTACTACATGAAAAATGAAAAGGCATCAAAAAATTCATATTTGTGAAGCAGTAAAAATTTCAGTGTACTGAATAAAAAATAAATAATATTTTTCCTTACATCACTTAAGTCCACATTTTCAACTCCCAAAAAATCCGCTAGGGAGCGATCTTTCGATAAAGTTTCAAATATTTTTTCTTTCTTGTCCTTTGCGTGCGATGGAACATATACATTAAAACATTCTATTTCATAAATAAATATCGCAAATAATAAAATTTTTAGTAGCATTTTTATTTTCTAGCACCCCAACATTTAGGCAGATACACGATAGTTTTGTTCAACTTATTTCACTGACACTTATACTAGCATTAAATGCTAATATATTTCTTAAGTATATCTAAAGCATATTTTAAAATGTTGGGTCCTAAGTAAACTGATTTTTTTTAAGGTAATTTGTTGTAAATGTCCTTAATGCTGTTAACGACCTATTAAAAATAGCATTTAAAGATAAAAACGTGAAAAATAGGCTAATAACTTAATAATATGAGCTCATTGATATTCATAGTTTTCTCTATTTTTACAAAATAAATTTCTGTTGATATGAATTTCTCGAAAATTTTACAGTGTGTCCCATAACGAACTACCACGTTCGAATTTTCGGAAAATACAGTACGTTTATATCGACAGCTCCAAGCGCGCTTGAAGTCAAGCGCCTTCTGCAAGCGGCTTAGAAATAACGAATTAAAGTGATATTATACTTGAAGCCGGCTTGGATTTATTAAGTCAAGCCCGAAATGATTTAGGGATGACTTGACTCAAGCGCGCTTCGAGTGTGAAATAAACACCTCAAGCGCGCTTGAAATCAGCTGTTGACTTCTGAACGATTACGTCATGCGTCAAATGGGCGTTAATGTATTATTTCGAATTATTTTTAATTTTAAGAGCACCCAAGTTAAAGGCTAAATGCAAAATAAAAGATTCTACCCCTCACAATAGTCAACAGTTGGTTTTTGAATAAAAAATATCAAAACAAGGCGTTATTTTGAGGTTAGGTACAGACAAGACATCAAGCTTTTGCTAAAATGACTTGAAGCCAAGGTCAAGTCATATTTAAGTTTGTGAAATAAATGCCTAGATTTCAAGTAAGATATGAGGTGGCTTCGGTTTGAAGCTGGTTCGGAAAACATCGATTTAAACGAAGTCATAGACTTGTAAGCTTTTAAAATTTGACAGTTTACTAAAGTCGTTGGGGGTAATTCGGCTAAAATATTCTCAAAATGGTGGCACTTCCGGTTATACCGAAAGTTGATGCTTTTTTGCTTATTTTAAATGAAACATCCCATATGTTATTAACCGACTTCTGAAAGAAGGAGGTTCTCAATTCGTCGACTATGTATTTTTTTTATGTATGTACACCGATTACTCTGGAACGGCGGCACCGATTTAAATGAAATTTTTTACGTTATGTTCAGGAAGTTGCTGCGGTGGTCCCATATTTTTTGGACGAAATTGGTGCCGTAAAATCCAAGATGGCGCTGACAATGGCGACCAAAAAAATTAATTTTGTCCGATTTTCTCTAAAATTGGTGTGGGGGAATTTTTGAAGTCGTACATAACGAATCTGAAATTATTTTAAAAAAATTCAATATGGCGGACAAGAAAATTTAATGTAGTCCGATTTTCTCCAAAATTAGTATGGGGAAGTTTTCGGGGTCGCATATGACGAATCTAAAATTATTTTAAAAAATTCAATATGGCGGATCCAATATGGCGAAGCAAGGTTTTATTTTGTCCGATTTTTTTCAAAATTGATATGGAAGAGTTTTGGGATCGCACATTACGATTCTCACATTATTTAAAAAAAAAATAAATAGGGCCGATCCAAAATGGCGGATTAAAGATTCTACATCTCTCGATTTTATCTAAAATTTGTATTGGGGGATTTTTGTTATCATTAATTACTATTTTAAAATATTTTTTGAAAAACCCAATCTGACGGATTCAATATGGTGTCCTAAAAATTTTACATTTTTCGATTTTCTCCAAACTGATGTAGGGGGTTCTTAAGGGTGTAAATTATGAATTTAATAGTATTTTTTCAGGATTCAATATGGCGAACCAAAAATTTTACATTTTTCGATTTTGTTCAAATAGGGATTGAATCGTTTTTGAAGATGTAAATAGCGAATATGAAATTATTTTAAGAAAATCTAATATGTCACATGACGGTCTACAAATTTTAAATTTTTGAATTTCATCCAAAATTAGTACTATGGGGATTTGAAGGGTTTAGATTTAGATTAGTTTAAGACGTTAAAGTTATTTTTTTGAAATTCAATATGGCGGATCCAGTATGGTGAGTTGAAGATTTTGCCTTATTCGCATTTTTTTAGATTTGGTGTTAGGGTGTTTTCGGGGTCGTATATTACGAATATGAAGTTAATTTTTTACAACTATTAGGTTGATAAGATACAATATGAGGTACTGAAAATTTAACATTTCCCAATTTTGTCTTAAATATCGATATAGTATGAAAACCCTTCTAGAGAGATCCATAATCTGCTGGTATCGACAAAAAGGGTATATAAAGGGTCCAGATCGATTTTCGTGGACATTTTAGTTAGAGACGTCATCAAAGTAAGTTGAATTATTTTGACAAGTGTCAGAATTGAAGTGGACAATAAAGAGTTTTTGAAGTTATAGAGCGAGTTCAAAAATCGGCCGTCCGGAACCACATCAGTACACTAAAGTGATTATTTCGAAATCACTGTATTATTATCGTTATCGTAATATATTAAAATTACCGATCGGTTATATGATATTTTAACATAAGGACCTTATTCCCATAACTGTAATGAATATAATAAAGAAAAATAAAACAGATTTTTTCGTTTTTGTTAATTTATTTTAAATTATATGTACAGATTATATACTAATAAGTTTATGGAATAATACCTAAAAATAAAATATTGCAATAAAACGTGTTAAAAGCCAAATATAAAAACTTAACTACATTGTTATAAAATCGAGATTATTAGCTAAAATGCTTTACAGTATTAAAGTATATGTATATTGTAATGGAGAAAAATTGTGTTAGAAATACTAGTTTTTTTAAACATGTATATATTTTTTGTCAAAATACAATTTTTACGAATATATGGGGGAAAATATGAGTAAACCGTCAAACTACATATTATAATGTTATTTTAATACCTCAACTTTGCACAACTCTATGTGTCGGAATATGGTATAGCCCCATGGTGTTAAAACCTTAAACTGAGGATTAATAAAACTAATACCATTGATGCAAGATCAATAGTTTCATTGAGGGACCGAATTCTTAGTATAAATGACAAGATTACCTTTGTTACCCACGAAATAAGGTATTTGAAAATTGAAAAATTAATACCTGCCATTCTATTACTAAATGGTCTTGGGGACGCTAATAGAAGTCCTCTCATCTCCTGAGTAACGAAAAAAGTCGTGGTTCTTTGTTTGAAGATATGTACAAAATGAGCTTTTGTTTGTTGAAATCGGTTCATAAACAAAAAAGTTATTGCAAAAAAACTCCGGAATGAGAATTGTTAGTAATTATTAATACTTTTCAAAGTATTTATCAAAATTGTTCATGTTATAAGGTTGAGAGTTTTTGTGTACTAAATAAGTGTGCGAAAGATGGTGGCAATCGGTCCAGTAGCTTTTGCAAAATTGTATTTATTTATGTCAAATTCGTTGAAAATGGCCATTGGTTGTACAGTTTGTTGGGCAACAGATACAATGCTCTTCTTAAGTTCATTCTCTTTGTAAAGACTTAAAGTATCATGTAATAAAAAAAGAGATTTTTTTGAAATTCGTTAATACCAAATGGCTGAAGAGACAGTTGTACTTTCTGTTTTACAAACAAATAGAATATTTGCTTTGTTTTTCACTCGATTAATTATCAAATCATACCATTCGAAACCGTACTGAAAAACACATTTAAAAAAAAATAACTTTTTACGACCAATATAACCGGAGATAGCAAAATTTTCAAACACGCGTCAATTTGTAGAACTGTTGTCGGTTTTACTTGGCGAAAGTTTCCCCTCCATGACTCCTCGGTGAGCTTCTACCGCACACCCTTGCTTCAGTGAGCTCCAAAAGTGGTAATTTTGCATTAATTGAGCTCAAGTACATTGTATAGTATAGTTTAACACTTCATTAACGAACTTTCTAAATTTGAACCCTTAATGTTTATAAACAACTGCTCTGTGATTTAAAAAAAGATTGCTATCTCCAGTTCAATTGGTGGTATAAAGTTCTTTTTTTGGAATGTATGTTTTTCAATATACTTTCGAATGGTGTGCTTTGTTGAGTGAAAAACAAAGCAGATATTCTATTTGTTGATATAAGATAAAAAGCCAACTTGCTCTTCAACAATTTTTCATTAACAAATTTCAAAAAGTTCATATTTTTTTACTGGACGATAGTTTTAAGTTTTTGCAAAGAGTCTGAGCCTAAGAAAAGCGTTGTATCTGTATTCGGGATAAATAAATACAATTTTGAAAAAACTGATCGCACGTTGATTGCTCACACTTTTTTAGTACATAAAAACTCTCAACTTTATGAAGTTGTGAATAATTTTGATAAATATTTCGAAAGTTATTAACAATTGTTAAAAATGCTCATTTCGGAGGGTTTTTTGCAATAATTTTTTTGTGTATGAAGCCGTTTCAACAAGCAAAAGCTCGTTCTGTGTTTCCAATACGCACAAATCGTCTGTAAATAATTTTTCCTTATATCCCGCAGTTTTTCCGGAATATGGAAGAAACCGCTTCCCTAAGACATTTCAGTAATAAAATCGCAGGTTTTAATTTTTCTGTTTTCTAGGTCTTTTTTCACCTTCATTCTTCTATGTAGGTTGAAAGGTACTGAGTAAACCGGCTGCTACTTCCCAGATATTTAATTCTGTTTTCGACACACTAAATCGAATCCCCTATTGAAAGATTGGGCTTGCTGACGTAAATAAATATATTACCAGCGTTTATTTGAATATTATTTTCAAGCAGTTTGTATAGAATCTAAGAAAATTCTAAAATAAAATACCCCCATTTGCCTACTTAAGCGTGTAAGAATGGTTTGTTTGAAATACATTTCAGAGCATTTCTTTAAGGTGCGTATAAATATGGCGAACCGAGAGTGTGACGTGTCTGTAACGAGCTTGCCTCGAACTAGCAGCTAACCTTCTTTGATGTTTACCGGTTCGATTGAACCTTTGTGCTTTCGGCGACTGACGTCAAAGGAAATTTTTAAGAGCGTTTGGGCGATGTAAACCAACGTACCCCTTAAAAAATTATGGGAGGCTCTAGAAAAAAGCAACGTCAGTGTAGGACTTGTTAAAGCTATCAAGTCATTATATGAAAATTTCACGTGAAAAATCAGAATAGGAAACTTACAGGTGGATTCCAGGTCAATATGGAACTCAAACAGGGATGCTGCCTCCCCCCACCCCTTTTTAAAATATATTTAGATCAAACATTACACACAGGGAAAAAATATGCCAGTGAATGGGTATCCCATTTAGAAATATTACGATGTATATGCTATGTTTCGCGGATGATCAAATTGTACTAGCACAAGGTTACGATGACTTGGCAATCAATAGAAGAATACTAGAAATGGGGGTTCGAGGTAAACATAGCCAAAACTTAGTACATGTGTACTTGGGGATGAACTTCACACAAATCAGAAAGCCATAAAAGAACAAAACACACAGGACAGAAAAACAATTATACTTCTAAACCCATTTCTATGGGACCCAAATATATCTAAGCAAAACAAAACGCTCATTTAAAATACTATTATTAAACGCATAGTCACATACAGCTTTGAAGTCTGGCAGCTAAAAGAAACCTCCGAGAAGACACTGTTAGCCACTGAAATGGACTTCTGGAGATGATCGGCTAGGAAATCCAAAAGAGACAGGCAAACCCATGACCGTATCAGAGAAATAATGGGAGTCACTCACACAATTGTAGGTGATATAAGAACAAAACAATTGGTATGATCACGTGCAGAGAATGGCAGAGGAACGTCTACCTAAATAAATACTAAGCTAGATACCGCATGGGAGAAGAAAACGAGGGAAACCAAGGAAAAGCCGGCGAAAAGGTATCGACGGAGAAATGGGAAATAGAGGTCTACAGGATGATTAGTGGATGGACCGAGATTGCTGGCGTTTGGGTATCGAAAAACGGCGTTGTATATATATATATATATATATATATATATATATATATATATATATATATATATATATATATATATATATATATATGCAGAGATATTTATCAGTATTTGTAAATTTTGATAATTTGAAATAGGTGGAGTTTTGCACCAAATGTATTTTGTATCTCAGATACTCAATGTTGTGAGTACGGTAGTAGATTTTTACAATAAATTTCGGTAAAAATATGACCAGGTTTAAAGTTATTTATTTTTTTAAATCGGGCTTATTGTTGACGAAGAACAAAGTGCAGCCTTGTTTCGGTTGAAGTGGAGCACACCGTGTAAATTTCTCACGATCGTTTTAAATAATACAAAGTGAGCGAAGAAAATAGATCTGCCCTGCCATGTCTGACGACGAAGAATAGACGGCTGATTTGTTAGTTTTATGCAATGGGATTTTACTGTTAAAAAGTTTATTAGATAAAAAACGAAAACTTCTGCGATAATAGCGCACTACCTTGAATAAAAAAGGTCAAGATTGGAAATTCTAGCAAATTTATAGTTCCACCATCAGCGGACTATACAGAAATTTAATCAAAATCTCTCCATTAGATTTTGAATTTTTGTTAAACAAAATAGAACCATTTCCGAAAGGGAAGTATATTTTCAGCAGCTCATTTTCATTTGACAAACACTCGCAATTTTCTTTTCGCTGGTCTCTGCAAAATTTCTGACTCAATTGCATTTCACACATCCACTTCTTTTCTTCTTTAAAATTTTTGTCTATAACTCACAAATTTTGAAATTATTTGTTGGTCTCCTCTAAATTCAACATATTTTCTTCGGAACACTTCATATTCACTTATGAACAACGTTTAATCAATGCCAAGTGCTAAATAAATTTTATTTCGTTAACATAAAAATAAAAAAATCTCTTGTCGTCAGTGTCGCTGCAAAGTAAATTTTTTCGAAAGAAAGTGTCATAAGTTCGCACCAAAAAAACAAAAGAAAATGGATCACTGCAAGCCTTGGCCGAGCTACTCTCAAACAATAGAACTATAAAAGAATTGACTTCTTGTAACCCAAATGCATTTATTACCTCCTTTGAAGCCTGCCGCCGAAGATCCTCGTCATTAATAGAAATCGGCAAAATTCAAAGGATTCTTGCTGTAAGTTCACAGCATACTCGTCACGGGCGCGTCACGCCCTCGGCTCGCCATATTTATACACACCTTTAGGTTCTTCAACGTGCCTAAATTACACTTTTAAAATAAACTCTTTCAAATTAGTAACCTGTATTCTACATAGAAACATTATTTCGATATATTTTTGACACACGTATATAAATTTCGTTCTGATTTAGGTAGACAGGAAATGTATTTTTTCGGTGTAGCTCGTTTATTTAAATATAGCATTTAGAATTAGAAGTATTTCTAAATATATCACTAAAACAAATAAAAATTGTTTTGCATTGGTAGTTAGAAAAAACATAGACATAAGAGTAATTAATAGTACTTAATATAGACTGCGGATCCTACAGAAAGAAAGTTGATTCATGCTTAGAAAGAGAGCGTTGTTCTAATTGCGGCTAGGTAACAGGGATATCCAATGGCTCATCGAAAAAGCTCTGCGTCTTTCTACCCGTGAAATAACTTTCTTTTATAGGATCGGCAGTCTGGTCTCTGTATATTATGTCTATGGAAAAAATCACAAGATTTGCATGAGCATTATTAGGCAGTTTTTTTGAAAAATAATGTAAACTCTACGGCAGTGGAAATATTATTAAGGCACTTGCCCAAAATTCGAATTTTTACAGGAACTGAAAGGAAACTTATTTATTAAAATATGTAAATATTAAATTATTAGATTGACTCAATTTCGAAAATTTATAAAGTGTTTTAAGTTTAAATTATCCTACCCTTACTTATTCTAATATATGTAGTATCTAAAAACTAAATTTGCAATTTAAAAAACATAAGTTTTAATATAAAGAAATTATAATAATAACTTCATATAATATTCTAATTAAATATGATTTTGTTTTGTTATTAAAAACTGGTATTGTCTGTCCATAATTCCGCAGTAAAAAATGCAAAATATGAAAACTACTTTATTTAATGTTCTTTTTTTAAAAAAAAATACTGCATGTTTTTAAACAAAAGATGAAATTTTATAAACAGAAAACACGCTACCTGTAACCTGCTCTTCTACGTAACAAACCGTTTCAAAAATAGTGAAAAAAATTCTTATGTCTTCAAATAAAAATTTATAACTTAAATATTCAAATACATTTAACAAATACGTAAATATTTTTAGCTGAGATTGATTCCAATCCAAATCATGCAATGAAAACAGTTAAAAAAATAAAATGCTTTCTACATGAAATATATTATTCTAGAATTAAAAGAAGTTCAGCTTAAAGCTTTGACAGTGAATAAAAATGGAAGGCATTTATTTTATTCAAAATTGTTTGTCTTTATCAAGAAAGGAGAGATTGTATATTTCAATGTATATTTTATATTATCGGCTAACCGCTTTCGGTCTTACTTAGACCATCCTCAGGGCTCAGGCCTCATTAAAGGGCACACCTCAACCTTGTCATTTGGAGAGCAGTTTCCAACGCCAGCGCAGCCTCTACACAGTACAAATCACTTATACAATCAACAAGTCTATTCCAAACCAAAATTAAAACGTTCAGAACGATTTATACATTAATATTATTTAAGAGAATCAACTTTAACATTCAACTTAAAAGACACAAGACACAAGACTTGTGTCTTTTAAGTTGATAAGGTTGAGGTGTGCCCTTTGACGAAGCCTGAGCCCTGAGGATGGTCTAAGTAGGACCGAAAGCGCTTGGCTGATAATATGGAATATACACTGATATGCACAATCTTTCCTTCTTGATTTCTTCGGTGTAGAACCTGTTAATAACTTATTCTTGTTCATCTTTATGACCAATCGATGTAATTCAGTTTTCTTTTTTGATTAAGGTCACATGAGTGATAAACTTTGAGAAAAAAATTTAAAAACCGAAAAATTTTCAAAAATTAACAAAGTGGCGGCAGTTTTTCGAAAAAAAAACAAATCGCGATTTTTTTAAAAACTACTTTTTTTTGGAGATTTTCTTTTCGAAGATTGCTTGTTATATGCTTCTTCAATTACATGGTCGCCGAAATTTAGAGGGCAGGGAGAGACGCAATATTTTTTTTCTTTTTCAATGATTGATTTCATTTCAAATTATGCAATGCGATTTTTTCAAAAAATTAAAAAATAAATGCTTTTTCCTTGAAATATATCGTTACAGAAACCAAAAAAATGTAGACGTAATTTGTCGTTTTGCGAAGTAATCATTTTCAACGAGATAATCGAGATTTTAAAGTTGAGATTAGTGTTTTTTCAGTGGAAAAAATACAGCCATTGTTTTATTCAAAATTTTATATTTTTATGTCTATTCGACGTAATTTAATTCTCTGATTTGATTCAGTCATATGAGTCAAAAACTTCAAGAAAAAAATTTGAAAGCTGAAAATTTTTCAAAATTAACTAAATGGCGGCCGTTTCTCGAAACAAAATCAAGAAATTTTTTGACCGATGCCTCTTATTTGCTTCATTATGTAATTATCATTTTGTAATTTTTTTATATAATTTATTTACCAAAAGAGGTTTCGTACGATTATCAAAAAAATAGAATATTATGAGCAAGTATCAATTTTTGCTCCTCATTTTTTAATAAGTATAAATGTGTCAATTTGGATCTCCTATCATGAGAGAACAGGCTATTGCGTGCTCTTTACATGATAAATTTGGCAACATTGAGTTTGAGTATTGAGTATTGAGTAATTTTGAAAGAAGACTCTGAAGCTTATTATTTCCTTCCAGCATATCCTAGTCTATTTGGGAGAGATTATGCATCGTAGTGTTTATTAGGGGAACTAGATCTTTATGATATAAAAAACAGTTTGAGTCTGTGCGATTTTGTATAGACGGTCTGGCTAGGAAATCATCCAACATGACTTGGTATCTAAATGAATGATACATACATATTCTTGATTTTACAACGGATAACGAGGTTGTATATGTTACAGTTGGATGGTAAGTTGAGGGAATGTAGTTAGGGAGGTAAGTGAGCTTATGGAGTCTGATGCGATCAACCATTTGTTGAAAGGTACGTCAAGAATGGTTTCAATGGCAGATTTGATGGACTGGAGCTCAGCGTAGGAATTTCTAAAGTCTGAACAATAAAGTGCTGATCCGGTACGCTCTTTAGTTGTTGATCCATCTGTATAGATTATTTTATGACGGAAAAACAGAGCTTGTTATGTTCCTGAAATGGTTTTGAATGATTTTGGGATGAGTGTCTCGCTTTTTGTATTTGGTCATGTCAAGGTTGACCTCCAACTGCTCCATCTAGGGTGGGAAAGGGTATGAATGAGGCTGTTTTATGGATGGGAAAGTGATATTATGTTCCTCTAAGAAGCGAATAAAGGTTATATTAGGTGGGATGGTATGATTATGGTTTGTTTATTGATTAGAAGGGAATTTTGGATTGAAGAATTTATCATGCAAGAGAAAATGTAATTTGGGATCAAAAATTTAAAGAGTTCATTAATAGAAGATGTAGTTTTCTGTGTTGCAATGATTCGATTCATTGAATACTTGGGATGAGACTGCAAAAGCTCTAAGTTTAACTTTAACTTGAAAATGATTTTTTCGCCAAACGGAAAATACGTGTACACTTTTTTTGGGTTCTAGAATAATATAGTTCAGCTAGAAAGCATTTTATTTCTTTGACTATTTGTACTGCATGATTTTGAATGGAATCGGTCATATATTCTAAAATCTTAACTATAAAATCTAATTAAAATATAATTTTGCATTACAAAAATTAATTTCAAAATGTTTATATATTGTTTTAGAGACCCATTGTTATTTATTAGGTATTCAATTATTCAAACTATTTCTTTCAACGGTAAGTTTAGAAATTTCATCTGTGTACCTATATTTCAGAGGGTGTAGCCGATGAAGAGGGTCAAAACTGCCCCCCTCGCTAATAAAAAATAAAAAACACCCGATTGTTCTATATCAAAAGTACTCACACAAAAAAATTTTTAGCCACTTTTATTGTCACATAACCTCAAAAAAAAAATTAAAACGTCCTTTTTGTTTTTTTGACGATATCTTCGGTTCTAACCATCGTAGAAACTTCATTTTTTTTTAGTTTTGAAGGTTTTTTTATTTTCTACAACAAGATATTTTTTACTAAAATTTTTGGCGCGAAATTCAAATTTTTATGGGTCTTCGAAAATTTTAAAATTCAATAAAATAAAAACTTGGACAATAGCAGGGCCGAAAAAACAAACATGTTGTTTTTAGACGCCAAACTATGTCCATGAATTTTCTCAGATTTTTAAAAGTACTGGAACATAGTCAAAATCGCAAAAACGGCATTGATTAACATTTTTTCACAGTTTCACAAACATGGCGTTTTCTTATAAATCCTCAATTGTCTTACAACTATCTATGTATGTATAATATATAT
Organism: Diaprepes abbreviatus; assembly: GCA_034092305.1. Taxonomy (NCBI): domain Eukaryota; kingdom Metazoa; phylum Arthropoda; class Insecta; order Coleoptera; family Curculionidae; genus Diaprepes; species Diaprepes abbreviatus. The sequence goes on from JASJET010000062.1 coordinate 5,771,319, forward strand.
ATATATATATATATATATATATATATATATATATATATATATATATATATATATATATATATATATATATATATATATATCGAAATCATGTTCAACCATTTTGTATATTAATGATCGTTTTTCTCCCTTGAAGGCATGAGTAAGACAAGGCTAATACAATTTTAGGTTATTTTTTTATTTCAAATACTTGGTCATACCTTGTAATTTTTTTTAAAAACAAAGTAACATAGAAATAAATCATTTCAGTTCATGAAAAACTTTTTTTCGTTAAATATACACGTAATTATTAAGAAGTATTGTATATATCTCGATAAAAATGCGAAAAAATGCTAATAAATGCCTTTTTTTTTGCCATTTTGACTATGGTTTCGCCACTTTTAAAAATCTGAAAAAAATCATGGACATAGTTTGGCGTCTAGAAAACAACATATTGTTTTCGTCCCTGTTATTGTCCTGGTTTTTATTTTATTGAATTTAAAAATTTTCGAACATCCACAAAAATTTAAATTTCGCGCCAAAAATTTTTGTAAAAAATAACGTGTTGTAGGCAATAAAAAAATATACAAAACGAAAAAAAAAGAAGTTTCTATGATGATTAGAACCAAAGATATCGTCAAAAAATGAAAAAAGACGTTTCATTTTTTTTAGGTTATGTGACGATAAACGTGGCTAAAAGTTTTTTAATGTGGGTACTTTTTGATGTAGAGCAACCTAGTGTTTTTTATTTTTTCATTACCGAGGGGGCAGTTTCGATCCTCTTAATCGGCTAAACCTTTTGAGATATTGGTTCCTCATTAAAATTTAGGAAAGTAATTTTGGGTCTAGTAAAGACGTTTGTAATACAAACATTTTTTTAAATTCATATCAAAAAATTATCAATTTTGGCTGCGCCATTCTTAACGCGAATGTTGTTTTTTTGAGTCTGATTTATTGGTTTTATTTCTGAAAAATTTGATATCCGTGAAAAATTTCGAAGGTGGAATCTTCGAATCTTAAAAATTGAAGCGTAAATCATCAAGAAAATCAACAATTTATCAAGAAAATAGAATAAACATAATGAATCAAGTTTTTTTAATATATGTTTTGGCAGGAAGGGGCCCCAGCAAACACATAATGTTTTTTTGCAAATTAAAAAATACACTTAATTAGACATTTCCTAAAATTTTGTGTGCTGCAACATGCCATAATTAGCAATAATACAACCGTAATTTTTAAACCAATCGTTTACGAATTTGTAATTATCAGCGGACTGCTAATGCTAATTATAGATAGATATTTAATGAGTTTAAAAAATGTCAATTACATTTACGTGATAAATTTTAATAAAGCTACTGATATTTACTTATAACATATTAAATACTTAAAACTAAACACATTCAACGATTTCCTACCATAATCTCTGTTTTTTAGAATATCTGGATTTGGCCCTGAATTAAAAAGAAAGTAAAGATTTTAGATATTAAAAATAAATACTAATAATGTCGACCAATCATTTTAATTTACCATTAGGAAAGATTTAGACAGGAAATCTGGCAACATCTAACTTATTTTTTTTTTTTGTTGATTATGGCCTAAAAGTTTCATTGATACTCCTTTTACATTCAACTCACACTTCATTATTTTTGTTCTTTTTGTGGTATCCGACGTTTTGATGAAACCGCGATACTCCTCAGACTCCGTGAGCGCTCGAATAGAGATGGGTCCGTGTAAATGGGCTCACTAGGATCTTCAAAAGGACCTCCGGGTGCTGGACCTGGGGCGTCGAAAGGATCTGTTACTTTAGGTATGATGGGGAAGTTGCTAGCTCTAGCCACGCTGAAGTTTGAAAATGGCTTTTGTTTTGCTGTGCCAAATATTGAAATACCTGAAAAAAATCTTATTTTTCATAAGGTTTTTACAGTGACTCCTTAGAGATATTCCAAGGGTGGGCGAGCGCCAAGAGCTTCAAAATCATAAAAATTATTTGACTATCTCTATACTCAAGAGATTATAGACTCAAGTTTCCAAACCCACTGGTCTGGAAAGTGTTTATTTTGGCATCCTAGATGGTCCATAGATCTTAGAGGGGTGACTCTCATGCAACGAAAAAATTCCCAGCTAATGTATTCAAGATTATCTTCCGTTAATAATTGTTAGCCGTGACTTTTCAAATTTTTGCAAAAAAAAAATAGTTTTTCATCGTACGATAATTTTTCGCAAATGATGCATCTAAACCTAATAAGAATATTAAAAAGATTTTAAGTTCATTACGAAAAAAGTTATTGCAATTTTTGTAGTTCAAAAATTGTCATTTTCAAAATTTTTCGACACAAAATTAAAAATAATTAAAAAAAAGAATAGATCTTAAAAATATACGTCATTTTTAACCTGTCACTGCAAGAATGGTTGCTGTATCTTAATTAGGAGAGCGAAAAATCAAAGTCAAACTTTAAACTTTGGAATAAATTTTCTCGGAAAATATTAATCACACAGATTCCGGGTTTAGCATTCTTTTTTTAAAAAAAATAATATCTATATATACCGTGAATTTTGTGGCAATAGTTTTTAAATAAATGTAGTTTTATTTTAAACAAAGAAAAATATAATTTTTTTTTGAGAAAAAAATGTTTTGATAAGTAGTGGCGCCACCTATAACTTTTTTTATTAGCACAAGATTGCGAATGGAACATCGAGATATGTTTTTTAGGATGGCGAAACCACTGACTCATACAGTTTTTCCGCATCTTATAGTTAAAAATAAACCTATTGGTATAAAGAACTTCCATTCTCATATAGCTTTTTGGAATTAGCTTTTTAACATGGTCTTTAAATCTTTCACTTGCCTCAACGTAAAACCCCATATTCTCCTCACAACCTGAAAAGTCCAAATCTACATTCCTCAACTTCAAATCCAAGTGATGTTCCAAATGTTATAGATGCTTCTCCGAGCAAAACAAAAGAACTTGCATAGTGTTCTTTAGAATACTTAGAAATAGATTCAAGATCATCGTTAAGAGTAGCTGCAGGTTCCTCAGGTTTAGTAGGATCAAAAGAAACAGTTCCGTATCATCAGCGTAAGACTGTACGTACCAATTTGCAATCCTAATGATGGAGCCTTGAGGTGACACCAGACACTATACTTCCCGTAACTGAGAGACTCAGAGAATATATTAAATTTATTCACAGTGCAGATGGTGCATAGGAGAGAGATTGTCGGTAAATGCGTAAAGAAGATCAGGAGATTGAATATTTGGCAGCCATGTGTTAGCAATAATGTCGCTCTAGGAAGCTGGACACTGGTACCTAGCAAAACTGAAGTTTCTACCATGGTTACATCATGGTAACATGATTCATTTACGAGGTGGCATAATAATTAGCATAGAAATAATATGAGAGTTATATTACAAGATCTGGCAACACTGGCATTACCAGTGACAGCCATCTGACATATCCATTGTATACTTTAATATTTCAGGCGATATACTTACTCAAAACGTTTTGAAAGAGAAACACAGCCTCTAACTGCATGTTCTCTAGCGAGGTAGGAAATATATGTTGGACTTCCGTTGTCTTTATTTTTATTAAATATGTTGTCATTGCCGAATACCACAGTCGTAATGAATGCTGAAATATGCAACCAAAAAATTGACGAAAATCTGAGAAAAGGAAACTATACATCTCTTGCTAAAGATCCTATATCTACAACTGAAAGAAGATCTATCGCATTCTTAACAAACATGAACGGTATATTTCTGGGAAAACCCGGACTAATTTAATGGCCCAGCACAGCAAAACTCCATATCTTTATGGACTCCAAACATACATAACCAAGACATGTTTTACGACTTATCACGAGTTCCCGGAACTCTACGACTTCTGAACTTGCCAAATTCCTTCTTTCAATTCCGAAACCATTACATCGTCCTTGGTCAAGATTAACTTTTTGTAGAAATTATAGGCAAAATGGAAGTACAACCAGAAGATCTTTTTATTGGCTTTAACTCGAAAAGCCTATACACTAACGCTCCAGTTAAGAAGTTACTAAAGATTATAAACATAAACTTGAAGAAGACCAGAAAATAGAAACAACGTCTCTACCACCACACGCTATCATAAATTTGCTGGAATTTTTTTTAATCAACTCCTGCTTCCAAGAAAAGAAATAATTCTTCATCCAGAATGATGGACTACCAATGGGATCATCGTTCTTCGTGAATGATTCGAGTCCTTTGCAACTGAATCCGCAATTAGAAAACCAAAATTATGCCTTAAATACGTAGACAACACCTTCAGTTTTTGAAATGAAAATAACGAAGAACTTCAAAACTTCTTTACCCATCTTACCAATTAGCACAACCATCAAACCCATTATGAAGAAAGAAGTACAAAATAAATTATCATTCTTAGTTTACAAAAAATCCACCCACAGGACAATATCTAAGCTGTTCATACAACCATTTCAGCAACATCAAACATGGAATTGTAAAAAACCTCGTAGATAGAGCCTTAACTCTTTGCAACTGCAAAAAGAGCTTAATGAAAGAGACAGATCACATTAAAAGTGACCTGACAACCAATGGATGCCCAGTAATTTGGTGGTTGTTTACAATTAAAATAACTATCTGAAAAATTAGCTTACTAGGGTCAAACCAGTAACGCAATGGGACATGACGAACACATCTTGTGGAGGAATAGGAAAATCTGGTGCCGCCAACCAGACCTAGATTCATGGACATCATATAAAATGGTCTGAAACTAGAATGATATATAGAGAACAACACTGGAAAAAACTGAAATTCCAAGAAGCCGCGGTTATACATCAGAGCCTGCATTACTTTAGTAACCCGCTTTAGATATAAGAAAAGCGTGGAAATAACTTCTTAGTGATTATAAACTAAAACTAAATGCAGCATAAATTGGACTGTAGCGTAGCATACTTGCGTTTCTCTCGGTTATACTCCAATGCGTTTATTTTTAGTATAAATAGTTCTGTAGCTTGAGAATTTGTTCACTTTCACTTGAAAATGGCTGTCATATTCAATAAAAAATAAAGACAGTGGAAGTCCAACATATATCTATTACTTCGCAAGAATTATCGTTGTCCATGACCTTGAAAAAATCACTCCTTAACTTTTTGTTAATACCTAATATTTAATATGTGAAAACCGTTACGTAAAATATGAGTTACATACCTGCAGATAAACCGCTACTTCTCGTAGTCGGGTACGATGGTGACGAAGAGAAATTTGACGATGAAACCCGATCAACAAGCATGTTTTTCCTCATAACCAACCAATATTTCCTGTAAGCCAATCCAGCTAATAATGAGGCAGTAAGAAGAATAGCAACCAATGCAAATACCGCTCCTATAAGACCATGATATTCTCCCGGAGTAAGACAAACAAGTTCGGGCGCCGGTTCTGCTTTGCGAGCTTGAGGCATTTCTTCTCTAGAGTCAAAGACCTGAAATTTGGAGAAATGATTTGAATTAAAAAAAAACGTTTTATGTAAAATATCAACTATGTTCGACCCAGTCAAAAGAAAGAATTATGAGTACCTCAATCATTTCTCTAACATATTCAGGTTCTTCATCTTCTTTACTCTTTTCTTCAGCACTTGTTATTTTAATAGCACCTCCCTCAACAATATTTTTGGCATTACCCAAATTTGGTTTATCAGTTTTTAAGAAAGAAATTGCTGAATCTTTGGATGAAACTGAAACTGCAGAATCTGTAGATGTTGACACTGCTTTAAGATGTTGTGGTTCCGGTAGATTTTCAGATGAGTCCAGCATAAGTTCAGATTCTTCTGTTGAATTGGTTGAAATTGAATTTTGTGCTGGTATAATTTGAGTATCGTTGAGAGATCGCCTTCGTCTACCAAATGACGGTTCGGATCTAAAAATTTGAAAAATGTGAGTAATTCAAATTGAACGTTTTTATAAACAATTAAAAAATATTAGTTGTACTTTGTGGTACAGACCTTCCTGTTCCAGTCTGGCAATATGCAGGTTGGCATCCATCTCTACATGTTCTAACAGTTGCTTCAAATACCAAAAAGTTCGATTCTGGAATTTTGAAGGCATTGAAGCGTGCTTCCAAACTGTCGCCGCTTCTTCCTTTATCTAGTTCAGGGAACACAAAACTGTCCACTGGGCAGCTAAAATAGAGTAAAATACAATTATAATATAATTTAAAATGTGAAATAAGTTGCTTACCCAAATCTATCGATCAGCTGTACCGATCTACCCGAATAAGGATCTCTGGCAACTACATTTGTAGCAAATATATCTGTTACATAATTATAACCGTCTTGTGCTTCGATTCTAAAGGTCAAAGGATCACCTACTGCAATGGTAGTGGTGGGTCTACCCTGATAGAGAATCATTAGTCTAACCTTTGAACTTAATGTGTTTTCTGCTGGTAGGTATTCTATTGGTATTGGACTTCCTGAGCTATAGAAAAAGATATGTTATATTGGAAAATTACTCTATTTAATGTATTAACGAAATATGCCATTTCGCAGTAAATATATCAGGAATTTGTTGCCAGCTATATGGCGCTAAAATGTTTAGAATTGATTTACCCAGCTCCAATGAATCCAGACGATACCACTGCTTCTCCAGGACCTCTAAATAGACATGTCAGGTTAAATCTCTTGTCTTTGCCAGTTTGTACGTAGTCGCTAAATTGAACTACTACGATGTTGGTCATAGTATCTCCGTAGCGTTGTGTACCACATTCCGGATATCCCTAAAATAGTTTTAGTAAGTGATATACGGGGTGCTACACATTAGAGTTTATGTATGGAGATCTCGGTTACTATACGAAGTCGATTAAATCGGGGCAGTTTAATACCCAATTAAATGCCTTTTAAATATTTAGATAAATTGTTTTTTCCTGATTGTATTTAAAGAGAAAATAAATTGCACATTTTTTTTTATCACTTTTCTTCCTCTACAGGACAATATAATCAGTTTAGTATTTTATGAACCATCATCATCTTCATGTTCACCTTTAACGAACTTCTAAAACCAAGGAGATTGTCAATTAGATCGCTGTATATATATATATTTTTTTGATGTTCGCCGATATGCTGACGACACTGTTATCCTAAGCGACAAACTGCAAGACCTGCAACATCTATTAAACTGTGTTAACACTGAGGGTCAAGAAATGGGGCTCAACATTAATATCAAAAAGACAAAATTTATGGTCTTTAGTAGACAACCTCATCTTAACGCTTCAATACAAATAGAGGGAAAAAGTATAGACAGGGTGACTCATTTTAAACATCTTGGATGTTATATCACCGAAAATCTAAACCCAGATAAAGAGATAAGTTGTAGAATAGAGACTGCTGAAGCAACTTTTCAAAAAATGAAACCACTTTTCTGCAATGATAACCTCAACCTAAAACTACGACAGAGAATCATAAGATCATACGTCTGGCCAGTGTTACTATATGGGGCAGAGATCTGGACAATTAAGGCTGCCACGATTAATCGGTTGGAGGCTCTCGAAATGTGGTTACACCGGCGAATGCTGAGAATACCTTGGACAGCTAGGCAGACCAACGAAATGGTACTCAATAGGGCCGACACAACTCGTCTACTATTAAACACTGTGAAGTGTAGAAAAATCTCTTATCTTTGACATATATTCAGAGGGGAGCGATATAGAATTCTTCAATTAATCATGATGGGTAAAGTAGAGGGATGTAGAGGGGTAGGAAGGAGACAGGCTTCCTGGTTGAGGAATATTCGTGAATGGACAGGTATACGTAGCGCGGGGGAACTGTTCCAGCTAGCGCAGGACCGTGAAAAACTTGCCAATGTAATTGCCAACGTCAGGGGGACCTGATATGGCACTTGAAGAAGAAGATGTTCGCCGATTAGTTCAGGATGGCTCCATCGATTGAAACAAAAATTGTTATGTTAAGTTCAGGTACCATTGGTCTTTTTAGACGGAATTCGTGCCAATAAAATCCAAAATGGTGCTTAATAATACGGCGGACAAAACAATATTGTCCTCTAACACGCTATGGGGGAATTTCCAAGATCGCCCACAAAAAATTTTACATATCCGGATTTTTTATGGGTGTAGATTGTCAATTAAAAATTATTTTTTAAAAACTCAATGTGGCAGTTTCAAAGCATATTTTTGCGTTATGTTCAGGAACTTGCTACGGTATTCCCATATAATTTAGATCCAAGATGGCGCTTATAATATCACAGGATAAAAAAATTAACATTGTCCGATTTCCTTCAAAATTGATATGAAAGGTCTCAAGGTCACACATCTAAAATTGAGTTTTTAAAAATAAATATTGGAAAAAATTTGACATTTTCCCATCGAAAATTGATATTGGTTTTTTTAATAGGGCGGGGGCAGAGATTACGATTTTAAAATTATTTTTTTGAATCCAATATAGCGGACTAAAAGTTTACATATTCCGAATTGTTCCAAAACCGATATAAGGAAGTTTTTGGGAAGTAAAGTACAGATCACGAACTAATTACTTAGAATTCAATATGGTGGATAAAATATAACCATTTAAATTTCTCAAATTCTTTTATAGTTAGGCTTGGGAGTTTTCTATAAACATACGACTTCCCTCGGCAGCCCCCACTACTCTTCTACTTTCATACGCTTGGCCGTTTTCGGTAATGTTTGCTAGCATATTTTATGTATTTCACAGATTTTTTATGTAAAATGAAAATATAGGTTTGTAGAATTATACTACTACTTTCAAAATCTTTTTACAAATTTAAAATCCGACCATCCATGCCTCATCGAGGCGCGCTGAGAGATGGTGCACTAAAAGTTTCAAATGGAAATTGTGAAAAAACTATTGAATCAACAGCGCCTGGTTTTGGCACCTAAAAAGCAAATATAAATTACAATTATTTCGCGAAAATCCAGCGTTATAACTTTAAAAAAGATATAGATATGAATTTTTGAAAAAATGCTTTTCTGTTTTTTTCCTGTTTTTCTTCGTTACTAATGATCCGATTGAGCCGATTCAGGGATCATTTTGTTGGTCTGATGGCACAGTCGGTATCCGGATAGTATTGTTGTTACAGAATCACATATTTTTTCTCTATTTAAACAAGATTACAAGAGTTTGTCAAAAATAATAATTACAATAAAAATATCCTATCAGTACAGGGTGAGTCAACGATTGGATGAAGTAGCTTTGTGCCTTTTCGGTGAAATTAACAAATAAACTATATTTATTGTTTGATACAGTTTATTTTTACGCAGATTTTAAAAATATTTAGGACTCTACAGGGTGAGCCAAAAAACTAGGATAGCATAAAGTTGTATTTTTTTAAATAGAACACCCTATATACGAATCATATTTTCGATTTAGCTTATAATTTTAAATCTTATTAAGGGTTTACTATAACAAAACTTAATAGTTTCTGAGATAATTAAGTTTAAAGAAAAAAAGTCACATTTTCAAGCATCAATTCAATCCTAAATAACGTTTTCAATTTTGTGACAAATATATTCAAATTTGGAATTTAGCAAGGCCAAGGACAAGTTAACATAATTTTTACCTAATATTTGCAATAAAAGCTACAGGGTGTTGAACACATCGGCTCAAATTTGAACAAGTTTAAATGAATAAATATATTTTTTTTAAATGGTACACCTTGTATATTTTCATGTTATTTAATAGAGTAATAAAAACCCTAAAAGTTTTGTTCAATATATCCTATACCTATTTATAATAGTTTTTGATATATTTCAGTTTTTCTTATTTTCCATACTTTTTTACAGAAATAGTCTTCATTATCATAGTAGCCATGTAAAATAATAAAAAGAAACTACAGAAATAAACAGAATGTGGTTAAATATGATGAAATACATTATTCGTTATATTACAACGGCAATAGTTTAATTAAACATAATGTGAAAAAATTAACACAACAATAACGACAAGGCAAATACATATTGAATTTTATACTAAATTGAAACAAAAAAAATACCTATTAAATACTGAGATTAATTATTTCTTTTTAATAAGTGTTCGAATAAACGACCCTCTTGTGCAATGCACAAATTTAGTCTTTTTTGCAGATTTTCTCGGACCCTGGACAAAATTAGTGGCGTTATTGTTCTACAGGTATCCCTAATCCTGTTTCGCATATCTTCCACTGTTGTTGGTGGATTAACATACACCTTATTTTTAATATAACCCCATAGGAAGAAATCTAATGGGGTGATGTCGCAAGACCTTGGTGGCCACTCAATGAAACCCCCACGTCCAATCCATTTTTGCGGATATGGTTGGTCCAAAAAGGCACGAACTTCACGATGGTAATGCGGAGGCGCACCATCGTGGTGGAACCACATACTGTCGAGCTCATCCCTATCGAGACCTTGAAGCAGTTGGGGTAGTTCTTCTTGTAGAAAGTTCAGGTAACTATGGCCATTTAGTGGTTCATTAAAAAAGTGGGGTCCAATAATTCGATTATGATGAATACCACACCAAACATTTAATGACCAGTGGTTTTGATGTTGCACCTCTCTAATCTAAAATGGGTTTTCTGTGGCATAATAATGCATGTTGCGTCTATTTACGGCACCGTTACTTCTAAAAGTAGCTTCATCACTAAACATTACCTTGCATAATAAATTTGGATTTAATTGAATCTTCGCATTTATTGTACGACAAAAGTTTACACGACTTTCAAAATCCTGTCCAAGCAATTCTTGGTGTAATTCCACGTGATATCGATGATACCTATATTTCTTGGTAGTACGATTAGCGGTGGATTGTGATGTTTCACATAATGCTGCTAACTGACGGCTACCAATATAAGGATTTTCCTGAACATTTAACAATACTTGTAGTTCTTTTTCTTCATTAGTTACTGGTTTGTTGACCACTTTACGTTTTGGATAATCAACAGTACCAGAAGAATCAAATCTTGGCATTAAGTTTTGAAAAGTATGGGTATTAAGCTGGCGTCGATCAGGATACTTCATTTTGTAAATTCTTTGAGCCAGAAGGCAATTTTTTTGAGCCTCTCCGATTGTATAAATCATATCTATTAACTCATTCTTTGGAAAATTCATTTTACAATATAAGATGAATGCAAAAAAAACCAAACTACACTACATAAAAACTAAAAGAAGCGATTGCGGTTATAAATTTGACACACAGAAAAATGTTCTTTTACATTGTTTTTGCCATGGCTACTATGATAATGAAGACTATTTCTGTAAAAAAGTATGGAGGGTTGACCATTAAAAAAAAAAAGATATTTATTCATTTAAACTTGTTCAAATTTGAGCCGATGTGTTCAACACCCTGTAGCTTTTATTGCAAATATTAGGTAAAAATTATGTTAACTTGTCCTTGGCCTTGCTAAATTCCAAATTTGAATATATTTGTCACAAAATTGAAAACCTTATTTAGGATTGAATTGATGCTTGAAAATGTGACTTTTTTTCTTTAAACTTAATTATCTCAGAAACTATAAAGTTTTGTTATAGTAAACCCTTAATAAAAAAGATTTAAAATTATAAGCTAAATCGAAAATACGATTCGTATATAGGGTATTCTATTTAAAAAAAAATACAACTTTATGCTATCCTAGTTTTTTGGCTCACCCTGTAGAGTCCTAAATATTTTTAAAATCTGCGTAAAAATAAACTGTATCAAACAATAAATATAGTTTCTTTGTTAATTTCACCGAAAAGGCACAAACCTACTTCATCCAATGGTTGACTCACCCTGTATAATTTTAATATTGCTCTTAAAGAATGGGGCTGTATTTCAAAAAAATAGTTATGAAATTTTGTAATTTATTTACTTATAATTAGTCACGACTGAATACACGACAGAACAAAGCGTAAAATTTGTCCGTTTATTATGAAAATAGGCGGTCAAGAAAACGTGCATATACGTAAATATTTCGGTGCTCAAAATCGACCTTTTGAACGCACAATTCTGTAGCTAATACCAAAGTACCTAAACATGTTAAGATGTAACCAGGCACAGGTAGTTAAGCCCTACGAACATTATAAAACAATTATTCAGACCTAGAGATCATTTACAGCTTCGTGTGTTTTCCCAATAAGAACGAATTTTCCCAAAAAACAATTTTCAGTGATCAGTTCCAGGTTCTTTACAGCGGTTACGTGAATAAGTGGAACTGCTAGAAGAAAAGGCATCCTCTAAAATTAACTATATGGTGTGTCTTGCAATTTAGCGTCATATTTGCGCCATATTTTTTAAAGACAATCCGGAAAATTCTACCACAGCCTACGTAATCCGCTATCAGAGCATGTTTACAGAATTTTTATGGAATCAGTTAAACAATTTGGATATCAAGGATCTTTGGTTTCGACAAGACGGTGCCATCTATCACACAACAGTAGAAACCATAACGTTATTAACCATAAAGCTTCCAAGCTGTATGATCTCGTTATCTCTTACGGGTACCGAAATCCCTATACATAGACTCGAATGTGTAGCAGCCTGTATATTGTAGTGTATTCATTATTTTTCTTTGTAAAATATGTAAAATTATTAAACACAATTAAATTAAGTATCACTATTTACCTGTGCTCCACTAATTCTTAGAACATTGATGCTACCTCCATTTCCTCTAAAGAAACATCTATCGTAGAATCCGTAGGTGTAAATACGACCATAGAAAGGTTCTGGCGTTCTTAAAGTGAATTCCATACCATCTTCATTGCAAATTTGGCTTACTAAAAATTTTATAATCTCTCAAGATATGTCCTTAAACATTGATCCATACTTTTTATGAGTGAAGACTAAACAAAGTGCCCCAAATGTTTTTGTTTGGATGTAAAAACCTGTTTAGCCTATATTTAAGTTACTAAACACAAGTGTGTAGGTGCTAGTCAATCATAAAACAAATGTAATAAAATATTGTTTATTTACATGCAAATAACAAATAAATATAAAAATAAATACTTTCTATAACAACAATAAGTCACATGCACCATGCATTTTCCCTTAACATCGTATATTATTTGTATTACCATCTAAGCATTCGCCGTCAACTCCCTGTCTACTTAAAGATCTTTCATAAAAATCAAAATTGCCGGTACTGTCAAAGTACTGGGAATTTCCCATTTCTAATTCCCTACTATCGCGGTCGCTGAGTTCACAATTCTCTCTTTCACCCTCGTAGTCTGGTGGATTATCTCTAAAAAAATATATCGCTATCACATTGATTATAATTAACTCATTATTTATTTGTTTTATTAAATACATGTATATATATTTTATATGCTAACTTCGCTCGTGGACACCGTACAATGAGCTTTGAAAATGGTGAATGAGATTTCACCGAAACTGCCTTACAGTTCTGAGAAGGTCTCAGCATATACGCGGGATGCCCGAAAATCGTCAATTATATATATATATATATATATATATATATATATATATATATATATATATATATATATATATATATATATATATATATATACAGGACATAAGATAAATTTCTCCGGAACAAAAATGCTATCGAGATGTGGAAACCTGTCCACAAGAGTTATAAAGGAAGCCATTGAAATTGCAAAGAGGCTCAACAACTTAAATAGCACAGATGATAGCCAGCGAGTGCCTAATACTTAGAAAAACCTGCTTACAAAACATCAACCAGTACCACTTAGTAACGAAAACAGATTACAACTCGGCAACGAAACCCCAAACACTGGCAACAGGGCCGATGACGCGCAACAGGTCTCGCAACCTGATTGGTCAGAACCATTCGGAAAACGAGCGCGTCCGACGTACACACGGGACCGACAGCACCTGAGTTGCAGGCGTCAGTTCGCTCGTAGACGCTATACAGTGAACTTTGAAAATGGTGAATGAGATTTCACCGAAACGTCAGCTGCCTTACAGTCCTGTGAGGAACTCAGCACATACATGGGATGCCCGAAAACCTTCGATTACACATCACACCCGTGAGAATATCGGATATAACATGTATATATATATATATATATATATATATATATATATATATATATATATATATAATTTCTAAGAGACAATCCGGATCTAATTGTTTTACAACCTGATAAATTGAGCAAAACAGTTCTTATGAAAAATTCGGATTACAACGCAAAAATGATGCAATTACTCAATGACACTAACATATATAAAGAAGTTAAAGCTGATCCTAACAACTCATGCTAAAAGAAAAATAACAGCCCAATTTAATAAAATTGGAAAACACTGTTTATTTCACCAAACGTAACAAAAGACTTAATTGCAAACAACGCTTCACCACCACGCATTTATGGGCTACCTAAATTACATAAACCTGGAACTCCACATAGACCAATTGTATCTTGTATACAATCGCCTTTTAATGCACTCTCAAAATATCTCAAAAATATTTATCAAATATAATTGGTCAAAATATTTTTTACACTAGAGACTCATGGAGCTTTAAAGAAAAAATAAAAAACTTACAAATCCCAGAAAACCATGTGTTAGCCTCTTTGGACGTTGTGTCTATACAAATATGTATACCTCCAAATGTATCTTTAAATATCGTCAAAAAGAAAGGCCAGAAATAAATAAATACACCGATATATCCTTAGATGACTTTCTTAAAGCTGTAGAAATCTGCTTAACTTCTATATATTTTAAATACAAAAATTTATCCTTCAAACAGATTAAAGATTGCACGATGGGTGCCTCCATATCGAGCGTTATTGCTCAGTTAGCGTTAGAAGATCTAGAATATGAACTTATCAACAGCCTAAAATTTAAATTACTATTTCTTCACAGATATGTAGATAATTGCATAACAGCGATTCCAAAAAAACCAAGATTTATACATTTTAAATAAATTTAAGAGCTATCATGAAAAATTAAAATTTACATATCCCAAAAAAAATTAGTAATAATTGAAATAGCAGATAGAGTCATCATCCTTAGTAGCCCCGAAATTTCGAAACGGCTGTATGAAAAAAGCAGAAGAGGTCCTTATGTCAAACTCTTACCCAAATAAACTGATTAATAAAATTTTTTAAAAAAGTAGCTAGAGAAATGCAAACAAAGAAATAGCAATGCAGAAAATTTAGAAGACAATAAAATCAAAAAACCATATCTTTCCTTTCCGTACATACCAAATCTTTCCAAAAGCTTTCAAACTTTTTTCAAGTAACATAATGTAACCACTAGTCATAAGGGCAATTATTTACTTGAAAGCAATTTCAGCAAATTAAAAAGTGATATTCTAAAAAACAAAAAATCATATGTTATCTACCGTATACCCTGCAAAAATTGTCCATCGAATTAGATGAGCCAAAATAATCTGCAAAATCATCCAAATGGACATAGATAGGACAAAAAAATATTACAGCCCTAAAAAGAACATGAAATGAAACACAAGCACACCCACAAAGGAAAACGAGAATTTTACGAAATGATTGCAATAAAAAAATTACGAATACCATAAATGATAAAACAGGCATTAATAATCTAAATCAAATTTATTTCTACATATTAACATAAATCAATATAATGGAAATTCTTCAATTTATAAAAGATTAAATAAGAATAATTCTCCATTACCAATTCTTCAAAATTTAATCATGATAATTTTTTTCAGAAACATGCTCTGTATTACTTTAATCAAAAGATCTAAACCTTTTATGTCACTTAAACTTTTAAGTTAGTTTCGGTGAGGACATTTTTAAAGGAATTCTTCTTTCAAGATCATAAAATCTTACCTGTAGTTAAATGATCGACAGAAAAATTCTCTTTCATCTATACATTCCTGTTGACATCTGGTTAACGATGGGGCATAAACAGTTCTTCTCACGTAATCTTTTCTAGCTCTTTGCCTGGAACCCATTTGTTTAAAATTGTCACCGTCATCGCATCTGCAAAACAATAGATTTTAAAAATACTTCAAAATTAGTATTCTGTTGCATGTGCAGCTAAAAGCTGTTGTTGCCCATTCTAAAATATATCATTGACTCTTATTGTCTGGTTATTACACAAATTTAGAAAATGAATTTACTTAAATTTTTCTTTACCAATAAGCTTTCAATTATTCTATATGATAATGATCTTTGTAAAAAAGGCATCTCTTTCTCAAGTACTTTTTTTAACCTAGGTTAGATGCAGTGCTTTCTTTGGTACCTCTAATCGATGACTCTCTTGAGTACAACCATTCATATTAATAACCTTGAAATATTACAGAGAAGATTCGTTCCCTTAAGTTATAGGAATGACAGTTTTCATTCTCCGCGAGATTTTCAGCAGTTTCAATTACTTAACAAATTTAATAAATATGCCTGACTCAGGAATCATCATGAATACAACACCTTAATTAATTACTTTTTTTAAAATTTATAATCTAGTTGATTATTTTAATACTATAAGTAAATGTAATATTCATATTCCACATTTAAACTCCCGTTAAATTATTACTTTTTATTATTGCATGAGAATATGAAACAGGTATTCAAAAAAAAAAGTATCGAAAAATTAGACATGCTAGCTTTGTATGGAGACTTTGATCATCTAATCTGAGATAATGTGGACGTCAATATCAAGGAATCACGATTTTCACACGTCATCTGATGATATTGTTCTATCAATAAATCAAGAGTTATAGTATGGAAAATAAATCAAAAATAATCACTCTCCTAGAAACATAAACAACAATTGAAAGAGTCAACAAATATATATATATATATATATATATATATATATATATATATATATATATATATATATATTTACACAAAATATAAAATTGCCCCAAACTTCTTAAATAAATTAAATAATCTAAATAATACGGCATACAGTGCTAAAACTTCAATTCTTCGATTACCGAAACGGGTGAAACCCAGACATTGAACGAAGCGGTGGCAGCATCTTGACTCGGTGTTTCCCGGAATTCAGAGCGCGACGTTATCAGGGCTATAAAAGCGAAAAGGCAGCGGCGTAATTAAGGACATTACGGGTTGCTTTTCTTCAGATAACTCGTCCTTTTTCCAATTGAGCTTAACTCTCGGGGGTTACGTTGACTGTTGTATTTTTTAGGCAGCTCGTGGTTCTTTAAGTAGGTTGTCTTTGACAACATAACATTCTACAGACAATAGAGATAGTGCACGGGTCTAAATTCCTGAAATTGATACCGTCAATAAAAAAAGCGAGGTCAGCGACGCGATATCATCATATTAAATGATTTTGCAGTGTAGTTAAATCCATGTAATAGTCGCAGTAGATCGTCTTCATTCTCAGCCAGCACGGCATCATCGGCATAGCACA
The DNA here is from genome assembly GCA_034092305.1 of Diaprepes abbreviatus. Taxonomy (NCBI): domain Eukaryota; kingdom Metazoa; phylum Arthropoda; class Insecta; order Coleoptera; family Curculionidae; genus Diaprepes; species Diaprepes abbreviatus. The sequence continues at coordinate 5,788,602 of JASJET010000062.1, forward strand.
GAACAGTAATTTCTTGTTCGCCCATTCTGTATCCTTTAAATAAACGTACATTTCTTATTATTTCGTCCATAATGATGTTGAAAAAAAAAGGACTCGGAGAATCTCCTTGTCGAATACCACGGCCCACACTTATTGGTCAGTCAGGACCCCACTTAGTTTTGCTTCAATCTGATTTGCTGCATATATATTTTTTCTGGTTTTGATGAGGTTATGGGGAATTAGCCTGTTGTAAAGAAGGTGTATAACGTCTTTCAACTGCACACGATCGAATGCTTTTTCCAAATCAATAAAACACATGTAGGCCGGACTGTTGTCTTCAATTGATTTTTCTGTTATCTGTTTTATGATAAAAACCCCGTCTGTGCAGGATCTACCCGATCTGAATCCTTGCTGTTCATCTGCTAAGGGTGTTAAGTTATTAATTTTGTTTGTTTTAATTTTTGTTGTAAGTTTCAATGTAGTGCTTAGGAGATTTATACCTCTGTAATTTGAGGGCTATTTCTTATCTCCTTTTTTAAACATAAGGATAGTGATGCTAGTTCGCCATTCATCGGATATTCTGTGTTGGTAGAGGATTTTACAAATGAGAAATCTTAACTGCTAGATGAGACATTTATCGCTTTATTTAGGCAATTCGTGTGAGATGCCATGTTGCCCTGGGCTCTTCCTATTATTTAGTTTCCGAAGAGCTGTATTTATATCGGCTGTCTCAATTTATACGTTGTCGTACGTTACTATTTTCGGTGTAATTAGCTCATAGGCGCCATACGGTGAGCTTTGAAAATGGTGAATGAGGGATGACCGAAATGTCAGCAGCCTTACAGTCCTGAGAGGATATATATATATATATATATATATATATATATATATATATATATATATATATATATATATAGAGCTTCAAAATTAAGAAAGAAAATAATTAGTATGGGCTGTGTTTGGCAGGCTATACCATATTCTAAGGAAACGCGTCAACGTCATTTACCTTGTATTAAATGGTCTGCTTGGCCCAACATTATCATAAATAGGTCCATCAGGTCCTGGTGAAATTGGTCTTCTATTACCGTAGGGTCTGTCTTCAAATGACGGTCTATCGTAGCCAGGTCTATCAAAAGATGGTCGATCGTATGACGGTCTATCGTATGGTGGTCTACCATTGTATCCGTTGGTATTGGGTCTGGAGTCGATTGGTCTAGGATCAACCGGTCGACCTAAAGAAAATTTAGAGTTAAAGTACCTTTGTTCAAGAAATTGTAGTCCTATAAAATTCATTGTAAAAATATTGGCTATAATTACCTAAAGGTCTACGATCGGGTCTGAAAAACCATCTGCTACCTCCGTCACGATCATCTCCGTAATAGTCATATCGGTTTGAATCATATCGGTTCCCAGTACCACTGGTACCAAAACGAGAGCCTGCATAACGATCATTATAGCGAGTTCCAGTTCTTGAAAAAAATAATTAGTTGGAAACCACAAACATTTCATTTTATAGGCAAGAAAATTAAAGAATATAAAATATTTGTTCCTTTTAAATATATTAACTTACCTGCCTCCCCCAGATGATCCATACCTCGAAGTAAACCTATCATCTCCATCATAGCGGCTTCCATAACCTCCAGCATATCGATCACTATCAATAGGGTATCTGTCTCTATCTCCGTTATATCTATCTCTATATCCGTTATATCTATCTCTATTTCCGTTATACCTATCTCTATTTCCGTTATACCTATCTCTGTTTGATCCATATCTGTCTACGCCTGGTGGATATCTGTCAATAGCAAAGTATCTATCACCATCCCTGTCTCCTCCTCTATCACCATAAACGCTGTCGTGTCTGTAATCATATCGGTCTCCATATCTGCTACCATACCTGGAATTATAAAAATTGTAATGTTTGCTATCTGTATGTTTTTATTATCCATACCTTTCACCATATCTGTCGCCATCTGAATAGCCTGGTCTTGGTCGAGGTCTTGGATACAAATTACCTCCGCTGGACGATGGTGGATAACTAGGGTATCTATGCAAAAAGACCAGTTGTTTTAGAAAATAACGTATAGCATATAATGACGTTTTTTTTTTGTCAAGCTACTGCAGTTTTCATATGTATGAGTTACTAAATGGGAAAATCTAACAATGACGAAATATTTTACCTGTCTCTATCCCTGTCGTCCAAAGGATATCTTCCCCCACCCGATGATGGTGGATACCTTGGTGGACCAATAGGATATCTGTCAATAGGCCGAGAAGGGTATCTATGTGATGAATATCTGTCATCCGGATACCTATTTAAAATAGAGTGAAGTTGTATTTTGATCAACGATAATTTAAATTTCAAATGCTCACCTATCATCATCAGGATATCTATCCAAAGATGGTGGGTACCTATCATCGTAAGTGCCACCACCTCCGCTGGGTGGTGGATACCGACTTCCAGTTGTAATCGGGTACCGACTTCCACTAGGTGGGTATTTTCCTCCACCAGATCCTCCTGGTCGATATCCAGGTCCGCCTGGATACCCATCGCCGCCACCTGGACGATATGTTCCTCCTTCTCCTGGACGGGAGCCTGTACCTTCACCTTCACCTCCGACTACATAAATTAACAAAATTTAGATTTTTTTTGGGAACTTATAAATTGTTAGCAATAACAGATGGATTATTTGGTTGTAAGGAGAGTTATTTAGGAGAACTGAAATAGTTTTCTTTCTAATATAGATATATTGTTTCCTTAATCTTTCCATATTATCCTTTCTTGTTGCCCTCACCACATGAAAATACTTACGCATTAAGTTTTCATAATAATCATAATCAGCATCGTAGATTATTCGCATTCCATCTCTCTGGTTATATCTGGTTAATCTACAGGTTTTGTATCTTTCACTGTATTCTGCGGACCTACATTGGAAACTTGGTTGTCTCAAGCATTCATCCAGACACTCGCTCAATGACCTTCCAGAAATTTCAGAATGATGTTCTCCTATTGAATAAATAATATGGTTTCAATATTTATTAGTAAGAGTTATATGGTTTTCTTACCTCCTAGTCGACTATTCCTATATCTTTGGAAAGCTGTATCCGGTTTCTTTCCAGTGAAAAGATGAGAAGTTACTGAATTGTCTGGATACTCTGAACCACGAGCTAAAAAATTAATAATGTTGCTAGTTAGCAGTAAGTTTTTTATTTAAATTACTACGAATATTTTTCAAACTTTAATTTTGTGTCTCGGTCATTAGCAATTAACTATTTAAATTTCTTTTTTTGTTGTGTTATTTACCTTTACAAATGGTATAAATGGAACAAAAGCATAGCTATTATTGAAAGTCATGGTTCTTGAGTTTAGACCGTGTCAAATTGGAATTATTGTCCGGCGTTTCGCCTACGATTGCACGAGGAATCTTTACTCCACGAGATTTGAACACTGAATGACTATCGAGGAGCAACAGCCCGGTATTTATACCCGACGGGTGATTTCCACGTATGATGTAGGCTGTAACATCCATCTCTTAATAGAAATAATATTAATATATGATTTGGATATTTACAAATTTCGATTGATTCTCTAATTTTACGTTTAAAGAAACCAGACACGGACGCTAGCACCTTAGATTCTTTTACATTAAAAGTGTGACCTGCGCAATACTGGTGTTCAGCTACTGCAAATTTGTTTCTTTTTTATACATATTTCATGTTCCTTAAGCCTAGTGGACGTAGAACGTCCTGTTTCACCTACATACACTTTGCCACAAGGGCAAGGTATCTTGTACACGCCTTCTGTTTGAAATGGTATTGCGTCCTTTGGAGACTTCAAACTTTGTTCTCCTTTCTTACACAAATTGTTCAAATGTTTGATATTCGGAGCAATCTGGCAATCTTGTCGATAGTTCCGTGTATTTAAGACAACACTGTCCGTAGGAGGTACATTTATGATATTTTGTTGGGGAGTTGGGTTTTTATATCTATTAATAGAACCTCTTATATCTTCATTGTAATATCCGTTGCCTCTCGGAGCATTAGTCAGTTTTTCTGTTTCTGATTTCAGTGATTGTCACATATTGAAAGTGCTCTGTTCGCGAAAGAGTTTATGACGGATTGTTTTTGAGAAGGATGATGGTGTGACGTTGCATCGAGATATCGATTTGTGTGTTGATTTTCTGTACACAGAATGTCCTAATTTGTCATTCTCTTTCCTTTGTACTAGTACAAGAAAGGGAAGGGCATCATTTGGTTCAGTTTCCGTACTGAATTGTATGCTAGGGTGTTGTTGGTTTGATGATCCAGAAAATTATGGAGGTTATCGGCGCAAATCCATACAAGTGACGAAGTGAATAGTTACATAATTTGAAAGAACGACTCTGAGACTTTATCCTTTTGATCAAGATGTGCTAAGTGATCTTTAGAGAAAGAATTAGTCCAATTTTCTGTCGCTTTCCATCACCAATGGGTCTTCACTACTCAAGTGAATGGTGTCTTTCCGTAGATAGTTTCAAGAGGAGCCTAAAACATGATTCGATTCCTCTTGCTTACGTTATGGAGAAACAATGTGAGAATATCTCACTGAAATTTTTTGTTGGACAATCAAGTAGGTACACTAATAAATTTCCATACTTTTTTGTGTCTTTGGGACAGCAGATGGATAAAAAAAAATTGAAATGATGGAATGGAAGTTGGAAAGCAAAATATTACTAATTTGTCATTACTTCAAAGAAAGAAAAAATCTGTCCCAATTGCATATCAAGTTGGAGCTTACAGAACTTCGTAGAAGCATTAAGAAAATATGTGTTTTCCTGTCCAATGTATATTTCTCAAAATGATCCTGGTTTTAGCACATAAAATTTAAAGTTGGGTATTTTTAGATAATTCTCAAATTAGACAAGACTCTAATTCTAGAAATAAAATTAAGAATTCCAATAGTCATCAGTTTTGAATTTGCTCATTGAAATTATTATGAAATTCTTTAGAATCATAAAACTGTAAATAACCCTGTCTATATACAGATGATGCTAAATAATTCCAGAAACTTAGCGTGCAATATGAGTATAATCGTTTTCTATATATGGGTTTTCATGGAATCTTCAATTGTTCGGTAAAAAGCAAGAAAACATTTACATCAAGATATCAAAGTTATAGAAGAGAAATAGCAGGACACATTGTTGATTACTGTTGAAGTATTATGTGTAAGTGTGTTAACTAATTTCACTCAAGGACATTATGAAATAAAAGCTATTTTAATGTAAAGAAGTGCAAAAAATGGAAATTTTCCTAAAACATTAATATAAAATTGTTGAATCTGAATCTAAATTTTCCATAGAATTTCAAAATTGGCCATTTAATTTTCTGCCTAAACAAATTGTATTTGGAGAGTTTTCAGATGGAATTTGCTTTTTATTGATGACCATATTTGTATTTTTTATGTTAAAGTCCAGACCATAGCTCTTGTTAGAATATGTTACACTTGATATATGAGTTGATAGACCCTCTAAGCAGTCTGCAAATATTACTGTATCATCGGTTCTCTATTTATCAGTATCCCTGTGCTGATATACTTATTCCAATTTCTTCTGTTAATTGATTCACTACTGAGATCTTTCTCGTTTGAACCAATCGTTTCAATATACATCAGTTAGTCGTATTTAATTCTATCAAATGCCTTTGAAAAGTCAACAAACTATGCATATACATCACAATTAGACTTGAATTACAAAATAAGTTCATTTTGTGCCTAAAACAATTCAAATTGCGCGCTAGATGGGTAAGTTTTGCATTTTTGATGTATTATCTTAGGTATTAGACTGGTGGTTCGGAGATCCTCACATTTTTAGGACTTCTGCTTCTTAGGCACAATAGATAAACGTAAGTAATTTCTGAGAATTTTTCCTGTACTATATATATATATATATATATATATATATATATATATATATATATATATATATATATATATATATATTGTCGTATATGCACGTCCGTCGTTTCACGAAAATTATTAGTGGAGATCGGATTTTCCGCGAAAACGCCACGAGGTACGTTTCGATCGAACGTGAACGACGTATACGAGCTGTGAATGACTTGCGTATCAGGATTTTTGTCATTTATGGTATGCGTTTGTCCCTGTATTAAGTGGTCCACACCTTGAAATGAAGCTTGGATGTCATTTAAAAATTGTTCCATTGGAGAAATTAAAGTGTTGGGATATAATTGAGCATTTTGATTTATTTAGGTCATGTCAGATTCATTACGAGTATGGAATCCTGTTAGGTCCGGCGCGACCCCACTAGGGGCCGCGGAGGTCCCACCAAAACCACCCGGATAGCCTGAAATGCCACCCGCCTCATCAGACCGGAAGAACTGTGAGAGAAGGGATTGGACATTTTTCAAATAAATTATTTTTCCTCTTAAATTTGAATGTTTTGTATAAAAATACAAAAATCACGGAGGGCTGGGCTTTAATATACTTAATATATGGAAAAATTAAGTATAGGGAATTTGGGTTGGATGAGAACTCGGCCAATATTTACTTTAATTTGTTTTTTTTATTAGACGTGAGCTCTTATAGGATTTTTTGCAGTAGTTTTTTTGACTGGTACTCTTTAAGTTTTGTGTCGAAATGAAATGTAGTGTTGGAACTCTTCATAAAATTTCTGAAATTCAATTTTTTCAAAACTTTTTGTTTTGGTGTTAAGCGCAAACTAAGGCACCTTTAGTGTTCTTAGATCCGTTAACGATGTCACTATCAGGTTATCACTAATTTTCTCTTAATAGAAAATTATTTAAGTCGCAATCGGGAATGTCTAAATCGGGTATGTCGCTATCAGGTTTCCTTTACGTAATTTTATTCCCGCAAATTATTTATTCGTAGAAGCAGGCGCATAAATACTTCGTACTTTTTATTTTAAACAGTTTCCGCAAGAATTTAAAAAAATCGGCGTGGAAAAGTTTTTAGAGAAGCTTATTTTTTTTCCGACGGCGCTGAAATTTTATTAAAATTTTAGTTTCACGGCTCTTATTTAACTGGAGACTTTACTTTGAGGTTCTTCCCCTAGCCCTGAACTGATATCAGCTACTAGAGTTCGCCTCTAACGAATTTCCGCCTAACAGACAAGGTTTCCTGGCCTTTCTAGTACCGCAATCTTCTTTTTAGAATCGAATTCTTGATCGTCTTATTAAGACAACCAAGAATCTCTCTTCTTAAGCCGTCGTAAGCAGAGCGGCCTCCCTCGTTGCACTAGCGTAAACAGCTTAGTGATCCTCTTGATGCCGAAAGGGGCGCTCCAGGAAAACCTCTAGGAAATTTAAAACTCCCTACTCGCGTGTTGAACCGTTTATTTTTTTTTTTTCTGGAAGGGAAACTGACAGTAATCTCTTGCTAGATTACCGACGAGTGACCCACCTATTGAAGATTCCCCGTGCCTTTCTCTGACGTGGTGCAAGTGCCAGACTAATCAGCAACGGCAGAAAATCTCACGTTGCGCCTGAGTAAATGCTTCAAAAGACTTAGATACTCGTGTGCGCGTGTGTAAAAAAAATTTGAGATATCTGTGCTCTTTAAAAGACAACCAGATTCTGCTAACGAATCGCGACATCGCGTGCTATTTATACTTTCTCGGTACTCCGTCGAGTCTTCCGAAAAGAACCGATCAGCGCTTAGCGCAGTCCGCCAAAGCTTTATGTCTGCGCCGCCGTCTGTGTGGGTGTCTATGTGCCGTTACCGCCGACAACGTGCAGTTTATTTCTCGGAATTTCAACCTTCTTTATACGTTTATTTTATTTTTATGATTATTTTTCGGTTTGTTGTAGATATAATTCTACAACAAAATATATAAATAAATAACTGTTATATCCGTATGAGTAAAATTGTTGCCTTCATTGCTACAGTTATTAAGTCTTTACACAATTTTTCCAGTTGGCCTTTATTTTTTCTATGTTCACTGGTATTTTACCTTCGCCATCCAACTTTTTTGGTTTTTCATATATTCATATAATTTTCGTACTTTTTCAGTATCTCTCCGTTGATATCACCTAAGACTATTTTGATGTATTCTGAATAAACGTTGAAAAGCAACACACATCCTTAAGTTTCCTTATAGTGCATGTTGTCATTATTTTGGACTTTTAACACTAAATAATTGTTGTCGTGTTCTGTGAAATCATGATATTAAATATATTATTACTTACGGCTGTCTAAACATACGAAATCGTAGAAATGATGCGTTGGGCTACTTGCTACGCCTATATCATCTTTCTGAGAAATCGAATCTTCTTCAGAAAGCGTACATTGTTTCGTCATTTCATCATATTCAATAGATCTGAAAAACAAAACAATTTTTTTGATATTGATTATAAATACAGTGCCACCAATAAAGTCCGCATCATATGGGATTTTTTTATTAATAGCTTTATTCGAAATTTGACTTTCACAACAATTTCTGCTTCGATCGAGATGAAAATTAATCAAAAAAATATTAGTCACGTGATTAGCATTATCTGTCAAATTTTCATTTTTTTTTCTAAAAAAATTCAAATGTGGGGTTATATGTCAAAATATCGAAAAAAGTTATTAAAAAATTTTTTTCTAAATGCAATTTTTAGCCCATATGCAAAATTTCAGCTTGATAAGAAAATTTCGATTTTTTGCCCATTTTTTTTGTAAATTGCACCACTGTCGCAAAATCAGACTCAACGTAATCCACATAAAACTTCTTAGTTTTGACAATACTTCATCCCAGACATATTTTGTTTAAAGTATTGCCATATTAAACGTGTGTTTTTCTACAAAATCCAAATAGGGGTATTAAAATTTGGTCACAATAACTATTTTTGAAAAAGTAGTTTGTGTAATTTTTAATTTTAAGTTTTTGAATTGTTTTTAATTTAATATTCAAATACCAAAAATAGTTCGTTATCAATTAAATAGGTGGATGATTTTTTTATTAGAAAATTTGAGTCTTTTCACTTAAATTATTTTCTTCATGTTAATGTGTATTACTTTTAGAGACAAACTACATTTTCAAATCTAGTTATTTTATGAAGTTACCTTATACAGAGCAAAAAAAAAACTTTGCATCACATATGACCAAATTTTAATAGCCCTATTTGGATTTTGTAGAAAAACACACATTTAATATGGCGCAACTTTAAACAAAACATGTCTGGAATGAAGCATTGTCAAAACTAAGAAGTTTGCGTTGAGTCTTATTTTGCAACAGTGGTGCAATTTACAAAAAATGGGCAAAAAATCTTAATTATCTTATACAGCTGAAATTTTGCTTATGGGCCAAAAATTGCATTTTGCAAAACTCTTTCTAATAACTTTTTTTAATATTTTGAGATATAAACCCACTTTGGAATTTTTTTTGGAAAAAAAAATTTTATTTGACAGATAATGCTAATCACGTGATTCCTATTTTTTTCGTTAATTTTCATCTCGATTGAAGTAGAAATTGTTGCCAAAGTCAAATTTTCAATAAAGCCATTAATGAAAAAATCCCCTAGGATGCGGACTTTAGTGGTCACGCTGGAGATGAGTTGGCTTGTTCTGTATTTTTCAAATTATAAATATGGGCAAATTAAATATTTAATAAACAGTTTTTTTTCAAAATCTTACCTGCATAAATATCTCTCTGCTCTTACACACATAGCCTGACAATCTTCTAAAGTTAGATTTGTAAACATATCAACTTCAAATGGACCTCCCAGTCGTTTGTTTTCTTCTTTAATGAATACAGCTAAGCCATCACATCTTCTTTCAGCTAAATATCAGTCAAATAAATATAAATACGCGTACTTCAAAAAGAAAATTGAACACGTAAAAAATTGCTTATAAAAGTTGACTTATTAACTTCCTTTGATAAGTACTTCTACTCTTTACCCCCAGAACTCTTTTAATTTTAATAATATACAAAAAAGTTTTTTACCTATTAATGGCATCACGAGGTGACCAAAAAGTAAATGAATTCCTAGTTAATAATTATTCAGTAATTGCCTTGTCGATTTTAAGGGGGAAAAGCTATATATTTTTATAGTTCAGATGCTGTTTATGGAATATATTTATGTTTATAATTCAAGTAACTTTTTTATGATTCGTTTTTGTAAAATTCCTTTTTTGATATCTGTAAAATTAATTCTCACCATTTAAACAAGTATTTTCCAAGTAGTCACTTTCGGGATCATCTTCGAGTAATTCCGGATGCGTCCTGCGAGTAAATCTACTTAAAGTACAAGTTCTCATTCCAACGTCGAAAGTAGCCGATCTGCAAACAAAGCTGAACTCGTTTAAGCACTTATCTTCGCACTCGCTTCTGTTATTGGCGCTCATTTCTTTTATATCGGCGACGGGAAGTTTTAGTTTTTTACGGGGGTGGCGTTCAAAAATGTATCGGCGATTTGGACATTCTCGTTCTGGCCGGCTTGCTAAAACGGAATTTTAAATTAATTATTGGATTTTTAATGCTGCTTCTTAAATACCCATGTTTAGATACAACCTCCGCAAACAATTTATTTTTTTGTCATCATGTAAAAAGAATGAAGGATATAAAGGTACCCCTTGGGTACACTTTTAAAAGGAGCTGTTAGAAGGTAGTTTAACCCTTCGAAAAGGTAGATTTCTACTATGAGCATACTACTTATACCAGGCGCGGATCCAAGGGGGGGGCGGTGGGGGCGATCGCCCCCCCCAAGAGCTTGGAAAATGGACCCGATTTTGCCTCTTATACTATAGTTTATTCAAGAACTAGGAAGAGTTTTTCATTTTTTACCTTTTTTTTTCTGCGCAAACTACCTGTGTTCTTTAGTCCAGTGTCTTTGGCAAAATCTGTTAGACACATATATTTTTCATAGGAATGTGTTAGAAATTTTATAATCAAAAATACTGGTCTATAATAATGGACTATTTGGGTTGGATAGCAATAGATATTTGGATATGTGAAGTGTTAAAAAGGATTTTAATCCTTGTCATAGGCATCGGAAGGCGTCAAAAGAAGGTCTATTTTATCACTAAATATTTATGGCATAGAGTATTATTTCAGTAATAAACTTAAAATAAAAAGTTTTTATAATATTATTTTATTTCTTATGATTTTTTAAACATATATTAGAAAATATAGATAATTTTGACATATTTAACACAAATCACAACTGTAGTTTTAATATTTTTAATTTTGGCATAGAAACCGTTTCAGGCACATTCAGACTAAAACGTATCCTTTTTCTCTCAAAAAATTCTAAGTTATAATTTAAATACTTACAAAATACCTATTATTAAAAATACAAGAAGTTAAACATATAAAAAAAATAAATTCGTCAATATAATATTAAAATTCTTTTGGGGCTGTTGGTCATTTTATTATTAATTAAAAACATTTTTGGGATATTTGACGTTCCAGTTTATTTATTTCTTAAACCATCTGCAGAATTACATTTAAACACTAAAAAGGGATTCAAATGTCATTAATTTTTATATGTTACAGAAAATTTAAATAATAGTGTTAACGCTGGTAAACATTACGTATCTTATTCGTCATCAAAGTCAGTGAAGCTATCTTCGCTCAAATTAATTATAATTGATTCCTCTCTCACCGATCATGAGATCGAGTTTCCACATTTTCTTTTATTCTTTTATTATATGGATTTTTTCCAATTATCTGCAGTAACTCTATTCAAAAAAATCTTTCAAAAGTCCAGTTAAATTATTAATTTTGTAAGTTGTGTTATTTCCAGCAACTCTACCTTTTATTTGAGAGAGATATTTCCTGCGCCAACGGACATTTTGCGGACGATCTATAAGAACAGATTTCCTATCTGGTTTTTCCCAACAAAAATTAAGTTCTCTGAGCAATTGCTCTGGAAATTTCCAGAGCTCAGTTCTTTTAATTTCAGGCAAATCCCGATCTTCATTGATTTTAGTTAGAATTTTGTCGACGGTTGAGATCTGCTTCTCATAATAAAATGTATGTACAACTCCTTTTATTACAGTTTACATCTCTTCTTCCAATGAGGTTTTTCGTCTGCCTGTGATCGAATATAGCTTGGAATTACTAACAATTCCAGTCGTTTTTTTCTCCGTCAGTGTTCGGTACGTGATAGATTTTCGAACTCCTGTTATATTGGAACACATCTCAACAGAGTTTTTAACATTATTATCTTGATATTAATATCTTAAGGCATCATAAACATTCATCGTAATAAGTTTTACGTTGAGGCAAAAATGCCCTCTATCTTTTGGGTATCTCACTAATCTCAAATAATATATAGAAACAAGCACAAACAAAATAAATCACTAAGGACACACTGTAAGGTGTACTTTGCTCACTGGCAGAAATTAAATTGAATTATCAGAAATTTAATTGTTGTAGTAAATTTATAAAAGCTTATAATATTTAAATATAATTAGATTTACGGCAATTCTCAGTTACCGGGGACACTGAAGCAGGTACGTTGGATGTTTCGGTAACAGTTTTATTACTCTTTCTAGTTCTTGAATAGAGTATAGGAATGTGTATGCTTGCGATCGCCCCTCCCCTTCCCAAGGGGTTTGAGTTCAGGAACATAGAACCGATTCTGCTTTTTATATTAGGAATGTGTATGCTGCTGGCAACCCCCCCTCCCCCCGTTGACAACTTGTTTTTTTTTGCGATAGCACCCCCCCAGGAGCTTTAAACTCAGGAAAATAGACCCGATTCTGCCTCTTATACGAGGAATGTGTATGTTGATTGCATCTTCCCACCCCCTGTCGGAAACTTGTTTTTTCTTGTGATTGCCCCCCCCCTCTCCAAGAGCTTCAAATTCAGAAAAATAGCCCCGTCCCTGCGTTTTACACTAGAAATGGGAATGTTGCTGGTGTCCCCCCCCCCCGGGGAGAACTTGCTTTCGCTTGCCATACTGTACTTTTGTGAGATCACCGCCCCCCCCAAGGAGAGAGGCTGGATCCGCCCCTGACTTATACTTAAACTTGCTGATAAACTAAATGTCACCAAAACCACCTTACAACCTTTACAAGGAAAAGAAACGTCAACATGAAAACCATCAAAATGAATAAGAAGGTTATTAAGTAGAAGTCAGAGGTTAAATATCTGGGCTTAACCCTAGATAATCTACTCTGGTATAAGCATGAAAAAGGATTACTCAACAAAGGACACAAACCCAAAAATCCCGCAGTGAATGTACACTGCAATAGTGATACCAATCATCACATATATGAGCCAGTGATCTGGAGTAAAGTTCAAAGAAGTTATAATAATGCAAAAATATTAAACTGTTAAAAATTAAGAGGTCTAGGAAAGTTATATATTAGGTTTTTTAAATAGTGGTCTACATGACACTAAACACACATTTTCAATTAATCTAATAGCTTTCTTTTACAGAAGAAAAATCAGGTTTATTTTGGATGTCGCTACATAACCCAAGAAAGGCAAACAGTATCGGAATTGAGCCTCAAATAAAGCACAATAAACTTGTAGAGTATTTGCTTTAGTTAAAGTACTCATGCTGTTTTTATTTTAAACGACCCTGAAGCTATTTTATTGTTGCGTTATCAGTGTGAACATCCCAACATGGTTTGCTGCCAACTGTAACTCCTAAAAATTTATTTTCGAAGATACCACTTAATTTGGTATTCCTTATATGTACCCTAGCACAACATTTATTTTTAAAGTCCAAATATATTATTTTAGATAAAATTGATGTTCACTAAATGCTTTAATTTATCTGCACTGTTAGCAGACCAACATATAGTGGTATCGTCAGCAAAGAATGTGAAAAACCACTTATGGGCAGACATGCCAAATCTTCAAGAAAAAAGGACCAAGGACTGATCTTTGTCGTACGCCACCAGCTACTGGTCTCTATATGGAATAATTCGAGTTTCCAAAAGTATCATATACCTTATAAGGTTATTTGCTTTCTTCCCATCAAGAATATCCGGAACCATTCCAAGTTTCCTGCCTTCAAGAATTTTTCTAATTTTTCTTGCTTCTTTTATTAATAAGAAACAGGCCATTTTTTCACCGAACTACAAACTTTTGACCTCTAACCTCCGCTATTTTACTCTAAATTAGAAACCAAACAATTACAGAAAAGAAAATTTGGTATTCCAAAGAAATTTTGGAAATCGCCTTTACCTTAAACTGTAGATACTACTGGATATCTTTGAATTAAAAATTTTTTGCACATTATAAAAAACCTATATTAAAGTAACAGATTTCAAAAATGTCTAGTATTTTGTAGTAACCAAAGAGAGGCAGAGGTTTTAAATGATTTTTTGGTGTGCCAGAAGTTAAAAATATTGAAGATCCAACAATCAATGCAATTGACAGCTCATTACAAATACAAATATTTAGAAAATAGGCCCATTAGTCGTTTATTCTCATCTGGCAATTTTTTTTTACTATACGGTCCCTAACATAATAATAATATAAATATCAATATGCGATGCAGATGACACTGCTACGGTTGAAACCATGAAATGACCTCTTATCATCAACCAGACCAAAATGGGCTTCAAGTTTCGTTATAGAAGCCCATTCATGGATGACCTTCAAGTAAGGTCAACCAGGAAAATGTCGACAAATTGGCGTCGCACTATTATTGACATTTGGGCCAATGTTTCCAGAAACCGAAATCTTCCCGCTAGCCATCCAAGATCAGGTCATCTCAACAACAAAATATTTGAAATATATAATTAGAGACTCCTCGATCCAGTACAATCAATGCCATAATGGGAGAATATCAAGCATCTGCCGCATCGCAGCCCAAGGAGAGATAAGATTCAGTCATCAATCAGATTCAGGTCATCCACCAAGATTTAGTATAGAAATACAAACTGTTGCAGTTAGAGAAAGTGACATACTATGAATACAGCCTGGAACCTGTACTGGAGAACAACGAGTTCAAGCTTTACTGGGATCAATCGATGATTGAGTTGTTCATATCAGACCGGACCTTATTTTAGTAGCCAGCCACACTAATAGATGTTGCCATCCCTAACACTAACAATCCAAGGGACAAGTATAACGAGAAGATCGCCAAATACAGAGACCTAGAGGGACTAATTCTCAGACAGTGGGGAATTATTAGCGTTCGGGCGATCCCCATAATCTATCAAAAACCGGCATAGAGTCTTCTGCTTAATATCAAAGGATTGGGTCCTGGCGAAGACTTACATAAACCCAAGCAAAAGGCAGTTATATTTGGGACCATTCGAATTGTTCTGAAGTTTATAGAAAATGCAGAGGACCATAACATCGCCTAGAGTCCGATAAGAGAGCTCCATCCTTAAGATATCTGGGTATATCAGGGACGAGTTAATGTTCCCCTGGAGGGAGTGCGAAAGCTGTTTGGGTAACTCTTTGAATGTAACTGTAATCAGTAAATGTGTATTTGTGACCAGAGTATAGTGATGTTTATTTTAGAGGTCAACAGAAACTCGTAAGTCTTTTGTTTTATTGTTAATGAGGATACTTTTCTATTGTCTCTCTTAATAAGCATAGATTCAAATTTACTTACAAGTTATGCAAACTTCTGTAAAATGTATACTGTTGGGAGACAACATCAAGGTTCCTAATCCTTCTGGCCGTGCTTGTTCTCCAGTAAGATAACATGTACTCTCTTCATATTGCGGGTCGCCATTAAATGTTGCTATTCTACTTCCAGGTTGAAAGTCGAACGATGCGCACTGTCTAAAAAATAAAGTTAAAATAAGCCTCTACACAACATATTAGTTAGACCTAGCACTATAGTTTCGAAATTAATGTACCTCAAAGAGAGAAAATTTCTTTGGATGAGTTACGTTGCTTACCGTACAATGTTATTCGATGACCTGTCTCTCAAACACATGTCTTGACATTTTTCTAGAACCATAAATGGCGGTGCTGTGTCTCTTACGACATCGTCATCAAACCCTTGGAGTTGGATATTTGGCAGTCTTTCATACATTACTTTACCATTCATTGAACCAGAGCCACACGATGTTTGGGCTAAAAAAAAAATAATTGTCGAGTAGATATTCCTTGATCTGATTCAGTGTTTTCCTTACCTTTGGTCATCATTTTCAATACCGTAAGGACTGTGATAGCTTGCACCATGCTGGGGACGTAAGGGTAACTTTTCATTTTGATCCTAGAGTTTTAGCAAAGACTATCTGGACATACTTTGTGCTCTATAAAAATAATTATAAGTCAAGGTGAAAATTTTTACGAGGTAGTATAAATTTAGCTTTTCAAAAAAGGCAAATCCAAATTATTTTTAACTGTTAAAATATAAATTGCATTTTATTGTTCATTTAGGATGTTCTTATGTTAAACAATAGAAAGTTACTATGTTTAAAACCAATGATATAATTGATATTATCAAGACAATATCATTTTTACATTATCTAGTAGAATTTCTTTTAGAAAATTAATTGCAAACAAATTATAAAGTACATAAATCTAGGAGTATAATCATTATAAAGATCTAGAATTTTGAACATAAATCATCTCTTTGGCAATCTCAGCCTGAAACATATTGAAAAAGTGGTCCTTTTGGTACCCCTGCATCGAAATTTTTAATTTGAGACACACAACAAATATGCAAGAACACGAGATGTCCTAATAACATTTTTTTTTTCACTAAATTTATCAATAAAAAGTCACTCTCTCTCTCATTGATTTAATATTTATATTTATAAAGGTGAAATTCTCAGTTTCTAAATACCTCGAAAGATTCTTAAAATTTCTATGTTACCATTGGTGACATCTCTTTTTATATATGAATTTAACGTATACATACGCAAAGTCATTATGACTAATTATATTAAAGCTCCAATTGATGCATGACTAACGAGCAGACAGAGGATCCACGCAATAATCGGCATTTTTTCTACGGTCCAATGGACCACATTACTTTCATCGATACATATGTAAACGTTACAATGGGTATAACTGGACCCTTAGATAATTGCACCTGTACAATGGTAGAAAATTAATCCTCCGAACGGTTTTGTGGCCTTCCGGGTTCCCACGTGGGGCTGTGTTCAAAATAAAGGTTTTTTTTTTCGGTAATTGAAAAGGTTTTTATGGCATTAAAATTGTGTACATGTAAATATTGTTCCATTTTATTCTATTGTGAAAATTTTGTATTATCTAAAGTCCCTTTCAATGTTTTGAGATGATTCTGATAAAGAAATTAATAAAAACCACATGTAAATTGATATTTTTGATAAAACAGACCTCAAAGTAATACGTGTCTAACACACCAACTTTTTGTTGTTATGACCGAAAATTGCTTCAGCCAATTTTCAAAGGTTTTACTAGTAAATTTTAGGATTTACCGACATGAGTTGGTAAATGTAAGGATTTGTAAAAATGGGGCCGACTTTTTCGGGCTTTGATTATTAGAATTTAGTATATGCTAGGTTTTACCAGTGTCGGCTGGTAAATGTTGGTTTTGAGAATAAAACAATGAATATTTCTTCATCACTTATTTCAATTAATTATCAGTCAAAACTTTACATATTTTTATGTATCATATGAGAGTAATTATTGATCATTTACGAGTAATTAGTAATCAGTCAAATTCTTACCTATTTTAAATTATTTTGGAAAAGACAACTAATCAATTGTCATTTGTTAATAGGTAGTAAAAAAAACATTTAATTTGTTACAACACTGAACGCTATTGCGGCATTTAGAATTACAAAGCAATTCTGATGACTTGCAAAAGCATTTCTTCGACAAGCATTTTTTTTAGACAGTAACATTTTTTGAATCCTTGTCCTCCAGTCAACGACAGTTTTCCGACAACTTTTAGAAGACTCGCTTCTTTATCTTTAAGAACTTCTTCTATCTTTATAAAATCTTCAGAGCATGAGGTAAACTTATTCTTTGTGTAAAGCTGCTGTAGTATTCCCATTTTGGTACCCAGTTGGTAAAACCCATTGTCCTTTACATCTACCACAACTGCAAAAATGTTTTTCGGGTCAGTTGTAGCTCTGTCAATGTCAGGTACTTCCAGTTTTACATTTTGGCCAACCATCACATTTGGATATTTATCAGCTGATATAACTTTCATTTTTTCAGCTTGGTTTTCCAAATTAAATTTTGTTTTTTTTCTTATTGTCTGGACAGATTCTATCTTTTTCGGTATTGGATCATTTTGGAGCTTAAGTTTCGTTTTCTGTGTCTGAATCGGTATCGGTTATTTGCTTCTCCTCCATCTTTTCGGTTACAATCATTTCGTTTTCTAATGTTTTTTTCCTCACATTGTCACTGTTTATGCCTTCTTCTGACTCATTTTCAACAACGTTGTCTTCCTTGTTCTGTTTAATTATATTTTCAACGATAATATTTTGGTCCTTATTTTTTTCCCATTGCAACAAACTCTCTCAATCTTTTTCAGATGTTTATAGTCCAATCATATCTTTAGAAATTTCTGACGTCACAGTGCCCATTTTCATTGGACTACCAAACTTTATTTTGTAGGGGTAGCATTTAAGTCTCTCGTGATATGCTCTATTTTTTATGTTCTGGATGAATTTCAAGCCCTTTGATTACTTTGACGACTGGTTGATTTTCATCCACATGCTGAGCATATTCTCGACGTCTTGATTGTCACGCTCCACTGATCCTTGCCTCTGGCTATGTCTTGGCTTTCTATGTTCAATTTTAACGTCCGGCCACATAGAGCATTACTTGATTACAAAATTCCAGACCATTATCGGAATGAAGGATGTTCGGCGCTCCAAAAGTAGTGAAAATATCGAAGAGATGGTATGCAACTTCTGCTGCTCGTTTAGTTCAAAGTGCATGAAGGATCACAAATTTAATGAGATGGTCTTGGTTAACTAATATGAATTAATAATTTCTGTTAGGGTTGATTTGTAGGCCTATGAGATCTACTTGACAACGTGAGGTCATTTCATTATGAAGTATAGGCTTGATGACAATGCCCTTTTTCAAAGCTTTCTGTTTCTTTTGACAAGGTTTGCAGAGCTTCAAAAATGTAATGATAGCCTCATCTATCATGTTTTTATGCTTGCGGTTCCATTCCTTTAGCATCCTTTTCCTTCCACCACGTCCAACAGCAATATAAGTTTCTTCTAGAATATTAAATAAGTCATCGTAACAAACGTAATTTCTCCATTATCTTCCTTCATCGCCGCAATTGGCTGTTTTTCGCCGCTTATAGTCAAAATATCATAGTGTTTTATATGTCTGTAATGAATAGCTTTCTTTTTTTTCAGGTTCTTTGCAGTTTTTACTTCCTCTAAACACCTTGTGTATTTATCCTTATCGAGATAAAAGTTATTATCTTTCTTATTTGCCACGACCATATATATATATATATATATATATATATATATATATATATATATATATATATATATATATATATATATATATATATATATAATATATGAATTTAAAAATGAAATATCATGTGGCTTGTTTCATTTGAAATAAGGACGAAGACATCAACTTCCAATTTAATCGGAAGTGCTACCATTTTGAAAATATTTTGTAAGGTTTTTATCCTTATTTCGCGACTGGCAGTTTTCAGGCTTGTGTTCGTCGATTTAGTAAATAAAATTATGAAATTATAAGCAATACTTAGATTAGACGCCAGGGCCCTCTATATGGTGGTCATCGAAAGTATTTATATATATTTGAAATTTGATGAGAAGCATTGGGAACTGCAAGGCATGGTGTTCGCTATTTTGAATATATCTTGTAAAACGAACTAAAACCACCATTTTCTATTAACGATAGAATTTATATTCTAATATTATTATATTGTATAAATTATTTTAGAATAAAACAGGAGCTAATGATTGTGACCTCCTTTATTCAGAACAAAGTAAAATAATAAATAAATCTATATGGATGAGTTCACTGCATGAAAAATATTTAATTTAGCGTTACTTACAACATATTTTGCAAAACGTTGACAACCTTTTTCGTCATCAGACCTGAAAAAATACCGTTTTGGACATTAGTCAATCGATAGGAACGTAAAGGACACAGGCATTAGATCATTTTATGCAGTTAGAAAATCCGTAATGTACATATCTGGCAAAAACATTTTCAAGGTTCATCAAAATTCGATCTAAAACTTTCAATCCAAGCCATAGGTAAATATAGTGACGTAAATTCCTAGATGGAGGAGACCTACCCAGGGGTGTTTGAGGAGCAATGTGAGAACAATCCCTACATAAAATGTTACAGCAAAAAATAGGTCGGTGACAAGAGAGGGGGGCGTCAAACAGGTTTTTTCATTCTACAAGCCAAGGAACATATTTTGGAAAAAAAAATTCAAATAAAAGTTGTAGAGATTTTAAAAACCTACAATTTGAGCTTTTGTGCGGTCATTTTTTTTGCTTTAAAGAGTAGCCCTGGTCTTTCTGAACATGATACTTATAATAGTAAATCGAATAATTTATTGCTGAGATATTGCTAATTATTTATCCCAAGATGTAAAATGTTAATTTCTATAACTTTTTTTTGAGTGAAGATTTTGACTTCCACAAAGGTTCAATTTTTTCTTGAAAGAATAAAATAATAATCGTTTGTTTGCCAAAATATATATATATATATATATATATATATATATATATATATATATATATATGGAATGGTTCGAAACTCATGCCATAGAAAGTGCATCGTATGGCAATGATCATTAACTTAATGATTTCTTGAAACATCTAAACAATATTCGGCCTACAATTAAGTTTACCATGGAAAAAGAAGTAAATGATCAATTGCCCTATTAAAACTTCAGTATACAGGAAGCCAACACATACTGAACAATATCTTAACCATAGTTCTAATCATTCTGTTGTAACAAAACGGGGAATTACACGAAACCTCTATAATCGCGCTATATCTATATGCAATAATGCCGATTCATTGGAAAAATAGGTAGCAAATATTAAATCCGATTTACAACAGAATGGTTATCCTTTAAAATTAATTGACGATGTTATAAATAATTTTAGAACAACGATCACTGGACAGCAAGAAACACATTCCTTCACAATTCCGTCCATTAAAGGAACTTCGGAGAAAATAAGACGAATTTCCAGAAGTTATAATATAGAAACAGCCTTTAAATCAGGAAATACACTTAGAGCTGATTTAACAAAAACAAAACCTAAAACTACTGATAAGAAAGAATGTGTTTACAAAATTCCATGTGAGTGTGGTGAAATTTATATTGGAGAAATCAAACGACCACTAGAAGCTAGAATTAAGGAACATAAAACTCATACACAAAAAGGGAAAACATCGAGATCAGGTATTGCAGAACACGCCTGGGATAAACAACACCATATAAAATGGTCTGAGGCCCTGGCAATATATATGGAACTGAACATAAAAAAAGAAAATTTATAGAAGCAGCTTACATTAAAAATAATAATAGAATCCTCAATAAACCCAGTGTAGAGATACCTAATCTTTGGCAACCACTACTTTGTAACATCAAATCATTGATGTGTGCACAGTGAAGCGAAACTTTGTGCTTCAATGGACGCAGTCCCTATATAAGCTCGTAGCCCTAAGACAAAAAATTCAGTTTATACTTGATAACGATTAGAGATACAACCTAATCGAAACGTCGTAAAAACAAACAAAAATAAAGACAATGCAAGTCCGACAACTACATTTTGGTCAATAAATTTCCATATGTTATTAAGGGCAAATAAAAAATTAATTTCTAACCCCTTAAATACCACTTTAAAAAAGGAGGTGTTTTTTTTAATAAAGAAATAAAGCTGGAATCTCCGTTAAATGTTAGATAGTTCTAATTTAAAAATTCGAATAGCTGAGTTCAAGACGAAAGTTTTGAAAAAAAGAAAAACTTTTTTGGACCAATAGGTGCCGAGTTAGGATTTTTTTTTTCAAAAAATCGCAGGGCTTTTGTTTATAACAATTCAGAAACAAATCTAACGGCGTTTGATATTATAGTGTTATATTTTCGAAATCTATGATCAGATTTTACAAAGTGCGGCTTTTTGATATTAAAAATCATACGTAAGATACAGTGTCTGAAAAACGACTGGCCGACCGCAGCGGTGGGGGAACCGGTTAAAAATTAAATATTTGACTTATAATGTCTGAGAATCCGTTGTACATCGACCTTATTGAAAATACGATTTTTTTAATAAAATAATATTAAAATTATTTTTATCTAAGAGCACAACTATTGTAACGTAAAAATACGTTTAATTATGTCAGAGACTATGACACTTGTCAAGGTCAAGGTTTGCCTATACAGCTGGGAATTCCAAGCCGTCCCTATTCGTTCTTTCAATCTTTTTTGCACGTCTTCCTCCACTTCTCCATTGACATCTGTTCTCTACTCATACTTTGTAAAATCTGACCATGTATTTTGAAAATAAAAGTCTCTAAGTATCAAATACCGTTGGATTTGTTTCTTAATTGTTATAAACAAAAGGACTGCGATATTTTGAAAACAAATTTCAACTCGGCTTCTGTTGGTTTAAAAAAAAATTTTTTTTTCCAAATTTTCATCTTGAAGTCAATGTAAAAATGTTCAATATGTACGGGGGAGGCTCCAGCTCTATTTTTTTATGAAAAAAACATATTTTTTAAAGCAATATTTAAGGTGTTGAAAATTAATTTTTTCATTTGCCCCTAACAAGATAAGATTGAACCTTTGTAGAAGTCAAAATGTTTAACCAAAAATAAATTATAGCAATTAACATTTTGCGTCTTGGGAGAGACAGTTAGCAATATATCAGCAACAAATTATCCGATTTACTATTATAAAATATCATTTTGTTCATCCGATTTTGAAAATTTTTTGGCCTTTTTGCAATAACAAACGACGAAAATGATCGGACAAAAGCTCAAATTGTAGGTTTTTAAAATCTTTACAACTTTTATTTGAAACTTTTTTTTCCAAAATGCGTTCGCCTTTAGATTTAAAAAACCTGTTTGAGCCAGCTTTGACCCCCTCCTCGTGACCTCAACCTATTTTTGCTGTTACATTTTATGTAGGGTTTATTCATACATTGCCCCAAACACCCCTGGATAGGTGTCATCTATCTCGGAATGTCGGTGAAAAACCACTAATTTTTACCTATTTTGAACCGACTTCTAAAAGAAAGAGGTTCTCAGTTCATTGACTATGTATTTTTATTTTTTTATGTATGTACACCGATTACTCCTGAACGGCGGCACCAATTTGAATGGATTTTTTTTACGTTATGTTTAGGAAGTTGCTGCGGTGGTCCTATATTTTTTTGGACGAAATTGGTGTAGTAAAATCCAAGATGGCGCTGACAATATGGCGGCCAAAAAAATAATTTTGTCCGATTTCTTCCAAAATTGGTATGGGGAAATTATTGGGGTCGTACAAAACTAATATGAAATTATTTTTGAAAAATTCTATATGGCGGGTCCAATATAGCGGACGAAAAAATCAATTTTGTTAGATTTTCTCCAAAATTGGCAAAGGGGAATTTTCGGGATCGCAGATAACGAATATGAAATTATTTTTAAAAAATTGACTATGGCGTATCCAATATGGGGGATAAAAAATTATTTTTATCCGATTTTTTTCAAAAATGGAGTTTTTGGGATCGCATATCCCGAAACTGAAATTATATTCAAAAAAATTAAATATGGCGAATCCAAGATGGTGGATTAGAGATTCTACATCTCTCCATTTTATCTAAAATCAGTACTGGGGGATTTTTGTTAGTGTTAATTACGAATTTAAAATATTTTTTGAAAAACTTAATCTGGCTGATTCAATATGGCGTCCTAAAAATTTTATATCTTTGGATTTTCTCCAAAACTCTATAAGGGGTTCTTGAGGTTGTAAATTTAAAAGTATTTTTTCAGGATTCAATATGGTGAATCCAATATAGCGGACTGAAAATTTTACATTATTCAATTTTGTTCAAATGTGGGACTGAATCGTTTTTGAGGATGTAAATGGCGAATATAAAGTTATTTTAAGAAAATCTAATATGTTAGATGCAATAGGACGGTCTAGAAATTTAAAATTTCCGGATTTCATCCAAAATTGGCACTAGAGAGCTTTGAAGGGATTAGATTTAGATTAAATTAAGACGTGAAAATTATGTTTTTGAAATTCAATATGGCGGATCTAATACGGTGGATTGAAAATTTTACTTTATTCGCATTTCTTCAGATTTAGTATTAGGGGGTTTTCGGGGTCGTGTATTACGAATATGAGGTTAATATTTTGCAACTATTAGGTTGATAAGATATAATATGAGAGACTGAAAATTTTACATTCTCCGATTTTGTTTAAAATTGATATTTTGGGGGGTTCTTGGGGCGTATACAAACTCAAAATGCAGTATAAAATATATCTGGCTAAGAAATTTACATCTCAAGTTCTTTAAATATCGATATTGCAAGGTTTTGGGGCCTATATTACCAATCCAAAATTAATTTGAAATTTAAGATTGTGCATTTACTATGACAGACTAAATATTTGTTTGACATTTCACTGGTATTTGGAACTCGCAAAGAATTTTTAGTGGTTGATTTTTGGGTGATTTACAACTTTGGATAAAATGGGTTCTTTTTTGCCGCCTTGGAGTCATTGCGAGATACACTAATCTCGATTAGTAAGTACTTCGTTCAAATAACTTATGGATGTCATATCGAATTCAAAACTAAAAATCTAAAAATAAAATTTTTATAAAAAAAAATTAACCGACTTCTAAAAGTGCGCTAAAAAGTGAAAAATAACTATAAATTTTTATATGAAATTGAAATTTTTGAAGTCAGCGCCGAATGGTTTCGAAATGAAATTACAAATAAACTATTTTTTATCTTTTAATGCGAATCACATTTTGTCAGGTATTAGTTTGGTGCCGACTTTAAAAATTTCTTTTTCATATAAAAATTTATATTTATTTTTCATTTTTTCGCGCACTTATAGAGGTCGGTTCAATTTTTTTTATAAACATTTTATAAATAAATCTTTTAACACGATGAGTACTACTCGTGCTCATTTACAGGCCACAATTGTTTTTAGTTTGTCTGCGCAGTTACAAGTAACCCGGGGATATCCGTATTCGCATTTGGTACCATTGTATATTTTAAACCGTATCACAATTTTCAGCATCATTTTTATTTATTGCATTATTATTAAATAAATTTTCACGTTCATCGTTAATAAAATTTTGTTTATTTCTGAGCCAAAATCGGCTTCTTTCATGATCCATGTCACGCCTTGCATCGGAAATTTTTCTCTATTCATAAATTTTGTTGTTTTTTCCTTGTTCATCAAAAAGAAACCAACAACTCCTAGATACACAAGGACACAGCGCTGATTTCTGATGTCATCACCCGGCGGCCATTACTTTTTGTTGTTTTACATTTTGTCCCCTGATTCAACGCCATATTATTTAATAATTAAAATTCTTTTATAACAACGAGATATGTCATGAAGGTATGTTAATTAATTCAGCAGGGATAAACAAACTTTAGTTCAAAAATAACGTTTTATATACGTACATGGGTCATTTTGATGTAACTACCATCCTTGTATTTGCCCATCAGGCGTGCAATAAAAGCATGTCAACCGCCTCGATAATAATAGGCTTAACTCCATCGGAGAAGGCCGTGCGCGACACCGTTGGCGGTCAAATATCGGAATAGCAATTAGGGCAACTAATTAATGGGTACCTGTGGCACTAAATAATGGTACTGTTTATTATTTTAATATTTTTTTGTAATAAATCACGTAAATGTTGTAGCGGATATTTGAAATTAATGTGATTTACCGTTACAGATCGTTATCAATTAATTTTTGTCCGATAATGAGTTTTTTTACAATGGTGTACACGTGTCTGATTATAATTGAGCACATTTTCGGAAAATAGATTTTTGGGTAAAATACGGGGTGTCCAGTAAGTACCTCCTAATTTCTCAGGAGCATACAGAAGAGGTTAAAATAACCCACTTTGTCATAGAAAAAAAAATTCCTAAAGTATCCCTTGACGGAGATACAGAGCCCTAAATAATCAGTCAAAGGAGCATTTTGCCGGGACTATGGAAATAAAACGTAAATGTTC
Source organism: Diaprepes abbreviatus (assembly GCA_034092305.1). NCBI lineage: Eukaryota > Metazoa > Arthropoda > Insecta > Coleoptera > Curculionidae > Diaprepes > Diaprepes abbreviatus. The sequence continues at coordinate 5,814,664 of JASJET010000062.1, forward strand.
TCTGCACGAGATTTTGTGTCATAAACTTTTTGTAAACAATTAAGGTCGAAACATGCATTTTTTTGCACTTTTTTGCTGACCAGTAAAAACTAAAGAAATTTTTGAAGAAAATGGAACAGCCATCTTGTAGAGAATTGAAAAACCTACATATTGGTTTTTTACCGATTTCGATATTTTTATTTATTGCTGAGAAAAATGCAAAACAAGGTCAAAATTGTTATAATATTCAATTAACAATAACTATTGCTAAATGCAACCTACGACTTTGTTGTTACCTAAAAAGTTGGGTCTTTTAGTGCTTAATATGTGGTAAAAAATTTAGATCGATTCATCAAATATTTTGCGCAAAATTTAATTTGTTTATCACAGGCGAGCGAATTTTGCAATAACATTCTAGCTCCATCGATGAAAGCACACCGATTCTCAGCACATCTCATGAAAGAGGAACTCTTCTTCTATGAGAAGTATTACATGGAATTGAGGAAGATTAATTTTAAATTTGTTTAAATATCATTAGAAAATCACTATCATTTTTACCTTGTAAACAAATTAACTACCTTTTTTGTTTTTGCCGATACAAAAATTCTATTTTCAGAATTAAAAAAAAAAGAACGGCTTAGGTCAATATGCGCCAAAGGCACTGTACATGAAATATTCAAAAATATTGGTCCAACCGTCTCGACTCTAAAATGTAACATCTGCCACTCGCCCCTCTCTACCTACTTGAATTTCGGAGCAAAGAGTATCTCCGCTAAAGGTGCGTATAAATACGGCGAGTCGAGCGCGTAACGAGCTTGCAACGAACTGATCCTTGCCGGTTCGAACCCTTTTTCGACGTCTGGCGTCAAAGGAGATTTCTAGCGTCTGGACGGTGTAAACCAATAAAGGGTAAAGAAAAAAAATATTCAAGTTTTGACTATATTTTTATATTCCGAAATGAAATTTAGTTAATTTCTTCTTATTTTTGAAATATTTAATAATGAATCCCGAAATCAGCTTATAAGGGGTTCAACATACCTGTGGTGCCAGGACATTAGAAATAAATCTAATTTTTTAAGTGATTTTATTTACATATTATCTCCTATATTTATAAATAAAAAAGATACCTTTTTGTTGTACTTTTACAAGATCTATTGATAAATCTTGGAAATCAGCCTTTACACGAATCTGTGTTTTCCCGTTCACTGGCCCGTTCTTTATATTCCGAAATAAATAAGAGGTAGTTTTTCTTATTTTCGAGCCGTGGGACTAGCCTAACCGTTTAAGCCCCTAGGACTGATAGGGACGACCACGGCCAGGGGCAGGTTCAAGCCCCGTGCACAACAACTTACTTATTTAAGTTGTCAGACCATTAGAGGATAGTCCCATTAGTCGGTAGACACTTGACTGACAGTGTAAAATCTCGGGGTTTTCAGGTTTTCAGGTTGCTAAAAATGCACCTACTTTTTTCAGGAGTGTTATTTTCTAATTATCTTTAATATTTCAAAGTAAAAAAGCGAAATTTACCCAGTTTGTTTACTAGTTTGTTTGGCGATGAAAGGTGGATTGTTATCGAGGGTCATCGTCGGCAAATTTTAAAAGAGGTAATAAATGCAGTTGGGTCACAAGAAGTCATTTTTTTTAGTTCTGTTTTCGAGTTGCTCGAACTCAAAAGGTTTTTTTTATATAGTGAGACGGGTTTATAACACCCTCTTTCGAAAAAATTTACTTTGCAGTGAGACTGAAGACACGAGATTTTCTTATTTTTTTGTTAATGAAATGAAATTTATTTAGCACTGGGCATTAATTGATTAAAAGTTGTTCATAAGTCAATATGGAGTGATCGGAAGAAAATAGAGGAACCTGAAAATAATTCCAAAATTTGTGAGTTATTGACAAAAATTTTAAAGCAAAAGAAGTAAATGGGTGAAATGAAATTGTGTCAGAAAATTTGCAGAGACCAGCGAGAAGAAAATTTCGAGTGCGTCTGCCATATGGAAATGGGCTGCTGATAATATATTTTTCTTTTGGAAACGAATGCTTCTATTTTGTTTTACATATATTCAAAATGTAATGAAGGGATTTTGGTAAAATTTCTGTATTATCCGCTAATATGTTGGAACTATAAATGTTCTAGAAATTCAAATCCTAACCATTTTTGTATACAAGGTAGTATGCTATTGTGGTCCAAGTTTTCGTTTTTTATTTAATATGCTTTTTACGGTAAAATCCCACTGCATAAAAGTAACAAAGCTGTCGTTTGTTCTTCATTGTCAGACAAAGTATGATAATTGTATGTAAGAGGCATAAACCAAAGCCATAGAAATTCTCGGAACAGATTTCATAAATAATTCGGCTTTCCGAATTCGGATAAAGCAAGGGATAGATATTGTATGTGTCTTAAGTATGTATTTGAGGAGAGAATTGTATACTTAAAAGATAATTAGATTTAAAAGTATACATCTCAATTGGGCATTTAATAGTAATGACATTTTTAAGTATACTTCAGATGTGTATAAATGTAACGCCTTGCTATGTTATTGTCTTACAACTTTCAATGCTAGCTATTGAAAATTTCTACTTTTACTCCAAAACTTAGCCAATCTACAACTTATACGCGAATTAAGGAAAGGAAAAGTGGAACTGTGTGCTAGTCTGAACCGTACCCTAGAAGAAAAAAATTATACGAATGCTTCAAAAACATACTAAGAAGACACGTCCCTGAATTAGAAAGTTTTTAGTTAGAAAATAAAAAGCAAGTGTCGATAAAGTTTTGAAAGTTATGAAACAAGACTAGAATGCGAAAAACCAATCTGTAGAAAATGCTGACAAAAATGATTTTCTCGTTTTAGAGAAAACGGTATTTGCGGGAAATTAGAAAATACCACAGGGAAGGCATCTGGATGTAATCTGTCTCAGTACAGGACACATAGTCCAAGAAATGTATGAAGATAAGAATATAGCAATTTTTCGTGAAGCATTCTTAGAAGGGTTATCGACAGATTTAAAACCCTTATCCTTACAACTCATATTGGAGGGAATTTAGAGGAGTTTTGCAGCAGTTTGAACCGAAATCTACCAAAGATTAACATGAATAAATGACGCCGGATATCTTTCAAAGATATTTTTATCAAATGTTACAATTGATTCCGGAGAGGTCTGTCATAGTTTTGGATAACGCCAATTATCATTCTAGACTGGTGGAAAAGTTGCCAATAACATAGTTGAAAAAGCGATATTACAGATTGGTTATCAAAAAAACATATTTCCTTTATGAACGGTTTACTAAAGAAAGAACTTGTAAAAATTGCGAACGAGAAAAAAAGACAATTTAAGAAACATGTGATAGACGAAGGGGCTGAAGAACATGGAAATGTTGTGCTTCGAACACATTAATTAAAATCCATTTAACTTATATGGGCACAACTAATTCGTAACTCGGGATAACCCAAAATGTAAACTATAAGGAATAAGTTAATTTCTTAATACAATTAAAAACAATTATCAGCGAGGACTGGTGAAACGGCATTAACTATGTTATTAAAGAAAAACTTAATTGAAGTTCGCATCGATGCAGCCACACGTTTAGCTAATTTCTAGATTAATTAAGTAATATTTCGAAAATAAGAAAAACTACCTCTTATTTATTTCGGAATATAAAGATATAAGAAAAATATGATAAAAAAAAAATTTCAGCCAATTTGACAACATGAAGTATTGTAATATTGGCCAGTGAACGGGAAAACACAAACTCGTGTCAAGACTGATTTCCAAGATTTATCAATAGATCTTGTAAAAGTACAACAAAAAGGTATCTTTTTTATTTATAAATATAGGAGATAATATGTAAATAAAATCACTTAAAAAATTGGATTTATTTCTAATGTCCCCGGCACCACAGTTATGTTGAACCCCATATAAGCTGATTTCGGGATTCATTATTAAATATTTGGAAAATAGGAAAAAATTAACTAAAGTTCATTTCGGAATATAAAGAATATAATCAAAATTTAAATATTTTTTTTCTTTACCCTTTATTGTTTTACACCGTCCAGACGCTAGAAATCTCTTTTGGCGCCGGGCGTCGAAGAAAGGTTCGAACCGACAAAGACCAGTTCGTTGCAAGGTCGTCACGCGGTCGACTCGCCATATTTATACGCACCTTAAGGCGTTATTTATCTTCTTTGAGTGATAGCGAAGAGGCACTTCAAAAGTTAAATTAAATCTTTTGCCAAAACAAAATAAATGATTAAGTAATATGGAAATAATTATATCTATATGTAATTGTAGTTGAGATGAAATTTTTAGATGTTCTATTTATCCCGTTTTATTTGGCTTATAATATTATTATAATTAGCATTATATGTTAATAAATAAACTAGTAAATTATGGGGAAAAAAACTAGATATCCTTGCAATCAATAAGATTAATAGTTGTGTCCCGAAAAAAATACAAAAGTTTCCATTTTCGTTGGTTTTGCAAGAAAGTCGACGACTTTTTATTTTTTGTTTTTTTAAGGTTTAAAAATTAAATTAAAGTTTAGTTGCTATCGTCAGTTTTAATCCTTGAAATTTTTGAGAAAAAAGTTAAAACCTAAGTTCTTTTACTTATATATTTATTCATTTAGATAAGTCCTGTTTCTAAGGCGGTTCTTCTCTTTGATTCGATGTTTTAAATCTGCTGGAATATCCCCGTATTTTGAATACTTAAACATTTTTGTAACAGAAAATTTGACACACACATCCGTCACTTGATAGATCAGAATCCTCCAAGGACCTAATACCTGGAGCTATCTCCGGATAATCGATCTCCTTGAGGAGTTTTTTGTATCAGAGCCAATTGATAAATGTCTTTATACTAGAGCCGTCCCGTTGATCTTTAGGATCACCATACTCAATGCAAAACCGACGGCCTGGACAACGTAGCAGTATTTCTTGCTACAAAGTTGTCTAAAACATCAGGTAATCCAACTTAACCTAGATGAGTTGGCTCATCAGTTACTATAAGTTCATTTTAAAATAATAAATAATTGTCATTTTGTTTTGTAGATTTATCTTAATTAGAACTTGAAATATTAAAAAAAAATGTATCTCTCCCCTCTTTTACTAGTTTATTTTTGGAAAACCCGAAAAATGTCAACTTGAGTTAATTATGGTTTTATTTTTATTAAATTTCGTAATTTTTAGAATTAAGTTACGTGCGCGAATAGATGGTGTACCCTTATAAAAAATAAGGGATCATATTCTTGAGGGTGAAACAACCATAGTTTAATATCATTTCAAACAATAAGTAATTTTCATTTTGTTTTGTAAAGATATCTCACTTAGAACTTCAGATATTTCAAAAATACTAACCTGAACATTAGGGGCGGTTTTCACCCCGTTAAAATGAATCTCCGCAGACAAGAAAATACGTGTCTGTTATTTTTGTACTCTCTACAACATATTTAAGTTTCATTAAAAGCAAAGCCGTATACTTCAGGTACCTTCCTTGTAAGTGAAAGTCAAATCAACTGGGCACAGTAGAGGAATAAAATATCCTTTTTTCAAAGTTACAATAAATGGTTAATTTGAGCTCAAGGAACTTACAAAAATAATGCTTTATTTATGCTCTTTTCAAATTAGTACAATTCGTTTCACATATTAATCATTTTTTTTTTAAACTAAGAGTTACAAAATTTCCTTATTTTTGTAATACTACTATAATATAATATAAAATACAACAATATATTAGTTATTTACGGTTTGACCCCTGAGGCTCGAATTAGGGACACCCGAATATTTTATAGAATTTTAATCATATTTCGTGTGTTTGTAACCGTTTTTAAATCGGCAAAGTACAGAGAAACGCACCGATCTCGCGCCAAACAAAAACAACGGAAATAAGCATCCTGATATGCGTTCATCGACCGGAACGTCAATGGCACATTCTGACGCAGGTGCAAAATTAAAAAGCAAAGGGTCGAATTAAGGATTTAGAGACATTTAAAAGTTTTCATATTTAAATTTAAAAAAAAAGAATAATTGTTCTTGTAAGTAACTCAAGACCACGGCAAAGCCTTTTTTTATTTTGGTGAAAGCAGAGGGCAAGAAAATTCCTAACTATTAAATCGATCTCATTCCTCAGATATTATTATAGTATGAAATAGTAAACCGCCATGGGCCGTATCCTCGAACTGGGGAACGTGAAGTGAACGGTGAAAGGGTGGCCAATGTGTATTCTTGAAGCATTCATCATTCATATCCTTGCTCGCCCGGCGGAAGGCAAGCGAATGGCGAAACATACGCAAATGAAATGTCACTCGCTAAATGACATATTTGATGATTAGTATAAAAAAAATTTATTTTATTTTTGGGTATTGAAAACAACTCGTCATTAAAAAAAGTAATATGTTGGCGAACCGTTTCTTTAAGACGTTTTATTTTTTGAATAAACAGTTGAAATGTTAATCAGGTGGTACCCCGATATTTTTAATATTATCGAATTTTTAATTAAAATATCCTTAGAAAGTTGAATATGTCTCCCAAATATTAAGTAAATTTGATATTACAGACATATCAAATTATTACAGGAGATCCTGTTCATAACTCAATTGTATGAGCGTGCTATTTAAAAATGTTTTTCTACGGCTAGTTCTGTTTATGGATTTAACATAAGTACTTGTGTCCATAATAGCCGAGTATCGTAGTTTTAAACAGTTAAGTCTAACATAATTCTGTTCACGATGCAACTTATAATAAATTTGAGAAATAATAATTTGTAAGCTATCTGAAACTTTTATTTAAATAAGTAACACATTTTATATTTAAATAATGTTAATTATAGCATTTAACTTAATTAGGCTGTGTTAAACACTATACTACACTGCAGTTAACTAAATATTATGATTATAATTTATCGGGACATATAAATATGAACCCTACTGACCAACGTCAGTACAAAAACTTTATTTATAGTACATTTGATCTTCAAGCCTCTACAAATCTTTATAATATATATATATATATATATATATATATATATATATATATATATATATATATATATATATCATTTTTCTTAATTTTGTCTTTTCTTGGGTTTAGGTTCTATAATTAATAAAACACAACAAAAGTTTATTTAGAAACAGAACAGCAAAACGTAAAGGAAAAAATTTTGAAAATGCCCTGAAGAAAGGGCGCAACGTCAATCGTTTTGTATTTTATTAATTATAGAACCTAAACCCAAGAAAAGACAAAATTAAGAAAAATGATATAATCTATGGTTCAAGAATCAAGAAAATATATATATATATATATATATATATATATATATATATATATATATATATATATATATAAAGTTGAATGTCAGATCTGCCAATATCTTTAATGGACTTATTCTGTCTGGCCTTTGGTGTCGGTCCCTGGTCTTAAACAGTTTCTCTATCAGTGTTCAAGTTTCAGTTTTCCTTTCAAATTTAGTTGTCAGGACAGGACGTCTTGCAGTAAGAGGTTGGATATTTTGTGAATTCATACAATAATTAACTGATTGCTTAGTTTCCGTAGTGGATTGGAATGATGGCTTTTAGCCGTACTACGTAGAGTTGTAATTTCCACCGTTTCAAGGTTTATCAGTACTGCCCTTCGAACATACCCCTGTAGAAGTAGCATAACGTCAGAACTAGGGCCCGGTTGTTTGAACGCTGAATAACGTAATAATATTTTTATTTATATTTCAAAAAGTGTTGATAAACAGTAGATATTTAATTTCTTGGTACAGACATGCCGATTTTATGCTATATTTTTCTAATTGCATTATTTAAACGAGTATCATCGGTACGTCCTTCGAACATACCCCTGGGTACGTCAATTCTGAAAACAAAGTATGAATATATGGTTGCCTAAATTTTTATTATTGTTATTTTCAATATGTAAACAATCTGACAATATTTACCGATAAAAATAAGCTTTTAAATCCTCTTTTTGTTAATATTAATTGTAAACTTCGCATTTATAGTAATTTCTAACACTTAAAAACACCGAAAAAAGTCACGACAAGCAATTAAACTGAAAGACAAGATAAGTAAATATGTTTATGTCTGTCAAACATCAAAAAAGCGTCTCCCCCACCGACCATAAATAGCCTTCAGACAAATCTATTGTTGTTTATATCTAGAGTATGATCGAAGGTACTGCCTTTTTGCAATTCCTGTATATTGGGGGCATGTATTCCAATTGACGTCAGTATATTACTTTGTATACGTGAATTGCTCTTTTTCTTGATATCCCTTTTTTCTTTATATGTTAGAATCCTAAAGTATTTGACTGTATGCATTTTTGTTTAAGAGTTCTAGAGTGTCAATTTAAGATAATTTCGTGGCCTATATTTACACGTAAATATCTGACTGGTGGATTGGTCTATATCTCTTGGTTATTAAGTGATATAAAATGAATTTAATCCAGAGAAAGTACAAATAATGGCAATCAATAACTTCACAACAATAACAACAACGACACTATTTTTTTTTTACTTTTGACGGTTAATTTTCAGACATTTTCGGCCTAACTGCCATACATTTTATTTTTTTGAAATCCGCGGGTTTTAGCACGTTCATATCTGGTAACATTGCTTTTTTCAAAAATACGGCTTTTACTGTCAAAAAGATGAAGTGACAGTTCACACCACCATCCACATCACTTCTCACATCTTCGGGAATACGGGCCCAGGAAAGATGTTATCGAAGTGGACAGTAAATCTATTCTAAGGATACATATTTTTTAATGTTTCGTTTATATTCATTATAACTTACAAAGAAGATAGATGAATCGGACGATAATTTTATATATATATATATATATATATATATATATATATATATATATATATATATATATATATATATATATATATATATATATATATATATACTAGCATTTTACCCGTCGTGGCTTCACCCTCAAAATATTTGTTTAATCGTATATATAAATGGATTATTGATTGTAAATTTTATTTATTTTAATTTTTAATTATTTAAAATATACCAATGTGAAAATAATTTAAATAATTTTATTTCTCTTTAAAAAACCCACCTCTAAAATCCCTTATGCACAACACTGAAAACATTTACCAGTAAGATCAAATAATCTGACAGTAAAATTTGAGAACTGTCAGTCTGATTTTTAGTAAAGTACATCTAAGGTCATAAATTATTTTTTGCACACTAAAGTTAATCTATATTAAAATTTTCGTATAAGAAATATTTTTTGTCCGTGATTTTATTTTAACACGGTGTTGATAAAGTATTCCTTTTTCAGATGTCTCTTGCAAGGATGCTCGTCAGACCTTCCAGACTTTTTGGGCAAGTATTAAAACAAGCAGTAAAACAACCATTCAAATTCCTAATCCCGAAATCCTTCATACCTCTCCAAAACTCCCGACCTATAAGCCATTTAGCCATAGAACATGAAAGTGTTGAAGAAATGATCTGTAGGTTAGTAGTAAGGGTATTTGAAACTATAATATTAAGAAATATCATATAGCGACTAAATTATTATTATCCGATAAATAATTTGGGTTTTTATATTTACGCAAAATTCATAATTGAATTTTAAAATTAAACTAGGTTTAATTGAACAATCGAAGCATGAAAAATATACTAAATTATAAAATACGAGAATAGATAAATCCGTATTGGTGGATAGACTAATAACAGTATATTCCAATGGGTTTTTGTAGCCGATGAAGAGACATGGCTCTACCAAAGTATTTCATATGTATTTTAATATATGATTGATACTAATAAATATATTATTCGCCAGAAAACATCGTATAAAGGAAATTCTTAACTACATAATGGGCACGTCATGAAAAATTATATATAAAATTGACGATTATTTAAAGATCACATTAACAAAAATATATTTATTAACTTCGAATATCAAGTATCAAGCTCAATCGTTTATGTCGTATGAAAAATATGAAAATTAAAAAAAAATTGAAGCAACACACCAACCTATGCAAAAATAGTTTTAATATCTGAAGCTCCTTACGCAATTATATTGTTTATTTTGTTATTAAACGCTTAAAATTAATAATGTTAAAAGTATTAATGCAACCATCAGCGGAAGCTATAAAGCATTATGTGCCTGAGGTGTGCGCCTGTAAGTAGACTTCCAGTTCTCTTCATACACGGTGACGCATACGTTAAAACTAATGAAACGCTATTTGTTTACAGCGTTAATAAAATTTTTATAAAAAAAATTGAACCGACTTCTTAAAGTGCGCTAAAAAGTGAAAAATAACTATAAATTTTTATATGAAATTGAAATGTTTGAAGTCGGCGCCAAACTAATACTTGACAAAATGTGATTCTCATAAACAGATTAAAAATGCTTTATTTGTGATTGCTTTCTTACCAAAAATTTTTTGATCCTTAGAGTTCCCCAAATACCAGTGAAATTGTGTCAAACAAATATTTAGTCTATCATAATAAATCCACTATCTTAAATTTCAAATTAATTTCAGATTGGTAATATAGGCCCCAAAACCTTCCAATTTCGATATCTAAAGAACTTGAGATGTAAATTTCTTAGCCCGATATATTTTTTACTGCATATTGAATTTGTATGTTCCCCAACAAGCCCGCAATATCAATTTTAGACAAAATCGAAAAATGTAAAATTTTCGGTCCCTCATACAATTATTAACCTAATAGCTGCAACAAATTAACTTCATATTCGTAATACACGACCCCGAAAACTCTCTAATACCAAATCTGAAAAAATGCGAATAAGGTGAAATTTTCAATTCACCATATTTAATTGCAAAAAATAATTTTAACATCTTAATCTAATCTAAATCTAAATCCTTCAGAGCTCTCTACTACCAATTTTGGATGAAATCCGAAAATTTAAAATTTCTGAGCTGTCATATTGTATGTGATATATTAGATCTTCTTAAAATAATTTTATATTCGCTATTTACAGCCTCAAAGACAATTCAGTGCCACTTTTAAAAAAAATAAAAAAATGTAAAATCTTTAGTCCGTTATATTGGATTTGCCATATTGAATCATAAAAAAATACTTTTAAATTCATAATTTACACCCTCAAGAACCCCCTATATCAGTTTTGGAGAAAATCGAAGAATGTAAAATTTTCAGGACGCCATAGAGACATCAGTTTTTCAAAAAATATTTTAAATTTGTAATTAACACTAACAAAAATCCCCCAGTACTGATTTTAGACAAAATCGTGAGATGTAAAATCTTTAATCCGCCATCTTGGACTTTTTGATCACTATATTGGACGCCATATTTAATTTTTGTTAAATAATTGAAAATTAAATAATAATAATTATAATGTGCGGTCTCAAAAACTTTCCCATATCAATTTTGAAAAAATCGGACAAAATTTATTTTTTATCCGCCATATTGCGTACGTTATGTGCAGCCCCGAAAACTCCCCCATACCAATTTTGGAGAAAATCGGACAAAATTGATTTTTTCGTTGGCCATATTGGGTCCACCATATTGAATTTTTTAAAAATAATTGCAGATTCGTTATATGCAAGCCCGAAAACTTCCCTACACCAATTTCGAAGAAAATCGGACAAAAATTTTTTTTCCCACCATATTGGATCCGCCATATTGAATTTTTTTAAAATAATTTCAGATTCGTTGTACATACATGAAAAAAATACATAGTCGATGAATTGAGAACCTACTTTTTTTAGAAGTCGGTTAAAAAGTAATAAAAATATTACATTTTCATGTTGTCACTAATACCATCTTGTAGATCTTCACTTGACTATCAATTTCTGGGCGCATTTTTGCAAATTACCTGATTATTTTTCGGGAATCCATCCTGGATATTTGTGATCAGTGGATCAAAATACATGCAAAAACTTGGTGGACCCATATCTTTTCATCGGTTCTCCGACTAGGACGAAGTATTGTATTATCAAAAACGCGTCAAATGAGCATTTTCCATTTATTTTTAGCTCTAATCTTTACTCTTATTTTTTACGACACTTTCCTTAAAAGTTTTCTCGGTTTTGGCGAAACGTCAACACTGGTTAAAAATTTTCCAGCTGCCGTTACTTTCGGCCACCACCGTTCACCAATATCATCCCTAAGAGATATGGATCTATATGTTTTATTATATTATCGGAATAATTCGTCCCATATTCTATTTCTTAGTTTGTTCGACCGCCAAGTTTGTTTTTTTGATTTTTTAAGTATTTGTGTAAATTCGGGATTTAACACAAATCATGGGATTGTTGGTGAGGTCCAGCCAAACACTCCCGACTATTTTAAGAACAATAGCCGCCCCCACCTTTCTTTTCGCTCCCCCGGATTAGAAGGGAATAAGTGAATCTCTAAGATTTCTATAAAGATTATTTAATTTCATTTTCAATTATGCATCTAGGGAATTTGAAAGATATTATCGAAGTAACAGTCATCCTTGGAGTTAGTTTAATTTAATTTTATTTTTTATTTCATCTTTTCCTCTTTTCACTTTTTCTGTTTTCAACCACTTTTTAGTTTCTAAATTCAGTTTAATTCCACAATGTCGGATCCAGGATTTTATTTCCCTACTGTCACGTTCGGGTTTGTGTGAAGTTCGGGATTTCATAACTTTTAACCAGAAATTCTGATTATTAGTCGCATTGTCAATTCAGGTATTTCTCTACTTGATCACATTCAGTAATACTTAAATTAGTGTTTTTACGGGATTGTTAAATCCTTCAGGACCGCAGGAAATCTTTTTTATTTTAACCTTTTGCCGAGTACTAAGACTCGACTCGTAGTCTTCTTGGAATGTACGATAGGTTCGGTTTATGAAAAAGCCCATAAGTTATAATAAAAAGATTTATCTCCGGGTCCCAAATTATTTACTTTTCCCGTGAATGTAACATTATTCGACGTATCACTCTCGCCATTTTTTCGATGGTAAAGATTTTTAGGTAAGGCAATTTAGACTCGTGCACTATCTTTAAGGTCTCTAATTTTTATATTGTCGAAACAACCCACCTCGAGAACCACGATTTGTAGTAAAAAGGGAACAATCTCCTGGCCCCTAAGTTCTAAGCTCAGTCCGAACAAGAACAAGTTGACCCATGAAGAGCAAACCGTAATGTCCTTAATTTGCTAGCTGACATTGTTCTTTTATAGTAGTCATTACATCACGCTCTGAAATCAGGTGATGCGCCTAAACAGAGCGCAAATAAACGAAAATAATCAAAGAACTAAAAAAAAGATCACATTTAGTGTTTGTTAAATTAAAAAATTAAAATTTAAAAAATTAAATGTTACAAAAAACTAAATCTCTAGCTGACGAAATACACCAATATCAAGAAATTGAAGAGGTTCAGTCATATTTACATATATCTTGGGCAAAAATTTGTACTATCCACAGGAGATAAAATCGCTTCAATGCAATGAAATTGCTTAGATGAAATGCTGCCTCTCCGGTGCCAAACTCTACCCTATATCCTTTATGTACCTTTTCCAATATTTCCTATCCATTCCTTTCCTTTTTGCAGGTATGAATGCATTTTCGGACGTGACGATGCAGATGGCTGGGATGTCCGACAAGCCATGAACGATTTGACGGGATACGATTCGGTACCCGAACCAAGAATTATTATTGCTGGACTGCACGCTTGTAGAAGGCTTAACGATTACGCATTGTCAGTGCGTTTTTTGGAGATGGTTAAAAACAAGTGCGGAAATAAAGTTAATGAGATTTATCCCTACATTGTCCAGGTGCGTTTTCTTTTCGCGTACTTTTTGATGACGTCTTTGATTTTCTGCTATTTGAGGTCTCATTTTTAGTGAAAATTTTGCCTCAAATAAATTTTAGGTTTTAAAAACGTTTCGTGTTAAAATGTAACCCAAATTATAAGGAAGCTGATTACGTTCAGTTGTTCCAGTAAACGAGTATCGGTGCGTCATCAGTGGTATTCGTCAGAACCCACTCAAAATTGTTTAATCAATAAAACGTTTATGTTCATAAAGCCATGTCTATTAGACCAACGAACGTAATTAGACAATATTTTGAAAATTTCGTAGTATTTGTGGATTTGCTATTTTGTTAAATTTTATTTTATTTTTTAGCAATACATTATATATATATATATATATATATATATATATATATATATATATATATATATATATAATCAAAGGTTTTTGGTTATCTCGTGTGTGTGCTGAGTCCTTCTCAGAACTGTAGGGCAGGATAAAATCTCATTCACCACTTTCAAAGCTCACTGTACGTCGTCTGTTCTCCCACAGACAGACAGTGAACTTTGAGAATGGTGATTGAGATTTCACCGAAACGTCAGGTGCCCTACAGTCCTGACAAGGATTCAGCACCCACACAAGGTACCCGAAGACCTTCGATTACACATCACAATCGTGAGAACATCGGACATAAATAAAGATTTTCAGTGGTACAGACTATGAAAAGTTATTAATAGTTTTTCCCATTATTCTTTTGGAATTTAACTCCTGAATAAAACTTAATGTCTAGAGGAATTTTGTTATAGAGTTTTGTTATAATAAATCCAAATATACGGCAATATTTGAAGTTTTCGAAAACTTAAGGTTATAGGACAGCAACACTAGTTGTCAAACAGTATTAAAAAAATTGCAGATAAAATATAATTCTTAAAAAAAATCAATAAAAAATGCAAATAATACTTTATAAAATTTAATTTCAAATGCCATCATCACTTTCTGAGTGGTATTTCCTGCCGGACTAAATATACTTTTAGAGACGACATGACAAACTCTTTAGTAATTTAGACGAGACTAGTATAAGTCGGGACGCGATCGTCTGCCATTTTGTGCTCGTCTCGATTTGCGACAGTATTATTGGTCACAACCAAAATAAACAGTGTATCTAGACCAATTCCGATTTCATAATATTTAACATTCAGTTTATATTAATTTTCGATTAATTTGTTAGGAAGTTGGACCAACTGTAGCCGAATTGGGCTGTGATTTTCCAGAAAACCTGGGCTACGACAAACCCGAACTATGGCTTCCTTCAGTATATGACATGTAACTAGTTTTTCTTTCATTTTTAACTTTTAAAGCAGTGAGGTTATCCTTGCTTGAATGTGTTCACTCGCTGCTTCGAAGAAAGTTTTTTAATATTATTACAATTATTGTATACTTGTTAAAGAGAAAATAAAATTTTTTTTTGATTAAGTTATAGGTATTTTTAAAAAGTAGTTAAGAGACATACTCCAAATATTTGTTCTTGCTATCATAATCCGAACATAAGCGGGTTGGTAGGCATTATTACTGTGCGAAATTTTAACATGATATTTTTATTCACTTTAAAGAAATTCAGGTTCTGTTGTTTATTTTTTGAGTAGGAAATCTTAAAAAGAATTGATCCATATTTGAACACATTCATCGTCTTCAGTAATCTAGTTATAATTTAATTACATTATTACTTTGTGACCAAAAGCATGTGTGTAGAATTTATAATCCCATAAGTCAGTGGCAGCATGTGACTGTTTAGACACGTACTGCCAATACCTGAGATATAATATATGATCATTATAAAACATGTTGAACAACAATCCCTTACCAATAGTCACTGTAAGAACAATTTAACTAAGAAAAGATAAAACAGAAGCATTTGGAACATATTGATAAAAAGAAAAATTAAAAGAAGAAAAAAAAAAAGAAAAGCTTTTAAAGGATTTCCAGAAACCGAAGGAAAATGGTCGGTATTTTTAGAAATCATATTGTGTAAATTGAAAATACAGAAGTAAGTAAGAAGTAAAGTAATCTCAAAAGTCCTTCAAATAGGACCGAGAATGTATCGAAAAAAAAAGGAAATTCTTCATGTAGGTGAAAACAAAAAGATTATATAAAGTTCTTTTCAAATGGGAAACTCTTTAACATCGATTTTATATATCTATAAGTACCTGTTCATAAAAAGGTCTGCTTCTTGAGGAAAATAAATTTAAGGTAGGAAGAGTTGATGTATTTGAAAATGAATGAATGAATGATGTAGGATGTACAGAGGCATTTAAAAATGTAAAATTCATATTTCACTAATAAAAATACAGGAAAACGTGATCTTTAAATTAGTTTTGACAGTAGATGTAACGAAATTTACGAGAAAATAACCTTTAAATTTAAAAAATTAATTTAGAACATACAGGAAGGCTTAAAAATCAAAGTGTGAATGAGTCCTACCAAAAAATTTAATTTAAACTACATTACCGTTATGTAAAAATACTCATCAAGTTATAAGTTAATCTGGAACGTAGAATGATATTTATAGGGTAGTTAAAAAATAATTTTGTTTTTGACAGTGTTAAAATGTTTATAAGTGGCTCAAAAATCATTTAGGTTTTCACATGCTCTCCATCATCTACATATAAATTATTGTTTTTTTAGAAAACGCTGATACAGCGTTCCTGACCGTATAGATTGCCTTATAGTTGCTTTTAACTGATCAATATCGCGGGAAGGTATAGATTAATTCATTCAATCGCTTCCACATGAGAAAGTTTGACGTAGGTATTTCCATAACACGGTATTACTTTTTAAACCTTTATTATTTTACCTTCGTAAAAGGTAAGTTATCCAAGTAAATTTCGATTTTTATATTCTTGATGACTACCTTAGATGCCAAGTTAAACTTACTACTTCTATAAATAATCATGTTAGATCTACTGTCAAAATTCGTTTCTAGGTAAAGTTTCTCTATATTTTTAACTTTAATAAATTATAACAATCACTATTTTGAGTCATTTACAAGCGTTTAAATGAATGTTAAATCGTTTTATTCTACATTCTTGCCAGATTAACTTATAACTTGGTTAGTGCTCTTTCTTCACGATAATATAACATAAATGAAATTTAGAATAGGCTTGTGTAGTACAGATGCGCACCTTCATTTTAAGGTTTCCTTTATGTTATAAATAACTCTTTTAAACCATTCTGTATATCCTACATCAGTTTTTCCTAACTCGAAGCTATTTGTCATGAAGTAGAACTTTTCATGGAAAGGTACTTTTTTCTCTAAAAACTTTTCCCATTTGGTAAGAACTTCTCAAGACTAAAGACGGATCCAGGGAGGGGCTATTGGGACAATGCCCTCCCCAAATATACATATGCTGAAAAAATACTAGAAATGTTTCGAAATAGAAACGTATTTTATTTAAAAAAATACAAAAATTAAATTTATCTTTAATTAATTTTTTAAAACAATGTTGTGCAACCTTAACAATATGTTTGAAATAAAAAAGATGATTATTCCACATGTTGATCTTCTACTAGTACACGTTTTTTAAATATTTTTTCTAAGTGCTTAGTACACAGATGCAATCATATGTACATTTAAATTTACAACAGCAACAACCTTTTGCTGTAAGTAACCCCGTAGAAAATAATCTAATGGAAG
Organism: Diaprepes abbreviatus; assembly: GCA_034092305.1. NCBI lineage: Eukaryota > Metazoa > Arthropoda > Insecta > Coleoptera > Curculionidae > Diaprepes > Diaprepes abbreviatus. The sequence goes on from JASJET010000062.1 coordinate 5,832,063, forward strand.
TAATCTTAGACAGTTTCTAACTCATAATTTAGAGTGAACAAGACATCCTTCTTGTTAAAAAATAAGGTTTCTTCTAAACTGTAAATGTTCATCCTCCAATTTGGCCATAACAAAATTGGTTAAAATTTCCACATACGACTTTTCATTTAAATTGTCTAATAAAAAATAAGGTCCAATTTTTCTATGACACGTTACACCACACCAAACATTAACAATTTTGTTAAAAGACTACCCCATCAGTCGTAAAAATTGTCTCATCGGAAGATAAAATGTTTCTATAAATGAATCTATTAACTAAAATTTTCTCAACCATTATCAAACAAAACTCCAAACGGTGAACATCATCCTTATCTTCCAGTTTTTTAATAAATTTTGGTCCGAAATTGATTGCTTCCTGAAATATTATGAATATAAGGTTTGGCAACTGATAATTCAGGATTCTGTTGTACTGAGTCAAAAACTACCATCTACTTAGTTAAATAAAATTAAAAAAAAAGATACAAATAACAATATTTTGAACATCCTGTATACATGATCATAACTTTGATCACTGTTTTTGAAATCTGAAAGTAAGCAAGAATTAATCATCCAAAAAAATATTCTGAATCCGCTCTTGAAGACACGCTGTATAAACGTCCTGTTAGATATTACGTCATTTTATTTCCTTCAAAGTGTCAAAAAGTTTTTGAATGCAACCCTAATGATTTTATTCAAACAAAATTTATCCATATCTAAATGTTATATATATATATATATATATATATATATATATATATATATATATATATATATATATATATATAGTTGTTTTAATAACAGGAATGATTACGACTCTATTTCAAGCAGTGTTAGCCATTAAAAAGTGATTTTTTGGGTAAAATTACACGATAGCTCTTTTACAATACTAATCTAAATTGAATTGCGGACTCAAGAATTACTGATTTGAACAATAATCTAAATATAACGAAATTTCTAATAATTTAACTTTTTTTTCATGAATTTTCTGGAAGTAGTCCAGCAAAAAGTCAGCTAGAAAATTATATCGGTTTTCAATAAGACTATTTTAGTAACTTCGGGTGTTAAATTTTTATTTTCACAATTAGCTTTACCCGCTAATAATTTTAAAAAATCATATTATCGACATTTACTCCGGTGTTACAATTACCCTACCTTCCCCTACAACGTTATGTTCCTATAATATTTTTGAACTTACCAAGTATTATCCTAGTATAAAGGCTGTCACGTTTATAAAATGTTTATAATACTACTATTAAAACTATAAAAAGTTTGATAAATTAAAAAAATAACAAAAAATGTTCGTTTGAAACAAAAACGTCGTTCTCTACGACGCTTGGCGTCCACTATACTCTAGTTGATTGGTGGTCACTTATTTTTTTTACACACACTGTCACCGCGCACGGCGTCTAAACCAACTACCAACCAACTAATGTGTGAAGTACCAGAAGAATACCCTTTGATGGTTCTCGATGGACCCGGAGCCTTGGAATCGTTGTCCGGAAGCTTGGACAAAGGCATTTCCGGGAAAGCATCGCTGGTCATTGCTCACGCGATGATGATTTTTAGATCTAGCTATGGCGATGCTGGCGATTTCAGTGGCGCGGAAAAATTAATTTGAAATTAATTTTTTATGGAAAAATGTTTTGTGTTAGTCAGAGGCGTTCAGTGTTGGTGTTCAGCTTTATGAAGAGATGCAATTCGGTGTAAGTTTACACCATATTACTAGTATTATGTTATCCGTTAGTTAAATTAGTTAAAAGGGATATTTAGGAGACAAGTTCTAAAATAAGTTTAAGCTTTGGCTTAAGGGGTTACATGGGTTTTAGAGGCTAAAAAAAGCGAATTTTTACGATTTTTTTTTCATATAAGGAAATATTTATTATGGCTAGACATTTTAAAGGTGAAAGAGCAGCTATTGAACTGCTTTCAGTAAGAATTTCATCTAAAAATCTTGAAAAATCAGCCGGTGCGACGTGATTTTCAGAGACGCTTCGAAAAAAAGGGACTTTGCAGTGGACATGATAACTTGAGATAGCCTTTTCTGAAATCAAAAAACCAAATATTTTCTGTTAGTAAATGAGTATAGCTAGGGAGTGGACGAAGAATTTTGTGAAAAATTTAAAATTGCATTTTTGGCAGAGTTGCAAAAAAAAATTTCAAAATTTCGTTAAAATTGATGCCAAAAAGGTCTGTCAAAAATACAAATTTTATTTTTTGCAAAATCATTCATTCACTTTCTATAGAATTACTTTTAGAAAATACATGTAAAATTTGAAGAAGATCGGTGCGTTTGTTTTCGAGAAATCGTGTCCACCGCCTTCAAAAATGCAGTTTTGAGAAAAACGCGTTTAAAGTTTCATGTAAGAAAAACCCGCGAAATTTTTTTTTTAACTTACATAGAATCGCCAATCCCAGGGCCATATAGCAAAGTTTTTGCGTCAGTTGCAATATCTAAAGCATCCTTTTACTCTCGTCTAAATCGAGTTCGGTCTTCTCGAGTCGTAGCCTCTGCTTTTTTGTCGGCCAAGGAAATGTGATGCTCGTATATCATCCGAGCATATTCATGGCAATTCCGGCCGACTTTCACATCCATATTGTGGAAAAACATCAAAATAGATAACATGCCTTCACTGAAAATGGATGCAGCTATGTATGCAGCAATATGAACTATTTTGGAGCCAGCTAGAAGTATTTTCGGAGTTATCTTCCAAATTAGTTAATTGAAACTTTCGTTATTATTTTGTATGAATCTTCCGACACACCGCTGCAGAAGTTCGTCTTGGCTCAGCTCATCGTAGATCGGCTTGATAGCTCCAAGACATCATCTGCCAAAGGTTCATAATCATGTTTGAAACCTTTGAGGCTATCCGTAGCTGCAGCACATTGCGAAACACCAAGAGTGAAAGGAAAAATAGCTGCGTATATATACCTGCTCCGCGCGGACCGACCGAGCGACCCTGAGATAGGCGGACCTTCAATAGGCTCTATTTCCAAAAGTTTAATCCCGATTGACTTGTAATTTTCAGAAAATATTTCTGAAATAGTGTACTTTCCAATGGACCAATAAAAAAAATATTTTTTTGAAAGTTTGAAACCCATGTAACCCCTTAACAAATTTTTGGGTTTTAGTGATGATTGTAGGTTAAAATTAAAACTTGTGAAATAAAAGTCTAAAAGAAATATTTATTTTAGCGGTGATTTTGTAATTTTCGAATTATTATTAAAGAATTATTATATGAGTGTTTTCAAGATTTTGTGAAGAATCTTTCAATTAAAACTGCAGTTTGATAATGATTTTGATACCTTTTTCAATATTTTTGTAGACCATTTTAACATTAACTTACAATCGTACAATAACAAAAATAAAAAAGGATGAGTTAGGTTCCCAACATTTCTGGACCACTGCCCCCTTTGCCAGAAAACATAAATCCTCTCCCTCTGTAGTTTTACCTAAGGCTATATTAAAACTAGCGGGTTATTCAGTCATCCAGGTAGCCAAAGCGATTCCGAGATGTACATTATGTAAATTTGTGATTAACTGATTATTAGTGCTGCCTTGTCAAATTACGTAGTAATGCTAATTTTAGAGAGGATTGCAGAATTTTCCATTTAAATCTCTATATATAATTGTATTTTTTACAAAGAATGGGGCGTCTAGAAACATTACTAATATTTTGTTTTGAAAGCTTTCAATTCTTTCTAGTCTAGACTTACTGATGATAATTCAACTGAGAACATCATAAGATATAATTGAACGGAGGAAAACTTTGTAAATTTATCTTGAGGTTAACTTTACTGTTCTTATTATTAAGAGGATATAGTGCACAGAGACTTGATTTCGTTTTTTTTTTTGAGTAATTAAGTTATGTTACTGCCCCATTTGAGTCGTCTGTCGAAAATTAACCCTAGATATTTGTCTGAATGTCCCAATGAATTGCTGTTTTGGAGATGGATATCGGATCGGCGGGGTTAGAAAAATGTAATTTGGTAAACATAACTGCTTGAATCTTATTTAAGTTTATTTTGATTTTCAAATCGGACATCCATCGATCAATCTTATCTATATATCTTTCCAATAGTAACTTTACAATGAGGAATTTAGAAGAGGAAGCAGCAACGGCGGTATCGGCGCAGTGGAAAACAAATAAATCTGTATAAATATATCTTTTGGAATGCCGCTAGTACATAAATTAACAAGAACTGGAGTCCAAGGGGAGCCCTTGATATATTTTAGTCCTTATTGCTCTAACTTTTGACATATATTCGTCACAAAACTCCTATCAGACAAAAAATCAAGGATTAATTTTACTAATTGGCAACGCCCAACATTATTAATGTAATCACTAAACCATTAGGTCAAACTTTGTCAAAAGCATTACTTATGTCTTAGAATATCATTTCCGTGCTAAACTACCGGTTAAAACTTTTAGTTATATCAATGGCCAGTCTAATCGTTTGATGGACGCATATATGGTTTGCTCGAAAGTCAAATTGCCCCTCACGCAGGATATCTCTGTCGTTTATACCTTCCCCAGAATGGAAAATAGACTAATTGGTCTGAGTTTACCTTTATATTATTTATCGTGATTCACTCACGAATAAGGATTATTGGAAAAGTACAAAATACGAAGGCAATCTCAGAATTAACCGGCCCGACACATAGATGGCGGTAGTTGTTAAAATATAATAAGTGTGTTAAATAGTACCAACCTTAGAAAGATCAAGTTTTAAGTTTGAAGACGCTACGTTGTTTATTATTTGTTTGACAGCCATCAATAGTGAACGCTCTCAGTGAATTTGTAAACATGGAAAAAATTCATCATCGTTATGTGATTCAATACTTTCATTTGAAAGAACTTAGTACAACCAATATTAAAGCCGAGCTAGACTCTACTTTGGAGGAGTCTGCATCTTCGTTTTCAACAGTGAAGTATTGGGTGGCAGAGTTCCGAAGACGAACATCGCAGTGGTCGACTAAATGAGGTGACTATTCCAAAAATGATGAAAAATATCCACAAAATGGTATTGGATGACCGTCGACTAAAATTGCGCGAGTTAGCAGAAATGGTAAGCATTTCAAAAAGTGCTGTACATCGCATATTGACTGAATATTTGGACATGAGAAAGCTGTATGCAAGATAGGTGCCGCGTTTTCCCACAATCGAATAAAAACAGCATCGTGAGAATGTTTCAATCGAGTGTGTGGCCATGTTTCGCCGCAACAAAGCTGAGTTTTTGCGTCGATTCATAACTATGGATGAAAGATGGGTTCATTACTACACATCCGAGATGGAGGTATAGTGAAAACAATGGATTTAAAGGAGAGAATCGGCTCCAAAGAAGACAAAGACGGTTCCATCTGCAGGCAAGGTTATAGTTTCAATTTTTTGGGATGCGCATGGTACAATTTTTATTAATTATCTTGAAAAAGAAAAAAACATCAACGGCGAGTATTATTCAAGCTTGTTGCAGCGTTTGAGTGATGAAATTAGAGAAAAAAGGCCGCATTTGGCGAAAAAGAAAGTGTTGGTCCATCACGACAATGCGCTTGTTCACACATTCGTTATTGCAGTGGCCTAAATCAATGATTTAAAATACGAGTTACTTTCTTATGCACCTTATTTGCTCGATTTAGCACTCTTGGACTATTTTCTCTTTCCAAACTCGAAGAAACAACTCGGCGCTAAAATATTTGCCAACGAGGAAGAGGTGATGTGTGAAGTAGATGGCTATTTTGAGGAGCTCGACGTTTCTTACTATAAACAAGGTATCGAAGCTATTGAATATCGCTGGAAAAAGTGTATCGAGCTAAAAGGAGACTATGTTGAGATATAAATAAAGTTTTTGTCAAATATTTTCTTTTCTTTGTCAGGCCAATTAATTCGGGGACTGCCCACGTCAGTAACGAAACTAATTTCTACATCCCCATTTGCCGGCCCATTCTCTGTGTAACCATAAGATGAAAAAATATCAAAATACGAGGATGGTTCGATAAGTTCTCGGCCTGATAAAGAAAACAAAAGATTTTTGAAAATGTTTTTATTCATTTTTTAACATAGTCCCCTTGTACTGCAATATATTTAGACCAACGATGTTCTAACATTTTAATACCCGTAGTATAATGCGATTTGTCCAACTCTGCAAAATAAGCGGTTGTCGCTGATCTGACCTCTTTATTTGAAGGGAATTTACGTCCTACGAGCCATTTTTTCAAGTTTGGGAAGATAACGTAATCGCTGGGAGCCAGATTCGGCGAATATGGTGCATGTGGACGCACTTCGAAACGTAGTTTTGCAGCAAAAACCATATATTTGTGTGCAGGCGCGTTATCCTGATGAAGAGCAGTTTTTTTTGGCAAGATGTGGACGTTTAGCCTTAATCTCATACTGCAAATGTTCCAGTAATGAAGCGCCATACTCTCCGGTGATGATCCTGCCTTGTTCTAAATAGTCTATAAGCACCACGCCATGTGAATCCCAAAAAACTGTTGCCATGACTTCTGCAGACGGAACCGTTTTTGCTTTTTTTGACGCACTTTCACCTGCCCCCACCCACTGTTTAGTCTGCTGCTTTGTCTCTGGCGTGTAATGATAAATCCATGTTTCATCTACAGTCATAAACCGTCGAAAAAACAGCAGGATTGCGTCTGAATAAGTCTAAACATACTTGCGAAGTGTTCATTCGATGGCGTTTTTGGTCGACTGTTAACAAACGTAGCACCCATCGCGCAGAAAGCTTTTTCATGCCAAGAACATCATATATATAGTGGACATGATCTATCGAGATTTTTGCTATACCAGCAAACTCTCGTACTTTCAGTCGGCGGTCATGAAGTATGACATTGTGAATTTTTGTGACAATTTCGTCAGTTGTAGCAGTTTTTGGACATCCCGAGCGCTCTTCATCTTGAATTGATGTACGACCACGATTAAATTCAGCAGCCCATTTTTTTACTGTCGAAAACGAAGGAGAAGAATCCTAACTCATTTTTAATGTCCGTAGGTGATAATCCCTTTAAAACAAAGTACTTTATAACCTCTTGAACTTCAATTTTGTCCATCTTTCACAAAATATCGAACCTTATGTGTTCACTCGATTGCCACAAACAAGCAACTGCACGCAAACATCTGAAACTTTGCAGGGTGTCATCTCAATGTTAATGCTTTCAAAATATTATAGTTATTTGATCCTACTAGCGCTCTCTCTGTTTCAGGCCGAGAACTTATTGAGCCATCCTCGTATATATTAACCATTTCTTTAATACACCGTCACCGTGCTCTAGCGCAAGGCTAAAGAATGTTGCTTAAAATTGAATTATCCCGAATTAAAACAAACTTTAAAAAAAATAATTCAAAGAACAAAAGTTCTTTTTATCTGAATGAAATGTAGTAAAGACGTAAGCAAGACTACCTGAAACATGATTTCGGAAATAAGAAAAATAAATAATGGATTGCATAATGGATACTTTTGGCAATAAAATGCTAGATGCGAGCGATGGTCTAGTAATAACTTTTTATTCCTCAAAATTTATTGGATTCCATAATTATCAGAAGAAATGTTCTATAGTTAATATTTTTGTTTTCAAGACAATAAACAAGAAAATTTTTGGGCGTGTTTAAATTTTCAACGATTGTGAATATCTCTCAGGTAAACTAAATCCTTTATATATTTACAACTTTATGCAGTTATTTTGAATAAACAGCGTGAACTGTGTAAAGGCCCTCCGGGGAGTCCAAGACCTAATTACTTTTTTTGACCAGATTTACTTTATTATTTGTGCGATTTTTATAATCTAAAAAAATATGTTAATGTATAATGAAACTAATATTTGAAATGTAAATTAATTAACGATTATAATGAATTTCAAATTATGCTAATCGGATTATTTTGGCGTAATTGCTTATAGATTTGTTTTTTTATTCATACACTTATTGTAAACGGGGTTCAATGAAATTTTTCTGGGAGTCCTAAAGGCTCCAGTACAAATATACAACACAATATATAATGTGCCAAGCAGAGAAAAAAAAGATTCGTGTTAAAACAATATTCTTCATTTTATTAATTAATTCGCTCTTCATATCAATGTAATATATTTATTTATTTATTTCCCGGTGAAATTATGGAAGTTAATGGCCAAAAAAATATACTTGGTGTCCGGGAAAATGAGGGAAATCTCGCGGATATGAAAAAATACGTAAAAGGATAACTACAAGTTCATATAAACTTTTTTTATATAGGCCTCCTCATCGGAGATATGGGCTCCCAAGTTTTTTACACATAATTGTTAATCCACCAGGTATATTTCAATTTTTTTTAATATGACGTATACCAGTTAAGACCCCATTTTTTTACGCTCTGTATGATAAGAACTTCGGCCAACGTTTTTTACTTTTAGCTATTGACTAAAAATTAACTACTCTTCCTTCATGTTGCTAATCCTAACCATTTTCAAAAAAACGTTAATTTATTTATATTATGTATTTGACGTATTTCGATAAAAAAAATACATCTTTGTTCTTATCACATGTTCAGCCTTCGACCTTATGATAAAAAAATTCGATCCAAATTTAGACTTTACCTCTTTAGTTAAAAACATCTAATTCTGTGAATTGCACTTCGACCTAGGTTCGCAAAAAATGTGCGTTTTATTTTATTGGTACCAAAAACAAAGTATTGTTGTTGAAAGCGTTGCTAGGTATGAAAGAAATAAATATTCTGCATTTTAGAAGTTGCCAACTTTCACGTCGCTGACACATTGACTCTTTACTTGGATATTAATTTACTGATTTTCGGATTTCGTGGTGGGATAATTTGAAATATGGAATACACGTTTATTAGGTATGCAGATATGCATCTGATGTAGAGTTTTGCATCTTGCAATGCTATGGAAGCCAGGAGGTAATATCACGACAGATAACCTAATCGTACTCTTCCAGATCAGGATATCAACGAGTTGACTAACGTCTAGGGAAAAATCGTAGGCGATTCCATTTAATATATGGTAATATTATTAAATTTCTTCATAATTTTAGGAAATTTTGGGAAAAGAAGTACTGATGCTGGTCGGGGAAGAACTGTACGTAAACCGCAAAAACAGCTATTTTATCCATATCATTTGAAAAAAGTGCATGAACTGATTCCTTCAGATTTTTCCCAGTTAGCAACGAAATAATGTAAACTTCATTAGTACTATTCTCTTCACGGACGATACAGGGTTTACCAAAAATGCTAATTTATACAACTTATTCATATGAGCTGATAAAAATCCTCATACAACTATTGTTTTGCATCATTAATGTCAGTTCCAGTCACTTAATGTGTGGGTATGTGTAGGAATTTTTTGATTGGACCATTCCTATTGTTGGCACGACTGAATGGAGAACTTTATTTGGAGTTCCCCCAAAATATTTTTCACGATTTACTAGAGCAATTATTACTTGAAACCCGCCGAAACATGTACAGCATGCACGATGGGGCAGCACCTCATTTCAGCGTTACTGTGTGGGAGCACCTGAATAACGTCCACCTAAACCATTGGATATGTAGAGGAGAATCTATTGCTTAGCCTCCTCGATATCCCGACTTAGAGCTGTTGGATTTATTACCTGTGGGGATACCTCAAAATATTGATGTATATATATATATATATATATATATATATATATATATATATATATATATATATATATATATATATATATATATAATATAAGAATTAATTTTTCTTGAACCATTAAATATATTTTTTAGTTGGTTATTTTTTTGGGAATATGGTTCATTTTTATATTGAAACTACATATATAAAGTAGTCATACTTACTGTATGTATATATATATATATATATATATATATATATATATATATATATATATATATATATATTTATTTATTTTTCAGGACGTTTCGATTCTTTCGAATCTTTTTCAACTGAGGGTTTCGGCGGATGCTACAAAAATGTACATTTTTAATATTATTATATATGGAATAAGAGGTTAAAAACTTACCATTAAGAACAGAGATTTTTGTTTTAAACAAAAATTAATTACATCACAAACCACTTGTAATCACTCACTCTTTTGAATATTCTTTTCAAAAGTATTTTTAAGTCCAGTTGGAAGAATGGACACTACATTTTTAACCCTATAACTGCCTTGACTTGACTGAATGTGGAACCCAGATGGTGTATGTTTTAGGTACTTTGAGTGGCGTAAAAAGTTGGGGTCTTTTAATTGAAGTGATATCTTTCTGAAAAAATATCGTGATTCAATTTAGAAGAATTGAAAGCGGAGAATTCTTAGTTATTGTTTTATCTATTTTAGAAATTCCCTTATATTGGTTTATTTTAATATGTTGAAATAAATTTGAATTAGATTATTGATGTCTGTTTTATCGTTTACGGCATTCGGATTTTTTTTTATTGCAATCATTTCGTAAAATTCTCGTTTTCCTTTGTTAGTTTCAGTTTTCAAGATTTTTGTATTTTCATAATCAAAGTTATGCTTGTGTTTCATTTCGTGTTTTTTTAGAGCTGTAATATTATTTTTGTCATATTTATGTCCACTTAAACGATTTTGCTGATACTGACTAGGTTGGCCGATATAATTCGATGTACAATCCTTGCAGGGTATTTGGTAGACAACATTTGATTTTCTGTTTTTTGGAATGTCACTTTTTAATTTGCTGAAATTGCTTTTAAATAAATAATTGCCCTTATGACTAGTGGTTATATCGTGTTTTTTAAAAAAAGTCAAAGGCACTAGCACAGATGGGTGACCCCCATTGTCCCAACAACTTTTATCTGAACCATTTTTCTGAGTCTGGCTTATTTACGGAGTAATTTAGGTGCATAAATTTAAATGACTTTCCCAGTATATTCAAATTATGACCCCATCGAATGAACGGGCGAAGCCGCGACGGGCAACTACTAGTATACTCTATAAGTCTGCAAACTTGAATTTATGAAATCGTTTGTTATTTAAACCTTATTTATCTAAAAACCAAAAACCAGGCATTAATTCCTCCGGTCAGATTCAGGTCCATCATAAAAAAATATCAAGCTCTTTGCGGGACCACTTGATTAAGTTGCAAAATTGTTTTATTTTTTAACATGTTTGGATAAAAAGAAGAAATAGACAGGTTATTACTTAAAAAACCAATTGAAATAAGCTCCTTCGATATAATTCCAATATCTAGTTGTTTTTACTGATATCACAAAGGTTAATTACTAATTATCATAAAATGGTACTGTTTTAATCAAGTTTCATACATTTAAAAGCCGTGAACATATGTACAGTTTAAATGAGTAAAAATTCTCCACAGAATGGTGAAGCCCAAAAAAATCTGTTGTAATATCTCATACTAAATCAAAGGTTTCCAACATTTTCTGGGCACTATCTTCGATCTGGGGTATATGAAGTGAACGGTCACATGCTATGAAAAGGTAAACTTTGCATTCTTGATGCAGTCATCATTCACATCCTTCTTCGCCTGGTGGAAAGTAAGCGAACTATGACATGACGTGCCGAAGTGTGCAAAAATTAAATGTCAGACTTGACAGTTTAGACCAATCGAATTAAATTTGGAAAAATTTTTTTGTGTTTTTAGATGTCAGCCGGCGGGAAGATGTTCAGAATGATGTCTTAAAAATTTTACATTTTTCGATTTTCTCCAAAACTGATCAAGGGTGTTCTCGAGGGTGTAAATTATGAATATAAAAGTATTTTTTCACGGTTGAATATGGCGAATCCAGTATAGCCGACTAAAAATTTTTCATTTTTCGATTTTGTTCAATGGTGGAACTGAATCGTTGCAGATGCAGAATGACGATCTAGAAATTTTAAATTTCCGGATTTTATTCAAAATTGGTATTAGTGGGCTTTAAAGGGTTTAGTTTAGATTAGATTAAGGTGATAAAATTATTTTTTTGAAATTCCATATGGCGGATCCAATATGGCGAGTTGAAAATTTTACCTTATTTGACTTTTTTCAGATTTGGTATTAAGGAGTTTTCGAGGTCGTGTATTACGAATATGAAGTTAATTTTTTTCAGCTATTAAATTGATAAAATACAATATGAGAGCCTGAAAATTTTACATTTTCCAATTTTGTCAAAAATTGATATTGCGGTGTTCTTGGGGCGTATACAAACTCAATATTCAGTATAAAATACATCGGGCTAAGAAATTTACGCCTCAAGTACTTTAAATATCGATATTGGAAGGTTTTGGGGCGTGTATCTAAATTAATTTGAAATATAAGATAGTGAATTTACTATGACAGCCTAAATATTTGTTTGACACAATTTCACTGGTATTTGGAGAACTCTAAGGATCAAAGAATTTTTAGTTGTTCATTTTAGGGTGATTTACAACTTTGGATAAAAGGGATACTTTTTTGCCACCTGGAAGTCATTACGAGGTACACTAGTCTCGATTAGTACTTAGTTCAAATAATTTATGGATATCGTAATGAATTCAAAACTAAAAATCGAAAAATAAAATTTTTATAAAAAAATTGAACCGACTTTTAAAAGTACGCTAAAAAGTGAAAAATAACTATAAATTTTTATATGAAATTGAAATTTTTGAAGTTGGCGCCAAATTATTTCTAAATAACTACTAATATATACAAATTGTGATAAGAAAGCAATTAGAAATAAAGTATTTTTAATCTGTTTATGCAAATCACATTTTTTCATGTATTAGTTTGGCGCCGACTTCAGATATTCACTTTTTAGCGCACTTTTAGAAGTCGGTTCAATTTTTTTTTATAAAAATTTTATTTTATACTTGTACTGTTAGGGTTTAAAACTGGCGTGACTTATTGTTAATCTTGTCAGCTTAAATACTCTGCTGTTAATTTAGAATAGTTTTAAGGTTAGACCATATTACTTAATTGGAGGATTTGATTTTATAGTAAAGGATTTATATCTACTTATTAAAAAAGCACCTTATATCACTCCTGACAACCTCTAAAGTTACATCGAAATCGGTTTAGCCGCAATTCGAAGATTAACCCAGTCAGACAGACAGATATTTCAATTTTATTTATATGTTTAGATATGCCACCGTCACATCGCTCTCAAATTAGTATTCCTCAGTACACGCTACTGAACGTTAATTTATTTGACATTTAATCATTTATTGCCCATGATGCTAATTTGTTAATTATGGTGATTAATCCAAAGATAATGGTGTTGATGAACTAATTTCCAAAAGAATAAAGCGATATTGACCTTATTCGGCCTATTCTCTGTCCCGTTTCATTTTTGTTTTCATTATTCCAGGTAAAAAATTCCGGAGATGACAGACAGATATTTAGGTAGTTAAGCAGCAGACTGTAAAGAGCGTTTTGTTAAAAAAAAAAGATTTATTAATATTTTTATCTGCTGCTGGTATATTGACCTTAAAATTTAAATTTGTCCTATAAGGGAGCGTTAAACTTTGATTAAATCTAAAATACTATGGTCAGGATATTACACAACCCTGTGGATACTTCAAGTTAAAATTTAGATCTCGATATACATATGGCACGTCAACGAAATTACTTTCTGGCTACCATTTTGTTGTTTGTTAGCCGATAATAATAAAAATGATCTGACGTCACGCATCTTTTAACCATTTCAAACAAATCGATAATAGCCACTGATATAAAAGTTAAGTATATAGATTGCGGATCCTATAGAAGTAAGTTGGCTCACGCTGAAAAAGAGACAGGGCGCATAAGCTTAAGTAAAATCCAACTCAGAGTTCTGACAGGGGTCCTGACGGGGCATTGCCATCTGAAAGGACACCTCAAGAAACTCGGACTGGTAGAAGGAGAAGAGTGCAGATTCTGTGAGGAGGAGGACGAAACTTCTGTTCATAGCCTTTCAGAGTGCAGCGCTCTAGTAAACCCTAGGATGCGGTTCTTGGGAACACACCAATTCGAAGTAGGGGAGCTACCCATCTTAAAGCCGTCCAATATCCTAAAGCTCCTGAGAAAAATAGGAGTAAAGGACCTGCTCTAGCCGATAAGGTAACTCTTATGGCAGCAGTAGGGGGGCACAAGAGATCTACCAGGTCGCAGTGTACAGATCCTATCTCTACGCACATACTTACATACATACATCTCTTTTTCTAATGACGGCCAGATGACGTAAACAGTCATAGGAAAAGCATTTTCATTTATTTATAAGAATTGACATTTCATGCTTGTTATCTAAAATTAATAAAATTGTTACATATTTACGCTGTTCCAAAGAAATTAAAAAAATTTGCTTTATTTGAGTTGCTTTAAACAGAAAAATTATAATTTTGAGGCAACTAAAAGTAGAAATTCAAGTTAAATATTGTTTTACAGAAACAATTATCCTGAGCTACGATCCTATAAGAGTAAAGGGAAAGAGAATGTCATAATAAGGATCTTCTATCTTTGTTCGGTCTGTATTAACACATAAGTATATCACTGTCCTAAAAAATATAAGGAAAGAGAATGTCAAAAAATATGCTTATATATATATATATATATATATATATATATATATATATATATATATATATATATATATATATGTATAATATATATATATATATATATATATATATATATTTCATAAATAATTATCTGAAATAATTAGCTTTATCTCTGTCTTTGAAGTCTTCATTTTTTTTTTTTACTTTTTTACTTATCCACGAGAACAAAGTTCAAAACCTTATAAACTCTCTAAAAAGTTCATCCTCCTATGACAATAAGATATAAATAATATTATCATACAATCTATATCAGTAAAATTAATTAAGCATCTTGCTTTTTTCCTTAATGAGTACATAAGTTGTTTTAAAATAGCCCGGGTAGTTCGGGTTTTCACGAGGGAGGACGTGGATTCCATATCAGACTATAGACCTATTTCTATTATTTCCATTTATGGGAAAATCTTGGAAATAATTTTAAAAAATGTAACTCATTTTTTCAAAAAAAAAAATTGCTTTACGATCTATAGCAAGGCTTCAGATGAGGTCATTCAACAGTCCGGGCAGTTGTGCAAATTGTGCAGGGCATAATCGGGACCTTCAGATGAAAGAGCATGTGTATCTGATTATGTGCGACCTTCGCAAGATCTTCCAATGTGGATTTAAAATTAGTTAATTGTCATTTACTTACCATTTTAACAAATACCATCAAAGCGAAGGCATTATACTTTTTTAAAGATGGCAAAAAATTAAGCCATCTGTGTATCTCAATTTGAAATGCTCGTGAGTAATAGTAATCATTACGGGCTCGTTGAAGAATGTACATATTATTTTCCATGACATCGACAACACTCTTAGCTCATGTGCATATCATGTGAAAATTTTATCGATAACACACAGTACATGTCAATATTTTTTGACAAGCCAAATTAAATAATCCTCTACTTAATTGTATAATATACACGTTTTAGATTACATAAAAGTAATTTCTGCTTCGATTATGTCAATAAATCTATTATATGTATATTGATTTTCTCAAATCCTAAGTGTTAAGTAAAGAAAAATTATTTATATTCTGTGATTGCATAACGGGGTATGTATAAATTGTTTTTAATGTCGCGATCGCACATTTGAATACCATATATCGCTATAATTTTTTACTATGTCTCTCTCCCGAAGTCTTCTCGTTCTATAAATCTTAAATATTAACCAGTTTTTAAATTTTCCTTCAAGAGAGGAAAAAGGAATGTTTTTAGTTATTGATATTCTTGACAAAAAGGCGAAGGTATTTTAAACCCTGCCGACGTTAAGACACCTTTTAGATGCCTACCCTTTACTTGTTGGCATATATGCTATTTTTTCATATTTTATTATATTGATCTTGCTGAATGCCAATAGTTCATTTATCAATAAATATATAGAGTTGGATAAATGTTCCGCAGTTGTTTAATTAAGAGCGAATGGAAAACGATAGTGGATCCGGGTTTTCTTCAACTTGTAGGAATTCAATTCTTCTATTTAATTGTGCATTCCTAACGTGACCATAGGTCCGGTTTTGAACGGGATTATCCCTTTTTTTCGGCACTTCGTCCCGATGTCCCCAAAAAGCTTTGGGACGTGGAATTATTCCTTTTAGATTTAATATTAGAAGAAAAAGATTCAAACCCAGTAAAATAAGACATTTAAAAAATAAACAAAAAAAGTAGATGTGGAATTTAAACGTGGACCCATTTTCATAGGTTAAGTAATGCACATTTTAGGCATATGTTTTTAGGTAAGGCTGACCTTTAATAAGTATTCTATTTCCTTTAATACACGGCGGCGTTTATGTTCTAATTAATGAAATGCTATGTGTTTATAAAGTTAAACAGCAATAAAAACGCTAAATTTTTGAATTGCAATTAATCCCAGCTTATTCTTCTTGACTTGAACTATTAATATTATTAGTTTGCCAGATTTTAACTCAAGCTCCAAAGCCGCGTTGGATTTTGCCAAATCCAATAATTTGGGAAGCCTAAAGAAGTTTTAAAAATCCACCTTACTTTTTTTACTTATAAACAAATTAAAAACTTTGCGATTTTTGAACGAAATGTTTTTAAATAAATATAGAATGGAATTATTCGAAAAGACGCTTTGTTTAACAAGAGTTTTGTCACGATCTCGTTAATATTTTACGAGATATACCACTTCAAAGTCAAACTCTATTTGTTACACAAAAATCTTAATACTAGTTGTACCTAATCCAGGACAGGCGCGGATCCAAGGGGGGGAGGGGAGGGGGATCCCCCCCCCCAAGAGCTTTAAGTTCAGGAAAATAGAACCGATTTTTCCTCTTATACTATAGTTTATTCAAGAACTAGAGAGAGTAATAAATCATTTTTTTACCCTTTTTTTTTCTTCGCAAACTACCTGTGTTCATTAGTCCGGTGTCTGGCAAAATCTGTTAGATACATATATTTTTCATAGGAATGGGTTAGAAATTTTATAATCAAAAATACCGGTCTATAATAATGGACTATTTGGGTTGGATAACAATAGATATTTGGATGTGTGAAGTGTTAAAAAGGATTTTAATCCTTGTCATAGGCGTCGAAAGGAGGTTTATTTATGGCACAGAATCTTATTTCGGAAATAAACTTAAAATAAAAAGTTTTTATAATATTATTTTATTTCTTATGATTTCTTAATATAGATAATTTTGACTTATTTAATACAAATCACAACTGTATATTTATTTTTTTTTATTTTGGTATAGAAACCGTTTTAGGCACATTCAGACTAAAACGTAGCCTTTTCCCTCATTGTAAAAAATACAAGAAGTTAAATATATATAAAAAAATAAATTCGTCCATATAATATTAAAATTTTTTTGCGGCTATCGGTCATTTTATTATTAATTAAAAACATTTTTAGGACATTTGACGTTTCAGTTTATTTATTTCATAAACCATCTGCAGAATTACAATTAAACACTAAAAAGGGATTGAAATGTAATTAATTTTTATATGTTACAGAAAATTTAAATAATAAATTGTGTTTACGCCGGTAAACATTACGTATCTAATTCGTAATGAAAGTCAATGAAACTATCTTCGCTCAAATTAGGTGTAATTGGTTCCTTTATCTCACCGATCATGATATCCACATTTTCTTTTACTTTTTATTATATGGATTTTTCCCAATTTTCTGCAATAACTTTAATCAAAAAAATCTTACAAAAGTTCAGTTAAATTATTAATTTTGTAAGTTGTGTTATTTCTAGCAACTCTACATTTTACTTGAGAGAGATATTTTCTTCTCCAACGGACAGTTTCTGGACGATCTATATGAACAGATTTTCTATCTGGATTTTTCCAGCAAAAATTAAATTCTCTGAGTAATTTCCAGAGTTCAGTCCTTGTAATTTCAGGTAAATCGGGATCTTCATTGATTTTAGTTAGAATTTTGTCGACGATTGAGATCTGCTTCTCATAATAAAATATATGTACAACTCCTTTTATTGCAGTTTACATCTCTTCTTCCAACGAGGTTTTTCGTTTGCCTGTGATCGAATGTGGCTTGGAAGTACTAACAATTCCAGTCGTTTTTTCTCCTTCAGTATTCGGTATATAGTAGATTTTCCAACTCCTGTCATGTTGGAACACAGATCAACAGAGCTTTTAACATTATCATTTAGATATTGATATCTTAAGGCATCATAAACATTCTTCGTAGTAAGTTTTTCGTTGAGGAAAAAATGCCCTGGTTCAACGATTTTGGAATAAATATAGATGTGGGAGCCAAATCTTTTGGGTATCTCATTAATCTCAAATAATATATAAAAACAAGCACTAGCAAGATAAATCACCAAGGACACACTGTAAGGTGAAGAAATAAAATATCTGCTATTTATCAACACTTTTTGAAATATAAATAAAAATATTATTACGTTATTCAGCGTTCAAACAACCGGGCCCTAGTTTTGACGTTATGCTAATTCTTCAGGGGTATGTTCGAAGCGCTACCCCTGTCGCTTGTTGGGGTTCCCCCTCCCCCCAATCAAACTTCACAAGCGTGTTAGATATTTTATATTAAGAAAGCCTAGAGAATTTTTTGCTTATAAATAACTTGGATAACTTTGTAAACTTTCTTTTTCAATTTTCATGATTTTTAGAAAGCTATTATTAATAATAACATAAAAACAGGGTCCAGTCAAACCCACAGTAAATTGTTCACTGTGTGTAGTGTCATGAAATTTCACATGATTGTGACTTAGAGTTGTACCAACTTCAAAAAAAGTTACATCTGCTATTTTACATAGATAAAAGTTTTTTTTTTTATTTCTGAACAGAAGGCACCTATACAGGGTGTCCAGAAATTATATGTACAACGTTTGATGACAGATTCTTGACGTCGAAATAAATCGATTGAAGCGAACGTGGTTGTATCCGATACTGCTTCGTTTAGGTGGTAAAACGTGGTAACTGAATTTAATGATTCTTGGTGTGTGATCTGACATTATAATATGACGTTTTCTAGTGATATAGCGGCCGGTTATACAGGGTGATTCAAAAATTGATCACGAAACTTAAGGGGGTGATTCTACTTGACAAAATAAGGGTAGAGCTTCATATCATTTTTTTTCAAAATGTCATTCGTTTTCGAGTTACAAGCCGTCCAAGTTCAAGTTTTTATTTTTTGTTTTTTGAATTACTCGCTTACAGGAAAACCGATTTGACTAATATTTGAAAGATAGGCAAAGTCTTCTGCGCTTCATCATTTTAGTAACAATTCACATTGATTGTTTGCCGCTAGAGGGCACTTTACCTACATTGAAAATTGTTTTTTTGTCATAATTTTTTAGTGTTGACAGCTACAGTAGTTTTTGGCATAATTTCTGAAAGACTGATGCCAGGCCTTTAAAAAAGGTGCTCTTTATTTACATCGCTAAACCCAACGGTTTAGACGTAAATCACCCTTAAAAATTAAGTGGTAAATTTACTTTTCTCATTTCATTACCACCAGCTACCAGGTAAATAGCTATCAAAGTATACTAGAGCTGTCAGTTTAACATCAAATAAATTCGCTTTTTAAACTATTTAATTTATAATCTTAAAATAACTAATAATGGCTAATCAGTAAATATTCATATTATGGATTATTGCGATATACATTTAATTGATAAAAATTAATGAAACAGTACTAAACAAACTAAAAAAGATTCTCAAAATGTCCCCCATTTTCTTCTATACATTTCCTAACACTCTTCAAAAAATGTCGCCTAACTCGATGAAAAATTTCTGGTGTTTCTTTAATAATTTGGCACTTTTCGATTATCCTGAAGCGAAGATCCTCGACGTTGATTACTGGAATATCGTACACCAATTGTTTCAAATGACCCCAAAAGAAAAAATCCATAGGATTAAGGTCTGGTGACCTCGCTGCCCATGCCAATGGTCCACTTCGTCCTATCCATCGCTCAGGATACGTTGCATTCAAATACTGTCGGACACGTATACTAAAGTGGGGCGGAGCTCCGTCTTGGAGGATCCACATGTTGGCCCTTACTTCCAATGGCACATCTTCCAGATACAATGGGAGACGATTTTGGATAAAATCTAAGTATACGTCACCAGTTAATGGGCCATCAAAGAAATGAGGACCAATAAGGTAATCTCCTATTATCCCTGCCCACACATTTAGTGAAAATCTACGCTGATGTTTCGTTTCTACCACATTGTTTGGGTTCTCGTAAGCATATGTGTGGATGTTGTGTAGATTTGTTATGCCATCACGAGTGAAACCAGCTTCGTCAGTGAATAATATGATGCCAATTAATCGATTATCGTGTTCATACTTAGCTAGGATCTGATTGCACATTTCCAACCGTCTCGGCCGATCATCGTCATAAAGAGCCTGCACCTTTTTTGAATGAAACGGGTAGAGTTGTTATTCTCTTAGTATCCTCCATGAACTAGCCTGACAGAGCCGCACTTCATTCCCAATTTTTCTAGTACTAATACCTGGATTATGTTCAATAATTTCAAGCACTCTTTCTTCTTGTTGCACGTTTCTAGCAGTTCTAGGTCTTCCCCTATTTCCATTATAACTTTTAAAGGAACCACATTCCGCAAGCCTCCTGTGCACACTGGAAAATGTTTGAGCATGAGGGATATTTCTTTCCGGATAACTCTCCATATAATATCTTCTTGCCAACTCTGCATTACCATTTGCTTTTCCATAACAAAAATGGATATCACAATATTCGATATTTGAATATTGGTGATTAGCCATTATTAGTTATTTTAAGATTATAAATTAAATAGTTTAAAAAGCGAATTTATTTGATGTTAAACTGACAGCTCTAGTATACTTTGATAGCTATTTACCTGGTAGCTGGTGGTAATGAAATGAGAAAAGTAAATTTACCACTTAATTTTTAAGGGTGATTTACGTCTAAACCGTTGGGTTTAGCGATGTAAATAAAGAGCACCTTTTTTAAAGGCCTGGCATCAGTCTTTCAGAAATTATGCCAAAAACTACTGTAGCTGTCAACACTAAAAAATTATGACAAAAAAACAATTTTCAATGTAGGTAAAGTGCCCTCTAGCGGCAAACAATCAATGTGAATTGTTACTAAAATGATGAAGCGCAGAAGACTTAGCCTATCTTTCAAATATTAGTCAAATCGGTTTTCCTGTAAGCGAGTAATTCAAAAAACAAAAAATAAAAACTTGAACTTGGACGGCTTGTAACTCGAAAACGAATGACATTTTGAAAAAAAATTATATGAAGCTCTACCCTTATTTTGTCAAGTAGAATCACCCCCTTAAGTTTCGTGATCGATTTTTGAATCACCCTGTATAGTAGTATAAATGTTATAAAACTGAGGTCACTTGTATAAAGTAACTTCTGATTTTTTTTGTTAGCAACGTCATGACAACTTAGATATTTCTATTGGATAACCGCATGTATTTGGATGTTTTTTTACTTCTTGAAAATTTTTCATAGGTTGAGCGGTTTTGTCAGGAAAAAAATATTTTCTTTTATACATACATCAGTTTGCTATAATAATAAAACAATTTTTAACATAAATGTTGGAAATATATGTATGTATTTTAAAAAGATTGAGAAAACTAATTAAAAAGAAAACATGAATTAAGCAAATGTGCAAAATAGCCGCTATTTGGCTGAATGTACTTATGAACATCTTTAAAAAATGAAATTGGACTGTATCTAATATCGCAAGAATATTAAAAGGTTGCTAACGTTTAAAACGTCCATCAATAATTTTTCGCTGAAGTCTTCTCGGAGTGTTTGTTGTTGTCCATGTTTAACAGTAAAATAGGCTTAAAAATGTAGAATGTGGAGCTTACTTTGGTCGGCTTCTGACACAGTGATGGTAATTTGTCAATAATCAAATTATTGAATACCATAGCAACAAAGTCACTCGAAAAATTATTGCCACAGTTATTTTCTATTATTAAAGTTAATTGGTGTATGCATGCAATTAAAAATATTTTTTTCCTGACAAAACCGCTCATTGAACGAATATTTTTCAAGAGGTAAGAAAGCTTGCAAGTACATACGATTATCCGATAGAAATAACTAAATATCTAAACTATCTTGACTTAAATCGACCTATTTTAACGTCAAGAGTCTGTTAACAAACGTTGTACACGTATCTTCTGGACATCCTGTATAAAAACACACTGCTTCAAAATTGAAAAAAATTTTCATTTTACAATTTAATGGAATAAGTCAAACCAAGAACGATGTCGTTTTTGACGAAACCTTATATTTTTTTACTATAAAAATGTTAAAGCACAAAAAAGCGAAATCTTGTGGTGTTAAAAGTTAAAAACAATCTTGAATTTACTCATTTTTGAAATTCTTTTATAGCATATAATCCTCTCTAAATTAAAGTGGTATTTTTAGGCGTAATTTTATTACGCCTATGACGTCACTTGATAAATTGTAACCACTTTAAGAAATCTATTTTTATTATCTCCTTGCGAATTTAAATTTATATAAACATAATCTAAATAAAAGATCTGTTTATAAACAGCTTTAGATTTTCCTGCTATAAAGTTGCTCTGATAGGAACCTGCCTCGGATCTCCAATCCATTGTGTGTAAGGCGATGCTCACGTAGTCAGTTGCTATGTTGCCAAGTCGAACGTTTCAGGATTTTTAATTTGGTATGGTTTATGAAATAACAGGCAATGCTTTATTTAACAAATAAGTGTTATTATGTACTTAACATTTTAGGAGGTGTCCGTGATACATCTTTTGTTTTAATTAAGTTGAGTTCATTATTTTTTTCTATATTTTATAATTAGTAAGTCTGATATGATTATAATAAAATTTTAATACATTAAAAGTTTGGTTTTCTCTCGAGTATTCACAGACCACGACAGCAGGCGTTCAGGTTTCTCTTTTATATACATTCAGCCAAAAAATCTCCACACCCTACGACTTGTTTTCAATATTTACTTTTTTTTTTGTTTAGACTATACATATATTTGAACATCAGACAAATAATTGGTTCCACAAAAACATGTTGACAAAATACAACTACCTAAAAAGTAAAAATGTCCTTTGTTTTTGGAGACACTAATATGCAGTGTAAAGGTGTACCTACACACAGTGGCGTAGCGAAAACTCCGCAGGACCCGCGGCTCGATGGGGCCCCGGGCTTAGGGTGGCCCCGCTCAGTCAAAAAAAATCTTTAAAATTCAATTAAATTTAATAATTTGTAGTGCTCAAAACTTTCTTGTTTGAAATCGTAGCTGATCGTTTAGTCGAGATATATATGTTTTAAGTTTTCTCTATTTAATAAGCGGGATAAAATTTTTCCGATTTAAAAAACAATGTAAACTAGTAGAACTGCGTGTTTTGGAGTGCTTTGGGTGCTTAAAAAAGGAATTTGGCGTCTTTTGAAGACGCTGTTTCTGCTTTTCAACCGTTCAAAAATCTCCAAAACTCGGTCCTCAACAGGCAGATAACTAAATAATTGAGTTCATTTCAAATTTAAATGTCTATCAAATCTCGATATTTAGAGCTTTTTAGACTTTCAAAAAAAGAAATTCTGCGTATTTTTAAACCGGGTAATTATTTTTTTTTTACGTCTAGAAAATTTTAAGTCTTGAGATTTGACAACCATTTAAAGTTGAAATAAACGCAATTACCATTCAGATTTTTTATACTTTATTCGTTTATAGGATCGCGGGTACTAGAGCTTTTCGGACGTTGAAAAAATAGAAAGAAGCATCTTCAAGAGACGCGCAATTTTTTTTGAACGTCTGAAATGCTCTAAAACTCGCGATTCTAAAGGCGATTGAATTTAAAGTAGTTGTTCGCCCTTGCATAACAATGCTCTTTAAATGGCGAAGGCAGCATATCTATTGTTCTCCAACCCAAATAGTCCATTATTATAAACCGGTATTTTATATTATAAAATTTCTAACCCATTCCTATAAAAAATATATGTGTCTAGCAGATTTTGTCAAAAACACCGGACTAATGAACACAAGTAGTTTGCGAAGAAAAAAAGAGTCAAAAATGATTTATTACTCTCTCTAGTTCTTGAATAGACTATAAGCCAGGTGAAATAAAAGGCTAAAAAAATCAGATTAGTCAAGAAATATGGTTAATTATTATAGAAGTGGACACGTAATAGAAAAAATGTTAAAAATGGCGGAGCCTAAAAGTGTACAAAAAATTTGGGGTCACTATTTAGAAAATAAAAATTGATTATAGCACAGCTTCTTGTGATTTATTATGATGGAAAAAATTTATACCTAAAAGCAAAATCGACTTCTCTTAGCGATTTAAAAAAAAAACATTATTTTTTTAATAATCAATTTATTCCAGACTTTACATCCTCACTGTATGTGTAGAAATAACATCCATAGACCTGCTTTGTATAGGAAGAAATAATTAATCCGTCGTATAAGATTGATGTAGGTGGTTTTGCCAAGCTGAGATACGTCGTTAATATACCTTACAAGAAAGAACTTCAAGCTAAGTGTGTTGACAGTCATGATCTAAGGAGGGGAAACTTTGACCATAATAAGAAGAGCAGTGGAGAACATATATGAGAAGAAGGTATTAAACCGAGAGATATGACAAGGATCAGGAGTTGTTGATGCTATACGGAAGATGACGAGTTTAAAATGGAATTTGGTAGATAGAAGGACAATCTAACGTTGCCTCACGGACTTCAAACGGCTCAGGATCGAAATGAATGTAGGATAATAAGAGAGATCTATATTCAGGTTCAGTATTAATCTGAGAATATATCCGGTGGTTAGTTTTTTCTTGTGGCCACTGGTAGACGTTTAGCCAAAATTATATTTGGCATCTGCTGTGCTTTAGCTACATTATCTATGGAATGCGAAAGAACTGAAAAACTTGATATAAGTCTACTCATAGAAGAGTTTGCAAATAAAGAGGCCAAGCGTTTGGAACGATTTCGTAATAATACATAAAACTGAATATTTTATGATGTATTTGATGCTTGTTTTGATGTGTATGAATAAAATTACTTTCATTCAAATCAATGTAAAACTGTTTTTTTTATCAAATAACATTATTTTTATATGTGCCCTTAGAAAGTTGACTTATTACCTTTATTAAAACGTAACTTGTCAAGAACACACACCAGGCACAGCGCGTGGGGTATGTGGGTTTGGGAGCTTGGGTTTTGGTTTAAAATCTTGCTTTGCTCACCTATCTGCCGTGTAAGGATATCGATCTAGCTGCGTGTAGGATATGTGGTTTTAAAAGCTTGGGTTTTGGCTTAAAATTTCGCTTCGTTCGCCTGTCTGCTATGTAACGATTAGCAATTTCGCAGTGCGTGGAGTATGTGGGTTTGGGAGCTCGGGTTTTGGTTATAATGAATGCCAAAAACAACCTGTATTACAGTATATTTAGCATCTGAACTAAATTATATTGTTAAATTAAAACGGGGGCCCCATTGAGATTTTGCGAGGTGCTACGCCACTGCCGACACGGTCAAACATTTAAGCCAATCATTGAAGAAAATGATCGAAACGAGCTGTTTTGAATGTTTAGAAACAGGCTTGAAGGTTGAGTCAATCACTAACGACTTTAAAAATTTCAGTTTTATATAAAAAATATGAAAATCCTGTAAAGATTATATATTTTTACAGTATTTTTAAAACATTAAATTACTATAAAGCCAAGCTCATGATAAGCCATAATGAAAAAATGGCAAATGCAAATAAGAAACCTGTTCTTAATCTGTCAATAATTCAACTTTAGCCAGTGACGTTTTTATAAATTGTTTTTATTCAATACCCGATTGAAATGTTAATTTTTAAAAACAAAAAATCAAAAATCTTTTTAAAATATGCAAAACTTTTATTCCTTTGCAGATATTCACCAGTTAGTTTAACTTAAAAACATATACATTTTTCCATTTAAAAAAGAACTAGCTGTTGTCCGTCTGGGCTTCGACCGCTTTTTGGAAAAGATTATAATTTAAATGGGTATCGTGATCATGACACGAGACTTTTACATCTTACGTCTGTATATGTATACAAAAAACCTTTTAATATTATATATGATGTCAATAGTGTTATTTTGTTTAGTGCTAAATTGACATATTATTCGTTTAAGTTTTTATCTGAATGCATTATTATCTATGAAAAATAACATTATACAGGTGTGGAAAATCCAGAACAGAACCTCTGAAAAAAAAGAAAGCGACGGACAACCCGTTTAGCCATGTTGAAGAAGTGAAATAAAGCATTCTGTTGTATCGTAGCTTGCTTCCTAGTTTACAGCAAAAATGGTGTCGCGCAAGGACTTTTCGCTGGTTTCGGGTCGTCAAAATACAGTAGGTCGAAAGCACAGATTTGATATTAAAAATAAAAATCATGAAAATAAATTCGAAAAACGTCTAATGTGGTTCAACGCTTGAAAAATAAAATAAAAAGAATAATTGCATTTCCATGAATAAAATATTGCGCTTGACTTCAAGGTATATTTTAAATACAATACTATAATAATAAATACATGGATATCGATAATCTTTAAAAAGGCGAAAGTACCTTTTCCTCTATGCTTAAGACTTCTTAATAAATATCAATGCAAATAATTTGTAAGTAATATAACATTTATTGATTCACATAAATGAATAAATAATACGACTGTAATAAAAATAATAAAAAGAACATTTTAATCACTGCCTTCTTTGTTAACAGCTCTTTTCTCATTCTCCAATATGTATGAATTGTTATCCGAATCCTTACTATATCAAAAACAGTATAAGGAGCCATCAACGCCAAAATTTTGGAACACATTCTCCATAATTTTTCTCGAGAAGATTTTCAGGCAAAGTCTAGGCGTTAGTTTCTTATCAACTTGTCCGTTGATTTTTGTGCATCTTTCGATAATTTACCTCTCGGTAATATTGCAAATGTTATGATGTCTGGTCAATGGAGTAAGTCATTTGTGGATTCCTGTTGGAATGTTGTACCAAAAATATCCTTTGAAGAATAATCTTGCTATTTGAAATTTGTATTTCCAAATCTTCTCTATTGCAGTTTAATGTCGGCTTCCAATGGTTTGCAAAATGATGGGAAACCGGAGGATCAGTTTTCGCTTTACTCTTGTTATAATGGCTGACTCATCACTGTTCTCGAAGAAAAGTCGAACTATGTTGCCATCATTAGTGCTTCCTAACCTTTTCTTTGGCCTGTCAACAAGAAGTCCTAATCTATCTGCTTAAAGGCCTGTTGGATGGTAGCCTTTGTCTGTACTTTCACCTCTTTGTCTTTCTGCTTACGAGCTTGCCACTGCTGTGTGTCACGTTGATACGACAAATACAAGCAGCATTCGAAGAATCTAATACATGCGTGTAGAGCTAACAGTTGTAGCTTGAAATACTCTGTTTTTACTGGGACACAGTATCAGTGTTATTGAACTGAGATGTTGTTTGGCAAAGGTAACAACGTTGAAACGATTTCGCTCTAGCCAAAACATTCACCTAGCCGTCTATCATCGTCATAGATAAGTTGTACTGTACTGAAGCTCGGGTGGCAAAGCGAACTCTTTTATACGGTGCAAGTTGTCTGGTTCGAGTTCATAATTTTTGTATTTTCGTTAAAGACTTTTGTTCGGTTTTCTTAATAAATTCAAATTTCAGAGGCCCGCAATTCATAGTAGAGGAGGATTTGGAATTGTACAACACAATCTGTTCTTGTTGAATTTGCGTGTTAATACCTGCTAATTGAAGTGGAATAAGAGAGGTTAGGAATAAGTTTGTATCAGAAATATTCGGATCAGTGAATTTCATTTTGTACTGGCTCTGACCTGACAGTCCATCGAAGCCCCATTTGCAAATGAAACTCGTATCTACAAATCTAATTTATCGATTTGTTCAAGGGCGTCTAATTGAAGCAATATAATTCGATCCACTGTGTGATCCAGTAAGCCTTGGAATTTAACCTCGGCTTTTAATTTAGTAAAAGTTAGATGCTCGTCATGTGGATAACATGCTTTTTTTGTATTTTACACACCAGAGTAAGGCGAAAATATATTACTGCCTTTCTGTTCAGCCCAATTTTGTAAACGTTGAATAGTAACTGGGCGCGACGCAACTATAACACTGTGGCCTTTGACCTGAGACGAAACTATAGAAAGGATAGACTGGCCGTTCATATTACCAAGGTTTAATAGAAACGTTACTATAGCCAACTTTCTATTTTAAATTTCTTAACTACAAATTATTTTGGCCGTTTCCTCAAATTCTAACCCACTAAGCCCGTCTAACTTGTTTCAGGTTAGTTCATAGATCGTAGGGAACGCCTACGCCCAATATTACCCCCGCCAACTTCCATGCAACACGAAGACGAACAGTACCTTGAAACGAATGAGAGGGTGTAGTTACTTTTCGTCTAAACTTATAACGTAATCGACGGAATTTGGAATATTTAATGACTATTTGATACATTTATTGTTTTAAATACATGAAATAGTCAAAATACAAAAAAATTAGTTTTGTTGGCCGTTGAGCGTAAGGAAAATTGATATTTTTGTTACAAAATAAACATTTATTCTAATAAAAATATTAGTGAAACGCAACGGTAATTTCTAAGTAATTAAGCTAAAAGACCACTTTAAAATTATAAATCATTCTCAAAAATAAACTTTTATTCTGGTAAAAAATAAAAGTAACACGTGTTTTCTGGTCTTTCGGAAAAAATTCTTGAGTTATTCGCAATTTGTAACAGCGATATTTGTTCCGCTTTAAAATATTCCGAACTGTTCGAGCGTTCATATCAAGTTCTTCGGCAATTACGATACTATTGCAAGGAAAATTAATTTCTGCCAAACTACAAACGTCAGTCTCCCGATTTGTTCTTTCTTCAGTAATTTGAGGAACCGGTTGCTCCTCATTATTATCAGTGCATTTTTTACAAATTTTTAGACAACCGATTGTCCCAAATTTTTTAATAATTTCCGAAATTCTAAATTTTCAAGGAACAGGATGATTTTCGCACGTAAATACAAATCTGCTGATTATTTATTACCAGAATAGTGTACCACTTAATAATCTGCTCTTTTTGTTCCGTGGAATAAGCTTCCATTGTAACAAAAAAATTTGGCGCGAAACACGGTACTTACGTTTCGATGGCCTGATTGAAAGCAAATAACTTGGAATGCTCTTGTTGTGCTAGGGCGTGACGTATGCTGCCGCCCGCTCTCACCGCACCAGCATTGTATTACCCCTCATCCGAGGGCCAAACTGGTAATTTAAACGTATGTCGATGCTTACGAGATACTTATCTTCTGTCTCATTCTGATTTGAAAATAATATAGTATTTTCTTTATCATACTTAAGAAACGTCGAGTTTCTGGTTGCGATTTTCCAGACCTGTATACATAGAAATGAAAAGAAAACCCATACTTATAGTTCAGTCGTCCCAGCTCGGAAATAAGCTAAACAAAAAATAATAATTCGATACCGCATTCTGATAACGGAAAGATTCAATAATATTACGGAAAATGAAGGATAAACAAGCTAGTTATCAGGGAGAAATTGAGTGGAAATTTCGGGGTGAAAAATGTTTTTTTGCCTTTTTTGGTAATACTATGCTACCAATCGAAAGAAGTTAAATACAAAAGTTGTAGGTAATCAAAAAATCTACAACTTTTGTGTTTACTATTTTTAACATAACCTCAAAAATTTCAAAGAAAATCGCGAAAAACTATGAATTCCGTTTTTTTGTTTTCCTCTTCCACAAAAATGATTCAATTTGATCATAATTTAACGAGAGTGTACTTTTTGGTGTCCCAAATAAGCTATATTTTTTTGGACCAAAATATTCAACGGTGTATTTTTAATAAATTTGTTTTTAAAAAAATGGCAATTTTTAACTGCAATTTGTCTTAAAAATTATTGGTCGACAAAGTTTGGGTTGAACTAATTTCTTTCGTTGTCATTTTTACTTGCAAAGTATATATATATATATATATATATATATATATATATATATATATATATATATATATATATATATATATACGAGGTTTGTCCCAAAAGTATCGAGCGTACCTTCATATCTCTGCATTGGTTTTATTCTTTATCATCCTGTGAGTGAAATCGTTCAAAGTAGTCCCCATTTAATTGAATAACACATTCCCAGCGGTGTTTCCACATCCTAAAGCAGTCCTGGAATCAGTTTTCGGAATTGCCTTCGTCACATTAGTTTCAACCGTCTCTTTGTCATCGGACCGGTGTCCTTTGAGCGGCATTTTTAATCTGACAAAGAGCCAAAAGTCGCAGGGAGCTACGTCGGGACTGTACGGAGGCTGGCGAAGCTGTACGACTTGGTGCCTTGTTAAATATTGCTGCACAAGGTTCGATGAGTGCGCTGGCGCATTGTTGTGGTGAAGCAGCCAATCACCGCTTGTCCAAAGCTGTGGCCGTTTTCTTCTGACTGCGTCACGCAATCTTTTCAATACTTCAAGATAGTATTCTTTAGTGATCGTGTGACCTCTCGGAGTATATTCGTGGTACACAACATCTTCATAATCAAAGAAAACAGTCTACATTGTCTTCAGTTTGCTTCGACTTTGACGTGCTTTTTTTGGTCTTGGCGAATCAGAATGCTTCCACTGTGAAGACTGTCGCTTTGTTTCTCTAAATGCCTTATTCATCATATTAATTGTTTCCGAGCAAGTTTTTCCAAGATTAAAGCAAAACTTGATGCAAATTCGTTGATCTAATTTTTCCGTCATTTTTGACAATAACAAAATGCAACGAACGAAAAAAGACACTGTAAACAAACGCACACCGTTCACAAACTAACACGTCCAGTCGGTAACTGCGCACACCAGCGAGTTCATGAAAACTAATTGGTGACGCCCAGAGGTTGCTCGGAAGTTTTGACGCGGAGATATGAATGCAGGCTAGAGACTTTTGGGACAAACCTCGTATATATATATATATATATATATATATATATATATATATATATATATATATAATGTACCACGAAAATTAAAATTATTAAAATTTTGTAAAAAACAACATACTTGAAACTAATGGACCCCTCAAATAATATTTTAAATTTATTAAACCGTAACATTATCAAACAGTACAATGATTCTTCTTCATTTGATTGTATGAAACTATCAGTTTCGTCAGGATTATCGAGAGTTTCATCATCAGGTTGTAAATTACTTCACTCAATTTTCATTTCTTCTGTCATTGACTGTTAAAATTTGTTCATTTTTTGCATTTGAAGAATTTTCTAAATTATATCAAATTTCAGGCCATGTTTTCGACAGTTCTATCTTGCACTAGAACAACCCTTTTTGCAGCTGCAACATAAGGTTTTAAGGAGATGATGTGGAATCAGTTTTTTTTTCAGTGAAATTCGACATTATGGTTCCTTCCGTCGATCTCTTCCAGCCCCATTTCATTGCAATTATTTCATTTCCAAGTCATGTTTAAAGCTGGTAATATGTTTTAAAACAATGCTGTTTAGCTGCTCGTACTGTTGGGGGTAATTTTTCTAATTTGAAAGATTACTTTACAGTCCTATTAATTGGGTTTTAGCTTTGTTCTTAACATCAGATTGATTTTTCAATTAAAAATTCTTGAAAAAATATAAATTAAAAGAAAACTTTTGAAATTTCTAAAATATATTTCAAATGTAAAAAAAAAAAATACAAATTGTGTTTTCAAAAATTGCAAATTGAGTGCTACGTTTTTTGCGGTAGATACTCTTTAAGCTAACATTGTGTACATTGGAAAAAAATTGATTATGTCGTATTGGATTATTAACAATATATCAGAGGATTTGTATATACAACTTGTTATTGTTATATGGCGTTTTTCCAAACTACCTTACCAATAAATTTCCAAGTATTACACGTCTTTCATTTCACTGAATAATTATCCAACTTTACGTTATTATATTATTTTGCTCACCTGAGAGGGAATTTTTGAAATTATTTCTTTACAGATTTCAATTATAGTCGAATGAATTGACAGAAGAAAATTTAGCTCATTTTTTCACATTTCCGTGTTTACGTAATTCAAAAAAAAAAAGAAAAAAAAATGCTAATTTAGACATACCTTTAATCGAAACACACAAGACTCGCGAACAGCGAAAACTAAAAGTATTTGGGTCCCAAAATACTACCTTATAATTTCTTTGATTTCATAATTACAGTGTGTTGCAAAATAATTTTTAAATTCAGGTTCGCTCCGAAAAACATGGTTACCTTAAAACTAACGGACATCCCACCTATTTAATGTAATAAAATAACTGTAATTAAAAATAATAATAGCTGTCGGCGTTTCTATGCGAATTATGTAAGATTGATCGAAAAAATTTGAAATATCCAAACCGATTCCATTCAAAAATCAGTGAAGAGTACATGAGTCCATAAACTTTGGGAAAAAAATTTAAAAACCGAAAAATTTTCAAAATTAACAAAATAGCGGTGGTTTTTCAAAAAAAAAACCATTTTCAAAGGGTTTTTTGTTATACGCTTCTTCTATTACAATTTGTTTTCTTGAATGCTAAAATGCAGAGGGAGGCGCAGTATTTTTTTTGTTTTTTCAGTGACTATTTCAACTCATGCAATGAAATTTTTTGAAAAAAAAAAATATTTTCTCCGTTATTGAAACAAAAAAAAAATGTCAAGATATTTTGTGTGATCTAGTTGGTTGTTATTTAAAAAATATGTATTTTTTTTGTCTGTTGGCAGCACGCTATTTAGCGCCATTTTATTTGAATTTAAATTCAGTTGTTTCTAAGTCCTCCAATTGAACTTAAAAATAAATTAAATAAAATTTTTTGTCATGCGAAAAACCAAAAAACATACAGTTTTCGTGCGATTGCTGTTAGTTTTACATCTTAAATATCCTGGGCCCCTATCCTCGAAAGTGTGATGTGAAAGGTGATGTGAATGGCGATGGGAATGGCGATGTGAACTTTTTGACAGTAAAAGCCGTATTCTTGAAAAGCCAATGTTGCCAGATATGAACGTGCTAAAACCCGAGAATTTCAAAAAATAAAATGAATTGAGCTGTCAGACCGAAAATGTCCGTAGTATATTTTGTTGCCATTTTAGGCAAAAAGTACTTTAAATTAATCGTCAAAAGTAAAAAAAAAATAGTGCTGTTGTTATTTTCTATTAAATTTATCTTAAATTGAAACTCTAGAACTGTTAAACAAAAATGCATACAAAGAGCCAAGTACTTGAAGATTCTAATATATAAAGAAAAAGGGATATCAAGAAAAGCAGCAATTATATATACAAAGTAATATACTGACAGTAATTGCAGAAAGTCAGCACTGATAAACCTTGAAACAGTGGAAATTACAACTCTGTGTAGTATAACTAAAAGCCATCATCCTAGTCTACTACGGAAACTATCCAATTAGTTATTTATTGTATGAATTCACAAAGTGTCCAGCCTCTTACCGCAAGATGTTCTGTCCTGACAAGTAAATTTGAAAGAAAACCTGAAACTTGAACAATGGTAGTGAAACTGTTTATGACCAGGGACCGAAATCAAAGGCCAAATAGAAGACGTCCATTAAAAGATACCGGCGGATCTCACATTCAACTTTAAATATATATATATATATATATATATATATATATATATATATATATATATATATATATATATAATATATTACGAATAATTTTAGTACAATTCTTCAAACAGATCATGATCTAATCTAAACATATTTAAGATCTCAATATTAAATAATTGTGCACCTAGGTAACATAATACCTGTATGTGCACAAAATCAAAAATATTATATTAATTTCAAAAAACAACCATAAAAAAACATATTGAATGAAAATAACAATAATTAATGGAATACCTACATACTAAACAAACCTACATACTAAACAAACATACACACTAAATAACCTATGAAGATTTTGTCAAAGAAAAAGTTTAAATTGATCAATGTTATGAAAAATATATGTTCTGCATAGCTTACTAAATTTTTTCACATTGAAGATTGTTCTTATACTAATTGGGATAATATTGTAGAACTTGGGCGCCAGACAGTTAACAAATCTATAACTAATGTTTTTATTACTATTTGGTATCCTTAGATGTCTATTCATTCTACATCTCGTTTCATAAGAGTGACTTACATAACTTTTTAATTTCGCAGACTTATGTACATAAATACAAGAAAACAATATATACAATGAACGGACATCAAAAATTTGTTCTGAATAAAGAAACCTAGTAGAATATCTTTTTTTCTTCCAAAAAATTACCTTTAAAATGTAATTTTGTACTACGTTGAGTTGTTGTAATGAGTTTTGATACAGGCCACCCCAAACAATTATTCCATATCTAATTAAGGATTCTACTAATGTTTTGTAAATATTTATTAAAAGTTGCCCAGTAAAAATGTTTCTCAGTATATAAAATTTATGAATTAATTTTCTGATGTTGTTTGTTAATTTTAAAATGTGCTGATCCCATTTTAGATTTTTGTCGATTATTATACCCAAATATTTTATGAATGGTACATTTTTTATTAAGATATTTCCAGCTTCAATTTGGTTGAAGTCTGGACGATTTAATGTTGTTATCGAAAATGCAATATAATGAGTCTTGTCAACGTTCAAAGTGAGTTTGGAGGAATCCAGCCAGTTTATTATTTTAAGCAGACCAGTTTTTGTTGATTCTTTCACTTGATCCCAGGTTTCTCCAGAGAAAACGGCCACTGTATCGTCCGCGTATGAAATTAGAGAACCATGCTCCAAGCACATGCTTGTTAGTGAATTTATATAAACTATAAACAAAATCGGTCCCAATACTGTCCCTTGAGGAACCCCGATTCTGATGTCTAAAGGGTCACTATAGATGTTATCAATTTTTAAAATTTGTTTCCTATTTCTTAAGTAACTCTTAAAGACACTCAACACAGAACCCCTAACACCATAGACGTTTAAAACATCCAAAAGTGAGTCATGGGGCACAGTGTCAAATGCTCTGGCAAGATCCAGAAAGACGGCAAGACATTTTTTATCATTATCAAGGTTCACGGTTACTGATTTAGTAAATTCATAAATCGCATCTGGTAAATCCAAATTGATTTTTAGAGAGGATGTTATTAATTTCCAAAAAATTTATCAATCTATCCTTTAAACATTTCTCAAATATCTTTGCAAAATTATTTATTACACTAATTGGACGATAATTGCTAATAGTCGCTTTGTCTCCTGCTTTATGAATTGGTGTAACAAGTGTCAGTTTGAAATGGCTGGGTACTTTACCCGATTTAAAAATTAAATTTATTAGATAGGTCAAGGGTTTCAGCAAGAAGAGGTGGAATTGTTTAACGAACTGAGAATTTATTCCATCTACACCGGGAGCGCAATTATTCTTTAAAGAGTGTATTTGTTTTATTATTTCGATTTCATTGACAGGCTTCAGGAACATAGAGGAAATAGAGGCATGTCGTACCTGAAATTTTTTATCAGGATCCTTTATCTTATTTAACATATTAACTCCCACATTCACAAAAAAATTGTTGCAAAAATTTGCCATTTCTTTCACGTCTGAAAATATTCTATTAGAATCT
Source organism: Diaprepes abbreviatus (assembly GCA_034092305.1). Taxonomy (NCBI): domain Eukaryota; kingdom Metazoa; phylum Arthropoda; class Insecta; order Coleoptera; family Curculionidae; genus Diaprepes; species Diaprepes abbreviatus. Next base: position 5,867,628 of record JASJET010000062.1, read on the forward strand.
TCAATTTGCAGCTTTTCTTTGTTTTTTTTGTTATTATGATTTGAGGCTTCATTAACAATTTCAAACATTTTTTTAACGTCATGTTCACTATTTACTATTTTTTGTCTATAGTAATCATATTTGCATTTATGTATGATTGTATTTAAAGTATTTCTGTATTCTTTATACTTTTTTTCTTCATTTAAGTCGAATTTTTTTCTAAGACATTGTTTCATTTTATCTCGTTGTTTTATTGAGTGTATAATAGCAGATGTTATCCATGGTTTTATTTTTTTAACTTCCTTATACCTAACAATCCTCTTATCTTCGGATTCCTTTATAATACGAGATACTATCGTAGTGAAGTTTTCAGTCGCAATTTCTATGTCATTACTAGCAGTCACAACACTCCAATCCTGCTCAGCCAGCAAATCATTAACTCTTTCATAATTGATTCTTGTAACAGTCTTTGTAACAAATCCTGATGAAGCTTTAAATTCACTTATTTTATTGGTATAAAAATTTATCATAACCGGATAATGATCTGTGAGATCAGACTCCAGAATGAAGGCAGAATATTCAAGTGAAGAGCATACTAACGTTTTCTTAACAAATATATGATCAACGCATGAAGCACTTGTCGGTGTTACACGCGTCGGGCCATTTATAACAGACGCAAAACCATGGGACAATAAAAGTGATAAGTAATTGTTACTAGTGACATCATTTCCTAATTCTATGTTAATATTTAAATCTCCCAAAATTAATTCTACATGACATTCAGGATTTTCAGACAGATATTTTTCCAAGTCCTCACTAAAACATGGAAGACTCGTTGAAGGTGGCCTATAAATACATGTAATTCCATATTTTATACAATTTACTATAAGAGTAATTTTACTAAAAGTTACTCCAGATTTAACAAACTTTTTATTTTCAACACTAATAACATCAAGGTTATTCTTTATAAAAATAACAACACCGTCGTTTTGGTTAACATCACCGCAACTGTAAAACATACGAAAACCATCAATGTCATACAAGTTATCTTCAATCTTCCACGTTTCACTCAATACAATAATATCACAGAAAAACAGTTTATAGGCCTGAAGAAAAACCAAAAGTTGATTAAAGTTTTTGTTTATACTTCTAATATTGAAATGTATTAAATTTAATCTTTTTCTACTAATATCAATGTTTGTTTGTATTAAATTACAGTCCATATTTTGTTGGGCAGACCGATCGTCAAGTAGTTCCAACTCCTGTAAGACATCAATTTCTTGTGACTTAGAAGCCATTATTATAACCATAGTCTATCTTGTTTCTCAATATCTTTATAAGGTACTCATACGACGGACAGTCTCTATCATTGGCTTCGTGATCTACGTTATAATGTAGGCCAAATTTCTTATTCGCTTTTTCACAGTTCATGCATTTTTTATACCTATTTTGACACTGTTGAATTGAGTGTTCTCCTGCACAATATTCACATATGGTATTATTTGGGCAAACATTACTTTTGTGAAAATGTTCCTGACATTTGAAACAACGTTCTATGCCGATATCCTCATAAATTGGGTACCGTTCCCACTGTACAAAAATCTTCTTTACATTCATCAGCTTATGAAACAACTTAGGCGAGCAGTCTCCGTAAATAATATAGGTTCCATTTCTTTTATTTTGCTTAACAAATGTTACTTGCAATTCATCAGTGGTGTCAATAAACTGATTTTGTTCTCGTATACAAGCTTCTATATATTGTTTGTCGAGGTCACTCTCTGATTCTATCTCATAACCGATTATTTTAAATCGAGGTTTTCTCAATTTGGTAATTTGTATGTCATAGTCTTTTAATTTGTTTTCAGCGTCCTTTCTTAAAATCTCTACATCATTCCTGTCTTTACACTTCACAACTATGCTTCCATTTTTTGTGCTTCTTGTACTTCTAATACCAACCTTTAGATCAGCGGGCCTTATATTCCTCTGTAAATCTTGCTTTGTTTTTTCTGTATTCTGCTGTTTCTTCGGTTTAATTATAATGCTAGGTATATTGTTTGTTTTGGAAATATTTGCTTCACTCCTTTGAACAACATCACTATACAAAAAACATTTCCCGTTAGAGTTTTGTTTGTCTTCTAAGTCACTTAATTTTTGTTTCAAAAGGGCTATTATTTCATCTTTGCTCTCAATTATTTTTACTTTATCTTCTATTGTTTCTTTTAACAGTTTATGAGTATCGAAATTTAAACAACCTGGGCAATAAAATTTCAGAATTCTACCTCCTTCGGATCCCAAGACCTTTACTTCGTTTGTCGATAGATCTCCACATGCCTTACATACTCCTCTTCTACAGTTGTCACACGAAAACACTGTTTTTTGCTTGATATTACAAATGTCACACTCCATTTTAGAGTACTACACAAAGCCTACACCAGAATATTTGGCAGTACAGGGACACCTTTATTACTACCACTAAAAAACATACTCGAATGGCGTGCCTTATAGGTTATAGTTTGGAATTTGTTTATTATTATGACACTAATGGTTCATTCACAGGCTTTTCTTTATTCACGGAAAATTATAAGTGGTTTATTTAGGTGAGGACACTTTTTGTTCTTATTAATTCTTCCTATAAAACTTAATTTTGAGAAACTACGGTAACCGTCAAAGATAAGCAGTATATCCTAAAGATCACCACACACTACATACATACATATATATATATATATATATATATATATATATATATATATATATATATATATATATATATATATATATATATATATATATTATAAAAATTTGTAGAGACTTGAAGATCAAATGTATCATAAATAAGGTTTTTATGCTGAAGGACCTCATTCGTTGGTCTGCAGGGTTCATATTTATATGTCAGGATAAATTATAATCATAATATTTATTTAATTGTAGTGTCGTATAGTGTTTAACACAGTTAAGTGCTGTAGTTAACATAATTTAAATATAAAATTTGTTACTTATTTAAATAAAAGTTTCAAATAGCTTACAAATTGTGATTTCTCAAATTTATTATAAGTTGTGTCGTGAAAAGAATTATGTTAGATTTAACTGTTTAAAACTAAGATACTCGGCTGTTATGGATACAAGTAGTCCAAGAGCAGAACTTGCCCTAGAAAAACATTTTTAAATGGCATGCTCATACAATTGAGTTATGAACAGAATCTCCTGTAATAATTTTACATGTCTGTAATCTCAAATTCTCTTAATATTTGCCAGACATATTCAACTTTCTAAGGATATTTTATTAAAAAATTTGAAAATATTAAAAATATCGGGTACCACCTAATTAACGTTTCAACTGTTCATTCAGAAAATAAAACGTTTTAAAGAAACGGTTCGTCAACATATTATTTTTTTTAATGCGAGTTATTTTGAAGAACTAAAAATAAAATAAAAATTTTTAATACTATTTTATTTTTTGAAATCCGTGCGTTAAATATGCCATTTAGCGGCTGACATTTCATTTGCGCATGCTTCACCGTTCGCTTGCCTTCCACCGGGCGAACGGGGATATGAGTGATGAACATTTCAAGAATACGCGTTCGCCACCTTTTCACCGTTCACTTCACGTTCCCCAGTTCGAGGATAGGCCCCCTGACTTAGACTTAAAAGCAATAATCGTATCATAATTAACGTTATTTACTGAGTTGAACTATTTCGAGAGAGAGAATTAAGGTGGCGCCTTTTTGACGTCACCGCAAATTTTACCTGCGGCGAAGCTGATGGAAACTACCAGTTATTTTAGTTGTATTGTTCTAAAATCACTTATTAAATTTTTTATTCTTTTAATTATAGTTTGTTTTTAACTTCCAAGATAAGGTTACGAGCTTAAATTATTATTTTTTTTTGCTTAATTAAGTCGGGATTAAGTCTAGAAACTGCTCCAAATAGCAATTTTTTTCACTCGCCCGAATCATGTTACATATTTAAATATTCACTTTGTCACGAACTGTAATTCTTTAAAAAAATATTTACGATAATAGTAAATATTAATGTAATCCATTTGTTTTTGTATTTGAACATAATTGCAAGCAAATTTTCTTAATGCGTATTACAATAACTTTTAAATAAAGTAAATTTGTTTAGCTTTGTAATGACTAAAATAACTTTCGCTTCCTATTCATACAGTTCTTGAGAAATTTGAAAACACTTTATAAATCCTCACAAACTAGATCTAATATGTTCGTTCATCACATAAATAACCTCAACGATTGTAATGGCCGAGATGAGAGCCATTTCCGAATCAGTACAGTACATTACATGATAACTTATCATCACTACATAGTATAAAACAAAGTCGCTTTCTCTGTCCCTTTGTATGCTTAAATCTTTAAAACTACGCACCGGATTTTGATGCGGTTTTTTTCAATAGATAGAGTGATTCAAGAGGAAGGTTTATATGTATAATAACATCCATTAAATAGTGGAGAAATACTGTTATTTTTGAGGTTTCTAATGTGATGTCGTTAATTATCATATTTTTTTCCGCTTACATTGCAAACGCAGGCTGAACCCTACGAGATTTATCAAAATAATGTACTAATTATTTGTACACATTGAAAAGGTCTACAGAAAACTCCGCGATGGTATATGTCTATCTCTCATGGATATCCCACAATAACATTTTTTTGTCATTTACTTTTTACGACAAATAATGGCAAATTTTGAAGCGATTTTAACCAATACAGCATTAATCCTTATCCAATTAAATAGCTTAAATACATTGTTGATTTAATATAGATCTATATGATCCTTTACAGCAACCAGATTTAAATGAATATTTTCGAAGATATTACAGATTTAAAATTGCGGGAAGTAGCGCTTGCGGCGGTACTGGCCGACCGGGGCGGCGGCAGCGTGCCTATAAATAGCGCGTCGGAGGCCGATGTAATAATTGTTGTAAAAATAAAATAAATAGTCACAGTTTTTCTGTAGTGTATTTAGTATCAGCATTGCACCCGTGCGAAGCCGAGGCGGGTCGCTAGTGTCAAATAACAGTTACACCTGCTGTTTATATTATTTATTTCAAATGATTGTTCCTAACATGAACCACTGAAAGCAAAAACTTTAAACTCCTTTAAAGTTATAAAGAGTTAGTTTTAAAAGGTTGAGGTAACAGATATGTTAACTTTCGATATAGTAATTTTCTTGACCAATCGCTTGACAGGCAAGGAAACATGTTTGAATTAGAGTAGGTCTCGTTGCTAATGACCATTATACGAGTCATGGCATATTGAGAAATGTATGGAATATAATAGGCATATTTAAACAGAGCGATTTTCCGGGAACTTTATCGATCGATTGTGAGAAAACTATAATTAGGAAGAATCTGAAAATTTGAAACAGTACTAACATGTATGGGGGACAGCCGGCTAAAATACTTTCAAGATGGCGGCACTTCCAGTTATACCGGAAGTAGATATCAACTTGCTTATTTTAAATGGAACACCCTATATATTATTGAATTTTTGATTTCTACGTAAAATTCTAGACATATATCATGTATAATATTCTATACTTAAGTCTCACCATTTTGGACATATTTATATTTTTTTGTCAAAAATTACGTTTGCGGACCAAAACTAAACTATAAATTTTTCCTATAAGAAAATCATTATTATTTAATTTGGGTTAATTTTCTTATAGAAGAAGATCGACTTTAGTAGTTTTTTTATGATATTTTGAAAATTATTAGTACAGAGTGGTCAAAAAAGAAGAATGAAAATTATATTTAAAAAATCGTCATAATTCAGGTTTTTCAAATAAAAAGCACCTATTTTGTATAATTTTATCACATTAAACATTCAAGATAAAGGATAACTTTGTATGTGGTTGTCTATTCCAAAAATTTGTAGTTTTCAAAATATTGGCAATTCAACATTTTCCATTGTAAAAATGCTATACGGCTTTTAAGTTTTGTTACTAGTTGGCCATGACGGCGAGGCGTGGCGAAAATAAAACCATCGAACCCTACAGAATTGTCACTATTTCTTGTCATTTAACATTTATTAATAATATTCTTGCCGGGGCGATTAAAATACACGCACGAAAATTATTTAAACTTATTTATTATTTATGGAAAATGTGCTAGAGTTATTTCAAGAACATGCGATACATTCGCGATCTAATATCCAAAGAAACAGAAACCAACACTACCAACTGTTAAAAAAATTATGAAAAACTCCAAAAACTTGGGATCTATAAAAACTAAAAGAAATAGAAATAAACCAGTTGTTAATAAAATAAAGTTACAAAAATTAGTTGAGTAAATGTTCAAATTGACGCCCTTGAACTTCCAAACATTTTTCGCATCTATGCAGGATCTCTTCATGGGTAGCTCTTCTTATAAATAATAAGCTGAAATAATCTTCGTGCGTGTAATTTAATCGCTCCGACATGATTATTATTAATGAATGTCAAATGGCAAGAAATGATGACAATTCCGTAGGGTTTGATTGTTTTATTTTCGCCACGCCTTGCCGTCATGGCCAACTAATAACAAAACTTAAAAGCCGTAGAGCATTTTTACAATAGAAAAATGTTGAATTGCCAATATTTTGAAAATTACAAATTTTTGAAATTGACGTTATATAAAGTTACCCTTATTTTTAATGCTTAATATGATAAAATTATAAAAATAAGTGCTTTCTATTTGAAAAAATTGACTTTTGACGATTTTTTAAATATAATTTTTATTCTCATTTTTTAACCACTCTCTACTAATAATTTTCAAAATATCATAAAAAGACTACTAAAGTCGATCTTCGTTTACAAGAAAACTAACCCAAATTAAATAATAAAAACTTTCTTATAGGAAAGATTTATAGTTAAGTTTTTGTCCGCAAACGTCATTTTTGACATAAAAATTTAAATATATCAAAAACGGTGAGACTTAAGTATAGAACGTTATACGTGAAATATGTCTAGAATTCTACATAGAAATCAAAAATGCAGTAACATATAAAGTGTTCCATTAACAATAAGCAAGTTGACATCTACTTCCAGTATCTCAACGAACTGTAAAAACCTTATACTATAAGGATAGACAATACTCTTTTCTAATAAATTTAGAAACAAAGTACTATCTCAGATTGCAACGAAATACCAGGAAAAGGTGGAAGTCTCTCCCATGGCAGTGCACCGACATCTGCAAGCTGCTTTCGAACTCATTGATTTTCGTCAGTACAGGGCCCCTATCCTCGAAAGTGTGATGTGAATGGCGATGGGAATGGCGATGTGAACTTTCTGACAGTAAAAGCCGTATTCTTGAAACGGCAATGTTGCCAGATACGAACGTGCTAAAACCCGAGAATTTCAAAAAATAAAATGGATGATTTTAGGCAAAAAGTGGTTTTGGTACGCTAAATTAATCGTCAAAAGTAAAAAAAAAAATAGTGCTGTTGTTATTTTTGTGAAGTTATTGATTGCCATTACAACATTTGTACTTTGCCTGGATAAAATTTATCTTAAATTGACACTCTAGAACTGTTAAACAAAAATGCATACAAACAGCCAAATACTTTAAGATTCTAATACATGAAGAAAAAGAGATATCAAAAAAAAAACAGTAATCATATATACAAATATACTGACAGTAATTGCAGAAAGCCAGCACTGATAAACCTTGAAACGGTGGAAATTACAACTCTACGTAGTATGACTAAAAGCCATTATCCCAATCCACTACGGGAACTATCCAATCAGTTATTTATTGTATGAATTCACAAAATATTCAGCCTCTTACTGCAAGACGTTCTGCCCTGACAACTGAATTTGAAAGAAAACCTGAAACTTGAACAATGATAGAGAAACTGTTTATGACCAGGGACCAAAACCAAAGGCCGGACAGAAGACGTCCATTAGATACTGGCGGATCTCACATTCAACTTTTAATATATATTTTTTTTTTATTTTATAAAGATTTGTAGAGGCTTGAAGATCAAATGTACCATAAATAAGGTTTTTATGCTGAAGAACCTCATTCGTTGGTCTGTAGGATTCATATTTATATGTCCTGATAACTTATAATTATAATATTTATTTAACTGTAGTGTCGTATAGTGTTTAACACAGTCTAATTAAGTTAGGTGCTGTAGTTAGCATAATGTAAATATAAAATTTGTTACTTATTTAAATAAAAGTTTCAAATAGGTTACAAATTGTGAGTTCTCAGATTTATTATAAGTTACATCGTGAAAAGAATTATATTAGATTTAACTCTTTAAAACGAAGATACTCGGCTGTTATGAATACAAGTATTTATGTTAAATCCATAAGCAGAACTGGCCCTAAAAACATTTTTAAATAGCACGCTCATACAATTGAGTTATGAACAGAACCTCCTGTAATAATTCTATATGTCTGTCATCTCAAATTTACTTAATATTTGCGAGACATATTCAACTTTCTAAAGATATTTTATTAAAAAATTTGAAAATATTAAATATACCGAGGTACCACCTAATTTACGTTTCAACTATTTATTCAAAAAATAAAACGTCTTAAAGAGACGGTTCGTCAACATATTATTTTTTTAATGACGTTTGTTGTTTAATATAATTTTATTTTTTGAAATCCGTGCGTTAAATATGTCATTTAGCGGCTGACATTTCATTTGCGCATGTTTCGCCGTTCGTTTGCCTTCCACCAGGCGAACGAGGATATGAGTAATGAACATACGCGTTCGCCACCTTTTCACCATTCACTTCACGTTCCCCAGTTCGAGGATATGGTCCCAGGATAGAGAAGGGAGCCTAAACATAATAAAAGCGTATCCTTTAAGCAACTTATATCACACAAAATATGAAGTCTAATACAAGCAGCTCCATCTCCCAACATTCCACACAATCTAAATATTTAATTTCGTAGAGATCTATATACTGTATACCAACGGTTAATACTATATATTTGCAGTTAGGTCTATAATTACAATTATAATAGAGAAAGTATTTTAGTGACTTCTAGGGGTCATTGTGACAGGGTGACGGTGTACTGGTGTATTGGCGGAGCAGCGGGTTTGCTAGAGAGAGCTTTGCCTACTTCACCAAAAGTAAAATTTTTTAAATACTATAAATATTACACTGTATCAGCTTTGAACGAACGAAATTCAGAAATATACCGGGTGTCTGAAAAATACGTGTGCAACATTTGATGACAGAGAGGTACTATTCATTGTTACCTTATTGATCTTGTGATTCTAGACAGGATAAATGGAAATATTTATCTAAATTTTTTTGAAAAATACTTCATCAGATCCTCTGAAAAATTTGCTTATTTTACTTTGGCGAGAATTATGGTATACATAGGAATGTGCCCCACCTTATTTTTGCGTTGCTATTCGGCAATATTTACACGACCAATAACTCAATCGATGGATTGGAAGATACAATAAGGCACCATTAAGATGAGCACCACATTCTCCAAAGTTAAATATGTGTGACTTCTTTTTGTGGGGCGTTCTTAAAATAGAAGTATACACGACTTCGGTGAACACCCGCGAAGAATTATTGATACGCATTTTAAACTGTAACAACTTTTTTAATAATCCTGAGATGTTAGATAGAGCACAATTTAATTTTTCAAAAAGTGTTAATAAGTACATTTAGCAATATGACGGTAATTTTGCACATTTGCTAATTGAAGTTTTCTTTTCAGTTAGTTTTTTCAATCTTTTTAAAATATATATATATATATATATATATATATATATATATATATATAATATATATATATATATATATATATACAGGGTGATTCAAAAATCGATCACGAAACTTAAGGGGGTGATTCTACTTGACAAAATAAGGGTAGAGCTTCATATAATTTTTTTCAAAATGTCATTCGTTTTCGAGTTACAAGCCGTCCAAGTTCAAGTTTTTATTTTTTATTTTTTGAATTACTCGCTTACAGGAAAACCGATTTGACTAATATTTGAAAGATAGGCTAAGTCTTCTGCGCTTCATCATTTTAGTAACAATTCACATTGATTGTTTGCCGCTAGAGGGCACTTTACCTACATTGAAAATTGTTTTTTTGTCATAATTTTTTAGTGTT